>CM052900.1:85757433-85870081 GCA_028534135.1 Potos flavus | reverse complement strand
TTATTATTTCCGTCCTTCTGCTGGATTTCAGTTTTGTTTTTTTCCTAACTCCTTTAGGTGGAAAGACAGGTTGTTTATTTGAGATTTTTCTTACTTCTTGAGGTAAGCTTATTTTGCTATAAACTTCCTTTGCTATATCCCAAAGATTTGGGATTGTGTTTCCATTTTTATTTGTCTCCATGCATATTTTTATTTCATCTTAGATCTTTTGGTTGACCCATTCATTTTTTGGTAGCATATTATTTAACCTCCATGTATTTGTGGTCTTTCCTGATTTTTTCATGTGGTTGATTTTTAGTTTCATAGCATTGTGTTCAGAAAAGAGACACAGTATAACTTCAATCTTTTTTAAATTGCTGAGACTTGTTCTGTGGGCTCATATGTGATTTCTTCTTGAAAATGTTCCATGTGCACTTGAGAATGTGTATTTTTCTGTTTTAGGATGGAATGTTCTGAATATATCTGTTAAATCCATCTAGTCCAGTGTTGAAAACCACTGTTTCCCTATAGATTTTCTGGTTAGATGATCTTTCCGTTGATGTAAATGGGGCATTAAAGTCCCCAACTATTATTGTATTATTATAGATTAATTCTCTAATTATATTTGTTATTAACTTTTTAATGTATTTGAATAGTCCCATGTTGGGTGCATAAATATTTACAATTGTTACGTCTTTTCGTTGAATTGTTTCTTAATGATTATATTGTGTCCTTCTTTGTCTTTTGTTAAAGTCTTTGTTTTAAAGTTTACCCCAGCTTTCTTTTCACATCCATTTCCATGATAAATATTTCTCCACCCAGTCACTTTCAATCTACATGTGTCTTTAGGTCTGAAGTGAGCCTTTGTAGGTAGCATATGGATGTGTCTTTTTTTTTTTTAATCCATTCCATCACCCTATGTTCATTTAGTCCAATTACATTCAAATTAATTATTGATAGGTATATATTTATTGCAATTTTTGTTTTTTTTGTTTGTGTTTTGTGAATCTTCCCTTGCTGTCTTCTGTCACCAGAAGTTTCTTTAGGTATACACTTGGCTTCCTTTCTCTTTATTTTTTGTATTATCTATTACTGGCTTTTAGTTTGTGGTTGCTATTAGGTTTTATATAACATCTTCATCATATAGCAATCTATATTAAGTTGATGGTCACTTAAGTTTGAACCCATTCTTTACTCTTCTCCGCCCCTTCTCATGTTTTAGGTATATGATGTCATACTTTATATCTGTTTATTTTGTGAGTCCCTTGACTATTTTTACAGGTATACTTTTTTTTACTGCTTTTGTGCTTCCTACTTTTCTTACTTTTATTTATGGTCTGATGGTCTTTCCTGTCCATTCAAAGAATCCTCACCATTAAGTATCATGTTAACTATGGGTTCTTGCAAATACACTTTGTTAAGTTGAGGAAGTCCCCTCTATTCCTAGGAATAGGAATAAGGAAATAAGGAAATAAGATGTAATATAAAATAATGAACAGACTACAGGGGTATTAACTGCTAAATTATGGAATTTGAACATAAATTAAGGAAATAATTAAGAGTTGCTAAATGCTGTTAAGCAAGTAACTATCAATAGAACAACTGGACTGTGAAATAACTAGATATAAAAAGGTCAGTTTGGACAACTGTTACAATAGTCCAGGTATGAACCTATGAACGTAAAGATAAGAAGTGAGCAAGAATGAAAGAAGAACTAGACTATGAGTAACAAACAAGGGCTGGTATCAAGTCTGGCTGAAGTTTCAAGCCTGGATGGCATGATGACATTAATAGGTACAGTGAAGTTACAAGGACAAGAGAAAACTAGAAGGAACATAGAAAATTTAAGCTATAAATGGAATTGCAGGTTTATAATTATTTGTGAATTAGGAGGGGATTTTAGGGAATAGTTTTAACATCGAATTTTAATAGTTTTTATGCTCTATATCTAGATATACAATGAAATATTTTCTTTATAATTATTTTAAGTAATCAAGGAACATATTAGTTTGAGCCATATGGTTGAACTGTATAAAATTGTAGTATTACTTTTTGGTTCACTATTTTTTGTGGTTCAATCTAATTCTACAACTTTATAATCCCTTATCTAAAACCTTTTGGTCTCAGGTTCCTGGGTGGCATAGTTGATTAAGCATCTGCCGTGGACTCAGGTCATGATCTGGGTGCTGGGATGGAGCTCTGTGTCAGGCTCTCTCCTCAGCAAGGAGTCTGCTTCTCCCTCTCCCTTCTGCTCCTCCCCCTGCTGTGCTCTCTCTCTCCCTGTCAAGTAAATAAGTAAAATCTCTAAAAAAAAATAAGAAAATAAAACCTTTTGTTCAAATAGACATATAAATTATTATATATAATACATATAATGGAATATATATAATTCATTTCTATTTCTATGATGATATGCATATATCATATACATTTATTTTAGTAAAGCAATAATGTGTATATATGGAACTTTATTACCACCCAAAGCAGAATTTGGAACAGCATGCCAAGATCAAACACATTAGTGTTTTTTAACAAAAATTTAATATATACACTGAATATCATAAAGTCAATAAATAGCCTCACTTAGATTTAGAACAGATTTTGCTATCAAATAGGTTGTTTAGAATTTTGCTTTTCAGAGCTTTTTAGATTTCACAAGTATAGAAAAGGGTTTATGGACTTCCATGGGCTATGTCATGCAATACATTTTTTGTTATTTTTAAATGTTTCTTTTTCTGCAATAAATTTAAATATTTAAATCACTTCTTTATATTTGACTTTTATAATGAACTAAGATTTTAATGAAGATCATAGAACTAGATTGTTTTGTTTTCTTTGTGACGGAATAATCAAATATTATTGCTTGGTTAAACAATTCAAAATCAGATATCATGACCTCGCATATCCTCAGGGAGAAACCTATCTCAGCAGTGAGCAATGCAGCTGTACACTCTTGTAATTCAAAGGCACTGAGGCAAAAACTGTCAAAACATTACTAAAATTGACAAGGATATATGCTTCATTAGTCTAGGAACTGATGCATTATAAACCAGTTGGTGATCAGCTTAATAATTTGAATAAAGTTGCACATTTATGAGAAAAACAGTACTAGCTATTGTAATTAAATTTCAAATCATGCTTGGACGAGAGGCACATGCAATTGTGGGCATTTATCATGAGGTCAAATCTAATGCCTATCAGAACAAAATAATCAATAATCAAATTTAAAATACTATTTTTTAATTGAAAATTTCTTACTATTTTCTCAGTATCGATTTTTTAGGCTTACCTGTGTCAAAAAGCCAATCCGTTGTTCATTAACATAGAATTAACTTATAAATGATTCAACATTTAGAATAGTTAAATAAGAAAAAAAAATACTTTCACCTGCAGTTGGAAATATATTGCATATGCTGGAGTTATTTTTTCTGATTTCTGAAATTCAATCATGCATGCAAAATATTTTTATTATTTACACTTGACATTGTTATTCTAACAAGGATTGTTCTAAAGTTCCTTACCCGGTAAAGATTTTTGTATGAGGCATCATTTATAGTTCTTTACCTCATTTCATTTTTAACATGGTAATTACATGGTTGTGTGGGAAGGAATGTATGTGTGTGAATAAAATGTAACTTACTGGTACAGAAAATTTTACCTGGAGGTGGAGTACTAACATAAACCCAAAGTGTGAGGAAATCTCTTAGAGGTTGGGCAGTTGAAAATAGTATGAAAATAGATATTGCATCAGGGGAAAATGATAAGGCTTTTGATAAAACTATTGCCTTTTCTAACACAGAAAGCAGACCATGTTCCCACCAAGCCTATTATTTGCTCTAGGGGAATGTATTAACAAAAGTTACAGTGATGATATGTGATCACTGTTTTAGTAAAATTTTACAAGGGGGGATGAAGTCAAACAAGAAAACAAGAATTACATAACTTGTAGACAGAGATGAAAGGGGAAACAGTATAGTTAAGAGAAACTTTATTTGCTTGCGGCTGTTTTTTTTCATTTCTTCATAAATTCATTATCATTAAGTTAAGGAGAAAAGAGATGTGCATAGCATAAAGACCAATATGTACACTCTTTTTCTAAGCTCAAGAATTATGGCAAGATGAGAAGTTTGGCTGGGGTTATTTGCAGAAGAGATTTGGGAGAATAAAAGAAAAGAATAGAAAAAAAAAACAGAAACTGAGTAAGTTTTTAGGGGATTTGATTGTTAGAAGAAACATAAGCCCTGCCTGTGAAAAGCCTCTGTAGTGTCTCTAAAACAATCCCAGCTTCTGAAACTACACCAACAGAATGCAGGTTCTGAAAGCTATGGTTCTGCTCAGCCACTTTCGATCATAAAGTCTAGGACAATATTCTCATAGAAGGAAGAACAACACAATAGAGGGAACCAGAAAATGTTGATGTGACTATGGAGCAGAACAGTCACTTCAGACCAGGCCTCTATATGTAGATCGTTCCACAGGAGAAAAACTCTTGTCTGGGCCAATATTTTCTGGGGTGCTCTTCTTACAGCTCATATCGTGTACCCTAAAGATGCGAAACGAAACTGCCAGATTGTATTAAATAATCTGTTTAAGATGATGTGTGCATTATAAAGTAGATAGGATGATGAATGGAAAGGACAGAATAGTAATTAACTGAAGCAGGGATATCTGTTCCTAATTAAAATAGAATGGATTGTGATAGATTAATATTTCCATAAGTAAACTGAAAATTTAAATAAATGAAAGAAGGAATGAATGAATGAATGATTGAATGAATGAGGCATTTGAGAACTGCAAAACCAAGCCCAATTTGAAGGACAAGATCACACAGTAGGAAGAACCATTCCATATGGAGAATTTACTGCTTCTGGTTGCTAGGCATGAGGCTGAGAATCTGAGTCACTGATAAAAAGGATAAATATCTGATTTTAACCCCCAGCAGAGTTTTTGGTGATTTTGTTAGTACAAGTTTTCAAAAACCAGAGAGTTGAACAGCCAGAATTCTACTATGAAAATGGACGAGCAGAATATAGAAATTGATATTCAACCTGTTTTCTCATTAAGTCATTCATAAAATTCAAAAGCTATTCAGAGCAAGAGACTGACAAATTGGAGACTTCTTTGAAAAGCAGAACAGAGACTTATTTCTGCCTAGTATGTAGAAAGGTGAAAAGAATGTCACTCATTCTGAAAACACCAGACAATCTACAAAACCATGGAGTTTCTTGTTTTTGTTTTTGTTTTTGTTTTTGTTTTAACCTTTTTGAGAACTCAGGTCACAAGCCAAATAATCTAAAATCTAAAAACAGGATCTTCTCAAAAGAGCTTCAGCACGAGATCACCTGTGTTAGAACATAGGAGAGAGATCAGCCATACATGTGATTAAGAATTCAGGTTAAAATTTTAACTAATTGCTAAGGTCTGGGTGTTGACTGGCATGAGAATATAAAGTCCAAGGAGTCATAGACACAAAGAGGAGATTGGACCAATTATAGGCTCTTCTCCATGGACCCCTATTGGGCACTCACAGAAATGATCATGGTCAAGACGGTGGTGCAGTCCTGGAGAAGAGGAAGAACTGTAGCTGCAGGAAAGACTCAAACTCTAACTCAGATTGTTCTCTCCTAAGTAACAATTGATTAGGCTCTTAGAGGAAAACCAACAGAAACTATTGCCCCCAGGAGAATACCCCTTATGGCTAGGGAGTGCAAAAGGGAATCAAACGCTCTACTCCTGAAGGAAGAACAGGAACAATCCTGAGCCCAGATCATTGGAGGTCTTCTGCTGGTAAAGGGACACATCACTGAAAAACGTCCATACTCAAGACTCTGGTACACAGACCCAGTCTAAGACTAAGGTTGTTCTGGGACAACAGAAAACAATTCGTACCCAAACACCAGACTGCCAAATACTGAGTAAAAAACGATGGCTTTGTACTGCTATGTAAGGGCAAAAATGTGAGAGAGTCTCAGATATGATGCAAATGTTGGACTGGAATGTTCAAAATACCTGTAAGTAATATGTAAAAGACCTTAGTACAAAAGATGTCTAAAATAAATTTGCAGATGGAGAATTCCAGCAAGATACATTTTTCTTTCTTTTTTTTTTTTTTTTAAGATTTTATTTATTTGACAGAGAGAAACATAGCGAGAGAGGGAACACAAACAGGGGGAGAGGGAGAAGCAGGCTTCCTGCCAAGCAGGGAGCCCTATGTGGGGCTTGATCCCAGGACCCTGGGATCATGACCTGAGCCAAAGGCAGATGCTCAACGACTGAGCCACCCAGGTGCCCCCAGCAAGATACATTTCAAAACAAAACCAAAAAAATTAAAAATAAATATCTAGACTTGCAATATTCAATTTACTAAAAAGCAAAACTAAATAAAAATCTTATCACATAGCTAAAAACAAAGAATTACAGCAAATTTCTTGTCAGAAATTCTGTAACCTAGAACACAATGAGAGGAATTTTAAAGGGCTGGCAGATAAAACTGTCTTCCCAGAATTCTTGTGAAAATAGGTTTCAAAAGAAGGTAAAATAAAACCTTTTTCGATAAAAACTAGAGAATTTATTGCCAAGAGACTTGCACTACAGGAAATACTAAAAGAAATTATCAGACATACCAATATAATACCAGGAGAAACTTGAATCTACATAAACATATGAAAAGCTATGGATAAATTTTAAATAACTGTAAGTATAAAATGTTTTTCCTCATTTTTGATTACTGGTTGTCTAAAGGCCAAAGAGGGGGTACCTCCATGGCTCAGTTAGTTAATTGTCTGCCTTTGGCTCACGTTCCTGAGATTGAGACCTGCATCAGGCTCAGTGGGGAGCCTGCTTCTCCTTCTCCCTCTGCCTACTTGTGCTCTCTCTCTCTGTCAAATAAATAAATAAAATCTTTAAAAAAAAATAAAGGCAAAAGAGTAGCAATGTGTTGTGAATTTATGGCAAATGTAAACATAAGATGAGTAACAATAGCAAAAGAAATCCATTCCTGAAAAATCGCTTAGCCAACTAGGAATAGAAAGGGTATCAAAAAATAACCCACTGCTGCCCTTGTATCTAATGTGAAAGTCTGAATACTTCTCCCCTAACATCAGGCACAAAGAAAGATACCTGGTCTCATCACTTCCATCCAACAACCAAGAGAATTTCTTTGCCAGTATAACAAGGTAATTAAAAGAAACTAAAGTCATACATATTCGAAAGGAAGAAAGAAAATTATCTCTAGTCACATATAGCATGAACTTCTATGTAAAAATCCCCAGTAATCTACAAAATGCTTCCAGAACTAATCAGTGAGTTTAGCAAGGTTGCAGTATACAAAGTCAATATACTAACAATAAACAATTAGGAATTGAAATAAAAATCAGGAGCTTTTACTATAGCACTAAAAATATGAAATATATATAGATATAAACTTTACAAAATGCATGCAAGATCAGTATGGTGAAATCATAAACATTGTTGCGAGAAACAAGAAAAGAGTTAAATTAATAAAAATACTCAATATTTAGATATCGAGTGGTCTCAGTTATATTTGTAAATTGGACACAATCTCACCAAAAATATCATCAAGGTGTTTTGAAGAAATCAAGAAGCTGAATTAAAATGTATATGGAAAGGCAAAGAAAATATAATAGCCAAAACAAATTTTAAAAAATAACAAAGTTGGAAGACTCACAGTACGTGATTTCAAAACATGTAATAAAGCTACAGTAATCAAGAGAGTTTGGTACTGGCATAATGGTCAACAAATAGATCAATGGCACAGAATAGAAAGCCAAGAAATAGTTAAGCTTATACAGTCAGATGATTTAAAACAAAAACAAAAACAACAGAATAATCCAGTAGGAAAGAGATACTTGCAACAAATGGTGTTGGAATAAGTAGATATCCATATGGGGTGTGAGGGAAAAACTTTGCCTCCTATACAAAAATTAATTTCAGATAAATCATAGATCAAAACATAAAAGCAACAGTTGCAATAATGCTTCTGAAAGAAAACATGAGAATATTTTATGACTTTAGGTAGGCAAGATTTTTCTCAGGACATGGAATACAACACACATAAAATAAATTTTTTAGTCTTCATCAACTAAAAACTTCTGGTCATCAAAATCAAACCAAAACAAAACTAATAGATATGCTTTTCAATTTCTAAAGGCAATATTATTGTATTACCTTTTTTTTTTTTAAGATTTATTTATTTATTTGACAGAGAGAGATCACAAGTAGGCAGAGAGGCAGGCAGAGAGAGAGGAAGAAGCAGGCTTCCTGCCAAGCAGAGAGTCCGATGCGGGGCTCGATCCCAGGACCCTGAGATCATGACCTGAGCTGAAGGCAGAGGCTTTAACCCACTGAGCTACCCAGGCGCCCCTATTGTATTACTTTTAAAACAAACCTTTTGACCAAACAACAGAAAGAAGTATTTTATTGGTTTTAATTTTCTAATCACTTAATTCAGGTAAACTAACTCAATTTTTTTCAGTGTGGTCTTTAAACCAGTTATATAATCTACATGACTCGATTTCCTGGGTCCAGTGCAGTACTATTGAAACAATGTCAGATAATTCAGCCAGGAAATCTGTGCTTTAGCTAGCATCTCAGGTCATTCCTATTACACATTAATTTGAAATTACTTTAGATAAAATCCATATTTTGCACACCAGTTGAATTTACCCTATCTGATTGTCTCAGCAAAACTGAGATTCACCTTATAATGTACTTGTATACACTTATAATATACTTGTTGCTTACATCCTCCCTCCCACTTTGTACCATTATATTCTCTTTCCTTACTTCCATGGCCTACAGTGCCCTGTCCCTATAACTCTACGGCTCCATTACCCTATCTCCTTCAAGTAATCTCTTATTTCTTCCTTCTTTTGTAAGTGCTCTTTGGGTTGTACTACAAATAAAAGAATAAATATCAATGTTATTATTGACATTAACAATAATTCCAAGTATGTTCATTTTTTATCTATTATGCAATAAAAAAAAATTCAGAGTTTTATTCACCCTGGATAGCTCTGCACAATCTCTGGAATAGAACCCTCTCAGAACAATCCCTTCTCACATTAGGCTTCCATTTCTGCCTGCATCATCATAAGTATTCAGTATTGTTCGTCTAATGAAATAAACACTGAACATGGAAATAATGATAACAGACTTACATAAATCCAGCCATTTATCTTGGTCTCTTCCAAGAAACACAGGGTTGAGTGAAATCATTATTTATGGATAAGGAAACTGAATCATGGAAAAATTAAGAATTGGAATGGATATCAACTCATTCCTGCCACTACTATTCAAGTGGGTCAGTAGACTGATGGATGGAAGGTGGTGCAAGCAAGACTTAATATTTGGTGCTATAGCTCCTCCAATAATATACACTGCCTCTGAGGCTTTTGTGACAAACTTTCTCCTGTAGAGCTTGGTGCTTAACTTGAGTTCATTTATAAAGAGTATTAGAGAGAAAAGGACAAACAAATATTTTTATCCATTAGCACCTTCGTGAAGAATCTTCAGGGAAGTTTGAAGTTATAATGTGAGGCAGATTGGGAAAGGAAATGGGTATTGTAATATTATTCTTGCACTTTATTAACAAATATTAAATTTCATAGTTTGCTTGGTCTCCAACGTATTTAATCATGGTCTAAATCAATGCTAAATATGACCAGTATCCTTGTCTAAAAACAAACACAAAAACTCTTCAGCTAAAACAGTAATACCATAGAAAGAATGCTCAGAGACTTCACTGTGATATTAACAAAGGAAACCCATTGCAGGAATATAAAGTCTTCTAGAACTCAACTGTACAAAGTAAACATATCCTTTTTTGTAACTACTGTCATGTATGCAGGTAATCATCCAAGGGTATAGAGATCATAACAGACCTATCATCTCTGGAAATACAACAAATTATAAAGCTCGTGTTACCCTTGAACTTGTAGCTATGGAATTTCATTTTAAGTATCACCATGCCTTCTGGTATGGAATTTTCTTTTTAAGATATTTTAATCCTGGAATCTTTATTTGTTGCTCTTGTACAAGGGACAGCGGCTTCAAATCTTAGAAAGAGTGAACTAAACACCTTACATAAAAGGACAGGTGTTTCCGCTTCCCTGTTAATGACTCTCTAAGTGTGGATGATGATGATCCTTATCAGTCATTACTAAATTTACTTCACAGAAATTAAGAATTAAATTACAGTTTCAAGGCTCATTAGGTCTTGTTAAATTTGTTGAATTGCCCACGTGTGTATGTCTTGCCCTCCATGGGATATCTGTAAAGCAGGTGTTACAATTCATTTTAAGTTTGTTGCATTCTATTCTGCCCAAAGATTATTATACAATTGTGTTTGAAATTCCAGGTTGGGTTCTTATATTTGAAGATCAGACTTCAAATAGTCATATTTGACTATCAAGTTTAGCATAAAGAGGAATAATATGGAAATGGTCTCTTATGGGAGCTTTTAAAAAGGAGTATTGAATGTGAAATTCAAGGGCAGAGTAGGGACCATATTCCAAATTATATGTCTTTCTCACTTGTCTCAATATTCTGATGCCAAAGAATTCCAAATACAAGTGCAAGTGGAAAGATCTTTTACATTTTTATCCATGCCTATAGAGATGTGTCTTCTAATGCACTCAACGTACAACTCATTTCTCTTTGTTTGAATGCAGAGGATTTTAAATCAGATAAAAATTACTGCTGTTGTTTAAGTCCTTTCTGCCCCCAGTGTCTGTATACTCTCTTTGGCAAAAGGAAAATGCCCTAGACAATGTCACCTTCAATTTAATGTTCTCCTTTGAAAACTTAAACCAAATCAAACAAACTATATTCTGGGGTACAAAAAAGGATGAAATTCAGAAACAGTTCAAATAACTGTCTGGGCTTTATAGCAAATGTATATATTAGAAAATCAATTTAATATGATTAGAGAATTACATAATATTTGGAAGATCAGTTAACATACCTGCTCTATTATTTCATACTATCATGAGATGCTGTAGTTGGTGCTAAATTTACATTGGAATTTTCAAAACACAATGAATTCTTACATCAAATGTCTTACAGAGGTATCCTAAGGCAATGCAATGTCACAAAAAGAGAGAAGAAATTGATAATGGATTTCAGCTTCTTTAATCCCAGTTTAGTTTCTTCTCCACCAGATAATAATGCCTACATTTAAGAATGAGAAGAAATACTTTACCTGACATTGATGATGATGATAGTAGTAGTAGTAATAATACCTGAAGCCAGTAGCAACTATAAAATTCCTCAAGGACTGTTTGTTATCTCTGTACACAGAATGTCACAGGGATTTTTCTTAGATCCATGAAACCAAAAAGAGGACAGTTTGTGAAATAAATGAGAGTTTAATGGTCAAAAGTGAAACCTATAGCAGATTTGCTCACGAAGCTAGTGTTCTGCACCCCACCTTTAATACCTGGGAAAATACTACAGCAATATATCCTGTCGTCCGCCTATACACCCACATTCTCATGGCAAATCAATATGCAAATCCTTGAAGAGTTTCCAGAAAAGCACTATTTACAATTGTATCACTGAAACAAAGGCAACTGAGTTTCCTAAATTATATATGCCTTCCCACACAGAGACTGTGACTGAAAGAGGCATAAGAACATAAATTCTTGGTACCTTCTCAGTACAACCCTAAAAGGCCAATATAGTAGAATTGGTCTAACAATTTATGAGACAGTAAAGGATAATAATTCAGAATATAGGCGTCAAAGTCAAACATCTCAATATTTGGGTTCTAAACATTTCAAAAAAACAGGTGCAAGTGAAAAGAGTTTTAACTTCATGTGACCTTGAAGAATCTCCTACTCAAGTGTAAGATTAAAAAGGATAATATAGTAGCAAATAGGTCAAGATCGTTAAGAGGGAAAAATGGGATTGTGCTTATCATCTGCTAAGCGTAGGACACGGCACAGATTAGGCACTCAGAAATATAAACTGTTGTTATTACTACGGTTATTAATCTTACTGTTGTTGAGAGTTACTCAAATCATCTTTGTTTCTTAGGGGTATGGCTCACATACCATTTATTCTACAAACTTTGTGCTATAACAATAAATGTTATATAAATGGAATTTGAAACCATTAAGGCCTCCCATACAATTACAGTTAAAACATGAAAACATTAATCAGTAGATTCCATTACTCTTTTAGGAGGCAAAAATACAATTTTAAAAATTAACATTTAAGCTTTTTGAAGTACTGCCTAGAATGCTTCCAAGTTTCAAGACCCTCTACGCATACCAGAAAATTCCTGATTCCCTGCTCATGTTTAGTGTCATATCAGAAGCAAACTTTTTAATGGCAATAATTCATAACATAATTTTGCAAATGACAAAAAAGAATTTCTCACTTCAGGCTTTGATTAAAAAGCACTGACTCAGAGGAGAGTCCAGACTTTTCCAGAGACCAACATATTTAAACTGCCAGCTCGGCTTTTTTTGTTGTTGTTTTTAATCCAGTGGATGCATTTTCCCTGCAGTATTATTGTACCCTCTATTATTTTCTGTACTAAGGCAGCAAAAGAAACCAAAATAGAAGTCTTATAAAATTAATAATTAAATATTGCCTTAAGATGGCGTAATTTTGCTGATGAAACAAGTTTTTTTCCTTGCGGTCTGTTGAAATTCAAAACCCATAATGAATTGGGATTACAGTATCTAATAATCAGGTTTTAAAAAATGCAGTGGAATTCAGCTCATAACTGTCATCAAAAATTACCAAAGGATACATTGTTTATAAAATATCTTTATATAGTAGTCTGTACATTCAAGTGAATTTTTAATTCTAAATTTTTCTACAGCTTTCCTTTTGCTCAGTGTTTTCTAAATATACATATAAAGATATCCGAAATGACAGTAGGAGAAAGTTGAGATTATAACAAATAGATCACGCTATCAAGCCATTCAATAATTTAATATTACCTCGTATTGACTAGTGATGCATTTTTATTCATAATTTAAATATACATAATTCAAATAGAAATATACATTTACAAATACTACAATTAATAGAAGAACATAAAATCATGTGTAAAGATATTTTAATGTCCTCTATTTGTTCTTCATATAAATTAAATGATCTATTTCCTTCATTAGTTTTATAACATTGAAGTCCTTCTCATACCGAAATTACACAAGTTACCTTTTTACAAAAACAAAATTTTAAGAAGATGATTATATTTCTATAAAAGAATACAAAATTACCAATTAAATTGTGTGTTTAAAAAGGTGTGTTTTTCTAACAATTTAATTACTTTGTATTATAAAGCATCCATGAATCTCTGTGTTTGAATTAATATATCAAATTAAATCATCCAGTGCCTACTGTACATACCCTTAAAAAAATACAATTACATTGTCTTACCTTATTATTCTCCACAAGCAAAGAAACTCACGGTCCAAATAAGTAATATACTGGTATAAACATATCAACATAAGTCTCTTCTAAATATCTCCATTTATTTTTTAAAACCCTGACTATATAAATGTTTTCACCATGATACTTTTCAGATAAACTTTAAACAAGTACACAAACCTATAATCAATTATATTTGTATAAGTTTTAGTTTTTCTTTAATTTCTTTAATTTTTCTTGGTTATTTTGAAACCAATTTTTAAATTATCTCTACTGTTTTATGATGTTCTGGTTAAGAATTTCAAAATATGTTAGAATTTTTCTTTACTTTAGCTGGATTAATTGTACCACAACTTTCATCCCTGGGAAGCATCCTTTGAAGACCATTACAAAGTGAATGTAAATCCATTGGGAGCTGTTCTGACACTTAGGTTTAGCTGATGGTACCTGATGGAATAAACATGCTAAGATTGCCTATAAATAGTCCCAATGCATTGATTTGAAATATAAATTCCTTTGTAGTTTAGATTCTAACCATTTTAGAGAATACTTACTAAAATTCCAGTCAAGAAAATAGCAGTCTGAGTAATTTTTTCCCCCAGGATTCTGAAATTTAATCTGGAGGGGTCTCGTGTAGAATATGATTTGCTCCAAAGAAGACAAATTTCTTGGTACTAAGTGAATGGACTAACTCTCCTGAGCTTTCACTAACTGAGAGTGGTATGTGGGAATGTGATCGGACCACCACTCTACTCTTTCTCCTACCAAAATCACAAAAAGGACCAAACCAAAATATCAGTATATGCTTTTGCAATAATCTTGTTTTTGTTCTTACAAAATATATGACAATGAACAGATTTGGAATTATTGTTAGCATACATTTTTGACATAATATTAAATATTAGTATCATTGGAAAGTCCCAATTCTTAAGAGAAAGCTTGGGAACTGCCCGTCTCCCCCTCATTCCCTATTCAACTAGATTTCTATATTTTTAGCTCACCCTCTAAACTAAAGCTGACCCTCTGCTGTTGTTTTCTATTCTATCCAAGTGATGTGTTTAGCTAGCCAAGATAACCTGTTAACACATTGAATTTCCTCGCAGTGATTCAGTAGCTGTCACAGTAATCAGCATGGGAACACCTAAATGCTATAGATGGCTTCCTATTGATTGCTATAAAAACAAAAATAAAATGTGAACTCTAAAAATCTATTTACAGCCATAGATGTAATCCTTAAGTACAGTTTGCTGATTTTCAGCTGCTTTTGCTTGAGCAACTCTTTTCTTTCAAGGACATCCATTACAGAGCAACGTTATAATAAAGCCTAAGATTACAGGGTATTTGGGAAACACCTATCCTTTAATTTAAAAATAAATAAATAAATATCACTTTCTTGACAGTAAACTATTACACCCACCTGACCAGACTTTATATCCATGCCTTAGTCCACCGCATAGTCAATGTTTGTATGACAAACCACCATTTTGAGACCACACTGGCAAATTGAAAAACCCACTGGAGTGATATGTCTTAAATCGAATTCCTCTTTTGACACTTCTATGTGTCCTCAGTCTATCCCAACTGCTTTGAGTCTCGGTTTTCTTATCTATAACGTGGAAATACTAGTTCGTCCTGATGCTAGACTTACAACGTTCAGAGAGTTTCAGAATTCTATGACAACTTAAAGAGTATCTCATCTAGGATCTTACTTTTAAATTTAGAAACTGAAGACCAGTGTCTGGGCTCAACCGTAGTCTGAAGGTTACTGCTGAGAGAGAAATAACAGGGATGATATTCACAAATTTAATAGCTGGGAAAGCAGGGGCAGCCATCAGGCAAAATTAATGACAGCTAACTAGAACACCTGCTTGCTATAAACAACCGATTATGCTTCTCCTAATAGGTACTGGTTGGGCAATGTATTAGTTTGCCAGGGCTGCTGTAACATGGTACCACAGACCAAGTGGCTTAAAGAATGGAAAAGTATTGTCTCACAGTCCTGGTAGCTAAAAGTTCAAGATCAAGGTGTCAGTAGGTATACCTTCTGAGGGCTGAGAGAAAGAATCTGTTCCATGCCTCTTCCCTGGGTTCTGGTAATTTGCCAGGAACCTTTGGCATTTCTCTGTTTGTAGAAGAATCCAAATAAGGTCATATTCTAAGGTGCTGGAGTTTTGAACTTCAACATACGGATAGAAGGGGGGCACATTTAAACCCATAGTAAGTAGAATAAAAATGTAGTATATAAGGATGATACACATGAATTATCACTATTCCATTGGTAAACTTCAGTGTTCCTCAAAATATTCAGTAATTTGTCTCTCATAGTGCCATTGATTTTCCAGTAACTCTTTTTCTCTAGAAAAGTGTATAGAAAAATGTCACCAGAAATAAATTGATATGTACCTTTAAACTATTTGTAATAATAATAAAATTGATATCTTTATGACCAAAACTTGGAAAATCTATCAAACGTTGCTAGAAACTCCAGTTTGGGGATCATCTAACATGTAGCATCCTGGTACTATAGCCCTTATTCCTTAATGTCAGCAGCCAATAAAATGAGCACATTAAATCAGGATAGCATCACCAAGGGTTTGGCAGGGTTTTGCAACAGCTAAACATTTCTCAGGATTTAACAATAACAATGACAATTCAGAAAGAAACAAGTAAAGACAATGCAATAAAATTTCCAACTGACGTGAAACCACAAGTTATATGCACACATGTATACATATGTACATGAGCATCATAAGAAATGAGAGTTGTATCCTGAATTCCCCCTGAGAAAGGGAACACTCTGGTTTGATCTCATAAAGACACCCCTGTCCCACCCAATTCAGACATCCAGAAGAGACATTAAATCCAAACTTGAGGTCTTAATGCCAGTGCTGAGGTTTCCCCAGTACAAAACTGAGATGTATTTTATTTCTTTGAGCTTTATGAGGGTAATATGTTATAAATATGTAGTCAAGTAATAGATAAGCCTGATACTTTAGGGCTGTAGCTGTGGACATTTGCTTGAGAGCGAAAGTGCTTGGGGCATTGTTTTATTGAGGGGCTGTATTTCATCACAATATCCGTCCACTCTAGCTTATAAGAGTAAATACAGTGGAGCTCATTTAAGAAATCTCCTAAAGACTATCTTTGGAGAGAAAGAGAGTTCTGGTTTACAAATAGTACCATTGGCTTTTTTCTTTTTACTACTTTTTCCATTGAATAAATGATGATGACCAGGGACCATTAGCACTTTGAAAATAACATTAACTCCTTCAGGCCATTGGGGTATCCAAATGAGCAACTTTAAACTATAAAGTTGTTGCAGAATTTTTTTACCTCTACTATATGTCATATTTGATCAATAGATGACAACTCTCACGTCATTTACATTCGAATAATTTTGTCAAACGCTCTTTTCTTTTTGGCATCTTTCATATGTAATATATCTCAGTAATTACTAATGTAATTTAACTATTTAAGTAATTCAATTCCTAAAAGTCACTTCCTAAGGGAAGTTTTTTGTTCTGACTTCATGAAACAAAAGCTCTCCACTCTGATTCCATTGAAATTTGCAGAACAACGATTTGGGAACAGAAAAGAGCAGGAAAGTAATGATATGAGCTATGTTTATGGATTCAACTACGGGAAATCTCAGGTCTGTGTGGACTCACTCTACTGTCTGAAAGATCAGTAGATAGAGCCTGCTATATAGTAAAGACCACATTAGTATAACGTGCTTGAAAGGGATTGGAGAGAGGGAAAGTGGACGGTACATCATTTAGAGAAATAATAATAATAGTATAATAGCTAACATGCATTTGAGATCCAGAATGTGCCAGGTACTATGTACTTTTTATAGATGATCATAGTAATATTTATAACAATCTTACATAGTAGATGATGTTATCCCCATTTTATAGAGAAGAAAGCTGAAGTTCAAACAAGGAAGTAAAAAGCATCTTTTGATCTGCATAGCTACAGTTTCTATTTTTAAAAAAAACCAAGATAAGAAATCTCAGAAGTCATTTTTTAAGGAAGTACTTTATTTGTTGTTAGATTGGAATTACTGAAGTGCACTGGAAACAAAATGGATTAGAAAATAAATACATGCTTGTTTTTTACACCTGCACTAATACTAATTGCAAAGAAGAAAGCAGAAAATTCATGTCAATTTTGAGGTTTTTCTTAAAAGGAACATTTTCTGAGGAAAAAAAAAGGTCCCTGATGGCTTCCTTTATATCAAATGTCTTATGATAAAAGACATGAAAGAAAGATTCTCTGAGGGAAATTTTTAAAAAGTCACTGAAGAATTATTCTTTTTAGGCTTCTAGTATGTAATAAAAAAAAAAGGAAAATTGAACTATAAAATAAATAAAGAATATTCCTTAATAATAAGGAGGCAAACAATTAACGCCTATTTATATTTCCACACAAAGAGAGAGGCTTCCAACAATTCAGCCTGAAGTATCATCACAGAAACTCGCTCTAAGTGAAAAGGCTGCCATGGCCTTTTGCGAAAGAGCACATTTGAGACGTTACCTGAGTGCATATATCTGTAAGATTTTTTTCTCTTTAATGACAAAAAAAAAAAAATGACAAAACAAATGGACAAAGTAATAAAATTCTCAGGCTCCATGGTCCCCTAGCCAACATCATATAGGACATTTTAGTTCAGTGGTGGTAGATGACTCTTTCCAGCAGCTTTCGCGTGCACCTGCCACCACAGTCCGCAAGGGGGCTTAGGGATGAACCTCAAAGTCTGGAGAAGGTGCCCAGTGCCTGCCCATAATCGTGCTCTCATTCTAATCTTGCAGCTTCCTCCATTCCCAAAGGCCCCACATACCAATAAGATTAAAGAAATTTCTTTCTTCTTTTCCTTCCTGTCTTAATTTTTTCACAACTTAACGACTGGCTCTTTATTAAGGCTTTCTTTTCCATTTTGTTAGATTCTCTATTACCATTATGTGGACTGTTCCCTTTCTTAGATTTGTGTGCCATGAAGCAATGTCAGTCACTGGCTCTTTACAACATAATTTGGTTGCAGACATCTTAAATATTCTTTTCAATTTAGTTCTTTGTCTAGGTAGCTTTCTTTCCTTCCTTCTTTGTTTGTTCTGCCAAAATATGGTACTGTTTTCTTGTTAATTATTCATTAGTTTTGTCTGTTTGTTTTCTTCTAAGGATCTAGACAAAGTCAAAATATAAATAAGGAGAAACATTAAAATGAAAAATGCATTTTAGAAGTCATAACTTTAAAGGATAGAGGAAATAGCACAAATCCCAGTATATGGATTACATATGTTCTAAGAGTTGATTTTACCCAATGTTAAAGTATTTAAATTGCTAAATTCTAAGGAAAATTTTAATCCCATAAAATCCTCATCAAATATGGGAAAGAAAAATAACAGTTAAACTTTATATCAAAGATGATAAACACTTCATCAAGAAATTGCAGTATAGGGCAGTGGTTAAAAAACAAGGCTCTGGAGTTATGCATATATATATATATGAACTTGATTTTTATCTCCTTTGTATTAACTACATGCACCCAGCCAATAGTTTGTAAACCTCGGTTTATTTACTTATAAAATGAGCATAATGATGGCAGCTCTCTCATTGGGTTATTGATATGACTACGTAAGAAAAACAAACAAAAAAATTGGACGGAGAAGTATCCAGACAAAAATATTTTGTAATTGTTAATAATTAGCGTTATTGACCAAAACTGAAGTATTAATTAAGAAACCATAGAAATATTAGACCATTATGATCCTAAACTCATTGGCTCAGTAATAATCCAACAATAACAAAAGAAGAAGTAGGAGAAGAAGGAAAAGGAGAAGCAGAAGCAGGAGACACAGAAAGAGAGGCAGGAAGATGGGGAGAAAGAGAGAGAAGGAGGGGGAGAAGGAGGAGGTTTGTTGTTCATATATTCTGCATGTCTTTTGTTGGTAGGCAGTGCTTCAGTTCAACATCATCATGGCTTTGGGACCCAGGCCATCAGAGCAAGCTCTGTCTTCTGTCTGAAATGTTTGCTTTTGTAGCAGAAAGGGAAAAAAAGATAAAACATACACCTGTTGGCTCTTGAGGCTCTGGCTTGAATGGAGTCTTAATCAGGTTAAGTCTTAACCTGGCCTAGGGGAGGATAAAAAAAGATCCAAGAGCTCCAAAATCTTTGCATTGAGAGAGATTCAAATCTTACATGTTATAAACTGGGTGATAGAATACTAGATCTAAATTACCTAATTTACCTAAATTACCATCTAAGCCAAAAAAAAATTATTTTCAGGATAGTAGCTATTTACTGAAAAAGTTGTAAAGACCTGTCCCTGAATTCTGATATTCAGGCCACTCACCTCTTTTACACACTAGCAGAAGACAGGCACGTAATTTTATCATTGAAATTAAGATTTCTGAAAGTATTTATTTTGGTGAGGTGTTTATGAATGCACCCAAGGGGATTTTCCTAAGCAAAAATCAACCTTCTGAAATAATAAACTTGCTTGGCATTTCTACTATGAACCTAGAAATGTTTTTAATATAGGAGAAGAGGCCTGCACAGTACCCACCCCTTCCCAATACATATATACCCGTAGAGATAATAGTCAAGAACTTACGGTCAGCAGTGTGTCTGTTGGTAGCCCATGAACCTGAGAAAGCCTGACCAGTCCTCAACTATAAATGTTTATTTTCAACAGGAGATGATACCTTCCTTCCTAAAATCTCCATTAAAAACTGTGGGTAAGTCCACATTTCAAGTCTCCGCAAGTTCTGTTAAAAAGAGTGAAAAACAACAAAAACAAAATAAGCATGTCCCCATCCCTTTGATTCCATTATGACTGACCTCCTTTGCTAGCTAAATTTTCTGAAGGGCTTTCCCTATCTCTCTGTAGTCTCTGATTTCCCCTTCTGATTATTCCTCACTTTCCTGTAATCTGATCTCACCCCCTCCCATCCCACATTTACAAAACACTTAGGTTGTTTGAAATGTGTGGAAAGATTATGCAACTGGTCATTTGGTTTTGCTCAAAAGACTTTAACTTCTTTTCTTGACCTCCTTTAAAAATCTTAGTGAAAACAGGATGCAGATTGAATAATTCAAGAGCGGGTGGCTATTGGATTGAGTATTTGTTAAATTATTGGTGACTTTAGAATGAGCAGTTTCAGTGCCTATCCTGCTTTTCACAAGACATCAATGCTATGTTACACTGGGGACACACAATTTGTCTTGAAACTTCGTCCTTCCTTGGCTTTCGAGATACCACTTTTTCTTTTATCTATTTATTTATTTGATAGAGAGAGAGAGATCACAAATAGGCAGAGGCAGGGAGAGGCAGAGGGGGAAGCAGGCTCCCTGCTGAGCAGAGAGCCTGATGCAGGGCTCGATCCCAGGACGCTGAGATCATGACCTGAGCTGAAGGCAAAGGCTTTAACCCACTGAGCCACCCAGGCACCCCCGAGATACTACTTTTTCTTGATTTGCCTTCCAACTCTCTCAATACTCCACAACCGTTTTCTTTTTAGCCCCGTGGCTACTCTTATTCTAGACATTCCTTAACTGCTGGTGTAAATCAAGATATTATTTTTGCTCCCTTTCTACTTACTCTACACAGAATCTTCTGAGTCAGCTCTCATTTCTCCTACTCTGAATTTGTCTTTATTTCTTCCTTACTAACCACTTTTGTGCCTAAATCAGAAATAGAAGCTTCACTCTTGATTCTTCCCTCTCCTTTATCTCATCATATCCCAACAGTCACAGACCCCCCCTTTCTCCTACCTCTAAATATATCTCGAAGCAATCCTTTCCTTTGCCTTCATCCTCAGGCTGCTCCCAATTTGCATTATTTCTTACCCAGGTGTTTATATTTTATCAAACGATTTATGAGCAAAAAGAATCAAACATGCTCAGAAGTGTGATTGCACGTATGAAAACTGGCTGGCATTCTCTCTAATGCCGGATACAATGAGACCTCTCACATTTCTTCCTGGGTTACTATATATACAAGCATGTGTCGTGTAGGCAGGCTGCTTATGCCTGGGGTAAGTATCAAACCGGAGTGAATATAAATAAGTAAGTAATAACCACCAACCAATTTATTAATCATGTTCTTGTTTATAGCCCCACAAACAGTGCAGGTCAGTGGAGTCACATTGAAAGAAATGGGGGCGGGGCGCCTGGGTGGCTCAGTGGGTTAAAGCCTCTGCCTTCGGCTCAGGTCATGATCTCAGGTCCTGGGATCGAGCCCCGCATCGGGCTCTCTGCTTAGCAGGGAGCCTGCTTCTCCCTCTCTCTCTGCCTGCCTCTCTGCCTACTTGTGATCTCTCTCTCTCTCTCTGTGTCAAATAAATAAATAAAATCTTTAAAAAAAAAAAAGAAAGAAATGGGGAATAGGAAACTAGCATATATTGGCATCCACTAAAAGCCAGATGACCCTAAATACTTTACATGTATTATCTCACTACACTACATTAGTTTTTGAGGGCAGGGATTATGCTCTGTTCAATTCTAAAGCCCCAGCATGATTTTTTATGATATAAAAGGTATTCAACAAAATTTTCTTATTAACTAAAAGATGTTTTATTGCAACTTTACTACCATTGCAATTTTACAAATGAACGAATCAATATTTAGAACATTAATCTGGACTAAGCTTCATTCATTTGTTCATTTTTTTAAACTGAACGACTTCAGGATACGTAACTTACATGAATAAAACAAAGTTGTTATTTTCACAAAAATTTAAATCCAGTGAAGGAGACAGACAAATCAAGGAAAAGATGGTTGGGTAGCTTGATAGAGCATCCTGTTTCAGTCACTATTTTTACCTCTAAAGTGATCCCAAATTCCACAGACTAGTCAACGGTCATCCATTCAGCAAATGTTTGTTGGTACCTATAGAAATAACTAAGCTATTTTTTCAGATACTCATAGTGTCTATGAACAACACAAAACAGGATCATGTGACAGAATGAATGGAGACAATGCAGACAAGTGGGCCAATGTTGGATGTAGTCAGGGTAGGGCAATCTGAGGTAACAACATTTGTGTGAAGAGTGAGAAAGGGTAGACCATGTGAAAGTCTGGGGGAGACGGGCTCTACAGAGATAAAAAATTAGCGCAAATGCCTACAAAACAGAAAATTGGTGAGTGGCAGCCCTTTCTAGCCCAGAGAATAGAATGTGAAGTCTGATTCCAAAGGTCCTATTGTTTGAGGTCAGCTCAGTAGCCATATGAAAGTTAGCCTGAAATTCTATTTTGTTAGAAAATAGTTTTGCTTATAGGTATTTTGCATATTGGAGTTGTAAATGTCAAAATGGTACCCTAATGAAG
Organism: Potos flavus; assembly: GCA_028534135.1. Taxonomy (NCBI): domain Eukaryota; kingdom Metazoa; phylum Chordata; class Mammalia; order Carnivora; family Procyonidae; genus Potos; species Potos flavus. The sequence continues at coordinate 85,847,367 of CM052900.1, read as the reverse complement.
TAAAGTTACATAGCAGATAAACAAAGGGTAAATTATATCCAATTTCAAGTTATTTTTAAAAACGTACATGTGTGTATTTGTATGTATTTACATGTATGTCTTTACTATAGGAACATGTAAAAGGTTAATATTTGTGTCTGTAAATAAATTCTTAAAGATAAGTTTCAAAGCCTATATTGTCTTGTAAAAGTCATCTGAATTTAGAAATGCTATGTTATTTTAACATCCCCTAGTGGTTCTTTGATAAAATTGGGGGTTTGCCTGGCAAATTTAAGCTTTAAGTCTAAAGAAACATATTTTGTCTTCGGAATAAAGAGTCTATTCCATTTATTCCAAGCAGGGGAAAAAAAAGAAAGAAAAGAAAAGATGAAAGAAAATGTTTATCCTTATGACATGATATTAACTTCTTAAAGGATCTAAAGCAATTTTCCTTCAAACTATACAATAGCTGAAATTGACTTCAAAAATGAGAAAATAAAAGTTGCCATCTAAATGTCACTACTTATGGATTTCCATCTGACACCAAACTGAAAACAGTAACTTGATAGACTAGTTTTTCCTCTTATGAAAGTGTAAGATTGGGGGAAAAAAGGTAAAAGTCCCTCAGTAACAGTGATTTGGAGATTTTTCATCCATACAAGTATTTTTCTCCTCCACATAATGATATAAAATCGATGTGAGGCATTCTTTGTCTTCTTTCCCAGTTTACATTCGGAAGACCTATGGTACAAACTCACTCAGTCATGGAGGAAGTCTGGGGCTGAGCGACTTTCAGATATCCTGTTTGCTAATCTCATATTACTTAACGCTGATCCATGGTCCTGACTTCTTTTTTTTTTTTTCTGTCTGAGCAGTTATCGTACGTCTTTCAGAATCAAATAAATTGATATTTATGATAAACTCAATGGCTTTATGTACCTTTCTCTCCTGTGGTGTTTGAAGATACATGGCTAAAGTTGTACTCCTCACTGTGTGCTAGCGAAAGGGAGCTCTGTCATCAAGAAGCCTCGATTTATTTATGTATGTATGTATGTATGTATGTCTTACATACATCAAAATATTTAATTCCAATCATTTTTAATCTGTCCCCACATTTATGGGATCGGTAGGCACTTGCTTACGATGTCAGCTACGAATTCACGTCCTACTCTCACTAACATGTAAAGAGATGGTTTTTAAAAAGTTTTAAAAATTTTTAAGCAAATCCAAATAACCAATTGTATAATCTGTCTACACAGTTTCAAATGGCTAGAGTATAGAAGACACTGAAAATGTTAGTGGCATGATTTCCAATAGATCTCCCGCCCTGTTAGAGAGAATGAGATAGAAATGTTACATGTTCAGAGCTTCAATAAGAGAAATAAGTATTTAGCTGGGGGAAGAAAAAAAAAGCTAATTTCTTTCACCCTTAGTGGTAGAAAGAGTGGGCATTTTGTTCAGCTGATTTGATTTTATGCACTCTTATGCTCAAGTTGAAAAATATAAATGTACAATAATAAAGTAATGATAACAGTCATGTTCCATTTTCCTTTTCTATCTTAATAGCTCCAGGTAGGTAATTTTACTGTGTATATAAATCATTAGTCTTCAGCAGCCAGTCCGTTCTCTAGTTATTCTTAGGCTCCAAAGCAGTTTTATTTTGCTAAGAGCCATTTCCGATTGTCTCTGGAGTAATGGCAGGGGTGAGGGAGAATTCAAATTAGCTTCAAGGTACATTTACTTCTATTACTCAGGAATAATACCCCTATGACATATAGACCATTCCCTAGTCAAATACTAATTTACAATTGTCCTGTATCAGTATAACCAGCAGGTATTGCTAGATCTTTTCTGACTAGATTTGATTTCAATGGTAGAAACTGAGCATTTTTGATGAGTCCAAGCTTCCTGGTGAAAAACAAAAGTAACAAAACAACAATAATGTTTCCCAATCAAGAAAAGATTTCAGGGAGGAGTCCAGAAGGAAAATCTATGTAATAAATAGAATTCCCCAAATGGAGCCAAATGAAATGCCAAATGAACTTCAAGGGTTTAATTGATTTACTAAACCACTTCAGTCAGAAAAGTTATGAAAAGAAAATTAATTGTAATCAATGGACCTTGTGCAAACCTTTTAAAGATTCTGGGCCTAAATTCACGTTAGGAATCCCTGGTTTTTCCTAAGGTTTAATGTTAGTGTTTTCATAACTTTTGTGTTCTTACAAAGGTATATTTTAAGTATTTAGGTTACAAGTAAGTCTAGAATAGTTTTTTTAAAGGAATAATGGAATAAAAAGAATAAAGGAGTAGTGTATTCTTCTTCTTGATTTTTGCTGTTTTTACTATATAAAAGTACATATAAATAATGTGAAGGTAAGCTGAGAGAAGGGGAAATCTATGTTATTCTAATTCCCTCCCAGCTCTGAAAAACAATATAATGCTATAGTGCAAGCAAAAACAAATAAATAGTATAACTTCTGTGTCTGGCACATGATAGGCACTTGATAACTATTTATTGAATTGACACTGTAGCACCTAGTGGGCAAAACTTGAGAATTAAAATGACAAAAGGAATAAGAAGGTAAAGCACAGGCATGAGCATCCATAAGATAGGTCAGAATTGCCTCATTTCAGTTAGTCTCCAGTTCATGCAAGTGAGAACAAGACCAGTCCATCCTTTAGGTAGCTCTCAATCTTTTGTGGCCTCAGATTGTCTCTTAACAGCTCCAGGAGATGGAAGCTCTTGTAAAGCCGTACCTGATGTGCCTAGTGTCGTGCACCTTATTGGTCCAACTCTCAGGTCTACCAGTTACTCCTTTAGAACTCATCATAGAGGGGCACCTGGGTGGCTCAATCGTTAAGCGTCTGCCTTTGGCTCGGGTCATGATCCCAGGGTCCTGGGATCTAGCCCCACATTGGGCTCCCTGCTCGGCGGGAAGCCTGCTTCTCCCTCTCCAACTCCCCCTGCTTGTGTTCCCTCTCTCGCTGTGTCTCTCTCTCTCTCTCTGTCAAATAAATAAATAAATAAATAAATAAGAACTAATCATAGAGTGTTTTAGTGACAGAGGTAACTTTTGTACCTCTCACATTTTGTCTGAGCTCATGAAATCTTGCCTATATCTGGAGAGTTTGTTAATTCATGGATGGAAAGAAGTGGGAGGGCGGGGTGCGCTAGGCAGTTAAGGTGGGTGGCGTTTTGACATTGTGTCCAATTGCAATCACATCACCACTATCATTTGACCAGCTTTTAGGATCTTCCTAGAAATTCACGTAAACCCGAGCCGAGCCTTTCATAGACTTTCTGAGCCTTGTATGAAGAAATGAAGATGGTCGGTTTCCCCACCCCTGAGTATCCTGTCTGGCCCACTTGCTCCCCTCTTCCTCTAGCATTTGAGGCTGCACCCAAGCATGTGTCACAACTGAGAACAATTGATGTTTGACCTGACACTGAATGTTTGACATTCCTCTGGCGATGCTCCCACTCCCTTAGGAGGTGTTAAGTGGTTGTAATTTGCATCCTTGAAATCTACTGCATCTTGATAGGTTCCTTTTTGAAATTTTTGGCTCTTTCACTGATGCCTATGGTTTAGATGAAGAGAAAAGTATCCAGTAATTAATAGCATGCCCTTTCACTAGAAATGAAAGATCTTTCTCACCAATTTGTGTTTTATTTCAGAATTAAAATTTCCTTTCATAAACAAGTTTCAGTTTGTAGTTCAATCAGATGACATTATACCTGCCTCAGAAGGATTAAAGATCACCCCTACACAGCAAAGGCTTGCTTCTCTCATCTCCATCTAACTTTTTCCTTGTCTACCAACAAGATTCATCCATCATACAAGATTGCATCTCCAAATCGGTAGAAAAATGAGAGATATACAAGAGTCCATCTTAGAAGGAAAGTACTTTTTGTTACTAATTTACATGTCCTTTCCTTCCACTGAGTATATAGAGCAATGGCATACATATATAATATTTAATGAAGTATTAAATTACATAATTTCAATTTCAACAATTACCCTGTGCTAAATGTTTTACATGAAATTTTTTGTGATATCCAACATATATATGTGAGGAAAATAGTATCTAGATTTCACAAAAGAAAAATGGAAGCTTATGAGATAAAGTAATCTGCTTAAAAGTATCCCAGCTAATGAATATAAGACCAAAGGTTCAAATCTAGTTTCACTGCTTTTTAAGGCCATAATGTTAAAGAAAATAAGACTTAATCTTCCAGTTTTAATTCTTAAGTATTTACATTGAACATTACCCTGGAAAGAAGGCAAAATTTGTTCTACAAAAGAAAATTACAGATTTAGCAAAGGTCTTTTTCTTAATTAAAAAAACAGTAATAATTATAAATAGTATTATTATGGGGTAGGGAGTGTAATGATTATGAAGTACTCCCAGCTGTTATTCAGGAATAAAGTAAAAGTTTCCCAGTTGTCTATTTTGTGATTTCTAGGAAGTGAAGAGAAAATGAAAGGGGTCTCACAGATGCTTGGTTTGTTCTGGTGTCATTTTGCTGTATTTCTTGTCCCTCGGGGGGCAGGAGTGGGGCAGATCCTCAGGTAGGAGCTTCACTTTGAACCTGGCCTATCACTTCTTCAAGGAGAGAAAAATCTTGCACTCAGGGCCACTGACAAAACCTGCCCTTTTTCTACTTCCATCATGCTTTCTTGTTCCTGATTCTTTAGTGAGCTTCAAGATTCACAAGGAAGGTTCAGGGTAACAGTGGTCAAAGAAAGAGCTGTTCCTCTAGCCATTTCAATCAGCCCAGTGAACTCTGGGCCACCCAGATAAGGCAAAAGCCATCACATCCAAGAAAGACTCAGTGTAGAATTATCAACTCTTAAAGTAAGGACAGACTTTTTTCTTTTTTTTTTTAAGATTTTATTTATTTGACAGAGAGAGACACAGCGAGAGAGGAAACACAAGCAGGGGGAGTGGGAGAGAGAAGCAGGCTCCCCGATGAGCAGGGAGCCCGATGTGGGGCTTGATCCCAGGACCCTAGGATCATGACCTGAACTGAAGGCAGATGCTTAATGACTGAGCCACCGAGGCACCCCAAGGACAGACTTTATGCATCATCTTGCTAACTTTTAATTAACAGAGGAGAAAATTGAGGACCTGAGAACTTATATGAATGGTCTGTGAGACTTATATTCTAATCCTGGGCTTTTGGACTCCCACACAAATGCCCTTTATATCATACCACCTACCTAAAACAAACATCCAAACCCAGGCTAAGTTGGAGGATTTCTTTTTTTTTGTTTTTTCGTGAAAACACACACACATGCATCTATTAAACCATTAGCTGCAGTGGACAAGCGCAGCACTTAATTTACCATTGCATTCTTAACATAGGCTCACACACCAAAATCTAGCTAAAATTTAGACTCCGAAAGAGGGACCTCAATCTCTTAGATCTACGGTTTTTCACCTGCATGTTTGGGGAAGTGTCAGCCCTTCTGCGGGCATGATCAGGAGCTGGAGTCCAAGTCTTGTGGTTTCACCTGTATAAGTTGTTAGACGTCTACCATCCCCCCGAGCATTCCAGTTGGGGATGAACCATTCCTCTGCCTGCTATGAATTGTGGCTTATGTCGGAGACTTGAACCCTGGCAACTCTAGGACCTGAGCAGCCAGGGGCTTCCAGTCCTCCCTCATCTGCCACCTCAGCATTCAGCCTGGCTCCATTGCCTTAAGCATGTGACCAGTTTCCTTGGAGTAGATTTCAGTACTCTGGAGGAGGCTAACACTTTCTCTGGGAAGCTAGCCTACAGAGAATGCCTCCATCAAGTAAGCCCTTACTTCACACAACACACACTTATTACCTATTAACTATTTGACAAAGATGCAGCAGTGTTAGGAAAACTAGCAGGGTTATTTGATTCTGAATATAAGTGACCTCATATATTTTTTAGACACTAATATTCATGTTTGGCATTTCAATTAAATTGTAAGTGCTATAATTACATCTCCTTGTTTTTTAGAATCTTCCAGGAATAAAATATGTACCTATATGTCTTTTTTTTTAAATATTTATTTATTTGAGAAAGAGAGAGAGAATGAGCAGGGAGAGCAGCAGAGGGAGAAGGAGAAGCAGGCTCCTAGCTGAGCAGGGACCCTGATGTGGAGCTCGATCCCAGGACCCTGGGATCATAACCTGAGTCAAAGGCAGACAATTAACCGACTGAGCCACCCAGGCTCCCCCCAGATGTCTTTTTAATTTGGGATTCCTATGAATCCAAATGTCCTTCTATGTGGTGCTACCACTAAAACTATTTAATGCAGTTCCTGGTGTTAATGTAGGGCTTAGTTTAAAGATGTATTGTTTTGGAGGAACAGTTGGTAATCCTGCCTGCATATTAGAATCATCAGGACGTTTTAAACATCCAGATGTCCCAGACATATCCTAGCCTAATCAAATCAGTATTTCTTGACTTGGAATCTAGTCATCAATATTTTTTAAATTTCCCAGATAATTCCAACATAAAGCCAAGGCTGAAAAGCTCTGTTTTAAGTGTGTTGTAAGTCACACAATACCATGTATTACATGACTGGCAAAATGATAACATGACGTTGTGTATATATATGATATATATAGGGCGCCTGGGTGGCTCATTTGGTTAAGCCCCTGCCTTCGGCTCAGGTCATGATCCCGGAGTCCTGGGATCAAGTCCCATATAGGGCTTCCCCTGCTCTGCAGGGAGCCTGCTTCTCCCTTTTCCCCTGCCACTCCCCCTGCTTGTGTTTGCTCTCTCTCTCTCTCTCTGTCAAATAATAAATAAAATCTTTTAAAAAAATGATATATATATATATATGTGTGTATGTGTATATATATATATATATACACATTTATATAACACACACATGCCTGCATTTGTGTGTATTTCTTGCTAATAAAATAGAGAATTTAAAAATTTTTACATTGTCAATCACAAATGTATCTATTACAGAGACCCAAGTAGCAATTTATTTTTCTACAAGCAGTCAGTATAATAAGTTTATACTTTTCAATGCTAATTTAGAGTATTTGCATTGTCCTGATGGAAATCTGGTACCCAGATAGTTTAGGCTCACCTCTGTTTAAAGATCTCAACAAGGGAATTACCTCCAAATTTCACATTAATCAATTCTTGAATATTTTCTGCCATTATATGATACCTGGGAAGCTGATTTAGATAAAAATAGATGCTAACCAATGCATTTGCTTGCTGCTGTTTAAAAAGACATATATCAGCATCCACAAAAGCAGTATCATCAAATCATGGGAATTAATCAATTATTTCAGGCCACTATGTTGCAGACTCAAGTTTGAAGGCATGCTAATGGAAGTATATTCTCTTTGGAGCTAATTCAGGTTTTCTCCTCTGAAGTCATTTCTTTGGGTTGTACCACAAGGACTTGATTATTCATCAATTAATGAATCAAATACTTGTGAAGTCTACACTTTGTATTGGGCCTTATTTATGCAATGTTTGGGTTTTAAATAAGTAAAGAAAAAGCATTTCTATTTTACATAAAACAGGATCTAGCAAAGGAGCTCGTAGCTATTTTCTTTTTTTTTTTTTTAAGATTTTATTTATTTATTTGACAGAGAGAGAGATCACAAGTAGGCAGAGAGGCAGGCAGAGAGAGGGGGAAGCAGGTTCCCTGCTGAGCAGAGAGCCCGATGCGGGGCTCGATGCGGTGCTCGATCCCAGGACCCTGAGATCATGACCTGAGCCGAAGGCAGAGGCTTTAACCCACTGAGCCACCCAGGCGCCCCTACTCGTAGCTATTTTCATAAATATGTTTCTGCTTCTACTAAGATGCTGAGGCTTCAGTATGAGAAGGGCACCTAGATAATTCTGTATTAACTGGAAGCGAAGCACTCCCTCTTTGTTGCCCTAGAGCTACCCAGTCACTAGCGAAAATAAAAGATGAGTATTTCATAATCTCTATCGATGAGGTAACTTTGTATTTGAACTATATCTGTGTAAATGAATAACCCCCTAAAGAAAGCTACTAAGTGTATAACATTTAATTAAGATACAAGGAATTATAAAACTTTATCATATTTAAGGGTGTGAAAAAGCAGGAAGTTTGTTGGTTATGATTTTTTCCAAAAAAAAAGTATCTAAAATGAAGGAATGACTCAGAATTAATTGAATTAAAAGCAAGCTGATTTTTAACTTTATTTGAAAAGCAATGCACTTAATTAAGTCATCAGCACCTTCTCAGCCTACATTTCTACAAAAAGCAAGAAAGATTCTCACAATGAATAAAATTCTGTGAAGTGTCAAAATATGTAATACCAATGTCACAAGCAGGGAATTTAAAAATCAGGGTAAACAGATCTGATTTGGGGCAAGGAGGATTTATTAAATTCAGTCATAATTTTTAATTATGATATGTAATTTATTCTTACTTTGGATGTCTTTAATCATAACAATCACTAAAATTCATGAACATAAAATTTGAGAAGAAGCATGTCATGACTGTGTTGTCCAGATAAGGAAAACTTTGAAACGGACATTTAGGTAATTTGCTACGCATCACATAGCCAATAAGTGGTGGGTCCAATAAGAGAATTGATCAAGCCCTCACCCATAAAAATTTTCTGAGAAGCGTAACAAATGACATGACTCATATTCCAGAAGTGCTAGAATGGCAATGTAGGTTTTTCTTTTTTTTAAGATTTGTTTATTTACTTATTTATTTGAGAGAGAAAGAGCACAAGGTGGGGTGTAGAGGGAGAGGGGAAGCAGACTCCCCACTAAGTGGGGCTCCATCTCACAACCCTGAGATCATGACCTGAGGCGAAAACAAGAGTCAGACCCTCAACCGACTAAGCCACCCAAGTGCCCCCTTTTTATCATTTAAATAAGTTCTTTTAATGGTCCATTTTCTAAAATGAATTAAGATTCTTAGGGAATCTCATGACTCTTGTGATAACCATCGCCACTTTCAATTTGTTAATTCTCATAGACTAATATATATATATATATATATTATGGCAATAGAGAATACCTCCCATGACTGCAATGAAAGATGGGCATTTTCTGAGATTTAAAATACTCTAAAGGATACTTCTGTTATAACATAATGGGGTAAAGACTGCATACTTTGGAGACTATGTGTGAGCATTACAGACAAAAATATAAATATTTGTCCTAAATGTTTTCCTCATCCCTAGTTCCTGTTACTGATCTTCCTACCCAGCCTCTCCCTAAGCCAATTACACTTTGCTTCATATGTGACGATGAAGACTTCCGGATTAATTTAATGGTGATGTAAGGAATTGCCACCTCAATAGAGGCAAAAAGCAATAACCACCAGTTTTAAGGTCTAAAGAGAAAACAGAGCATGTGGCAACTACTTTTAAAGTTTTTGATGCTATTTGGGAAAAAATAAAAATAAAAAAATAAAAAATAAAATAAAGTTTTTCATGCACCAAATGAAAAGCAAGATGAGGACTAAGAGGAGTTCAGTGCAACGTGTTGAATGTCTCTCTGTGTCTGTAACTCACAGTTTGTGGACCGCTCTTGACCAATTATAGGGACGCAAGGGGTGGAGCTCAGGGAAGAAATCAAAAGGCCATTTGGTTTGTTTTTCCGAAGGGATTGTTCTGCAACTGACATTTTGTGTCTCCTCAGAGCCTTAAGAATGACTCAGTTAAAAAGGTAGTCCCTTTGATGAGTCTGAGTGGGAGATTAAGAAATGTTGAAGTAGGAAGAGTGTGTGAGGTCTCAAAGCATTGCTTCCCAAACGTTAAGATGCCTACAAGTGCCCTGAATCTTGTTAAAAGTGCAATTTCTGGGTTCGTAGGTCTGAACTGGGGCCTCAGCCTCTGCCTTTCTAACAAGTTTCTGGCGATACGACTGCTGCCGATATTTGGATACTGATTAGCTCAGTTTTAGAGCCTAAGAACCTCTTATGGCCTGAAACACAAGGCCAAAAATATCCCCAAAAGGAGCATTGTAGTTTCGGGTTTAAAAAAAAAAAAAAAAAATTGGTTATAGGATTAGCAACCCCCCAAAAAAGAGTTATGTCATTTGTTAATTAATATCAAGTGTTTCTTTTAAAAAAAAAAACAACCATTTTATTTCTTCATTTAAGAGAATGAGAGCAGGAGCAGGAGGAGAGGCAGTGGGAGAGGGATAAGCAGACTCCACCTGGAGCAGGGAGCCCAACGTGGGGCTGGATCCCAAGACCCCAGGACCATGACCCCAGCAGAAGGAAGACTCCTAACCGACCGAGCCACCTAGCCACTCCAATCTCAGGTGTTTCTTTCCTGCATTTTAAAAGAAATGTTATTTTTAAAACAGTACCTCTTCCTACAGATAGATTTCTACAATTTGAAACAACAGGCATACGAAGTGGGCACAAATGCATTTTCTTTCTTTCTTATTTAAGTCAACCAATTATCGACATGTGAATTATCTATTTTCTCCTAATTACGGGTTTTCTAAGACCAGTTGCTTATCTCATACCAGCTTTCCAAAAATAGTGCATTCTAGAGGCTCAATCCTGCTATTCTGCCAGTGTGTGCACACAGCAAATAGAGATACTTTTATAACGTGAGCCCAGTGAATATATAATTAGGAGAAAGTTTTGAGAGAGAAATAACTGTATTTGAAAGATAAAATTATATACACATACATATATGTGAGACACACACACACACACCCCCACCCCACAAACACATGCACTAGAATAGACTGAGACTCCAGGCGCCTCTGTTTCAGGGTTCCCTCTATCAGCAAATCGTGTAAGAACCCTGGGCAAGTCTGAACATCTTCAGACCTTACTTTCTTTATCTGTAAAATGAAGGATCTGAGACACATTATCTTTAAGTTTCCTTCTAGTTATAAAATTCTGTGGATAAGAAACAAGCGAATATCTTTTAAAAGACTTATTTTTTGAGGTTGCCTCTCTTTCTCGAAGGAGACAAATACTGTTACTTTCTGTCCTGTAGGGCACCCTGACCCTACTCTCTCATCAGTAGCAGAGCATTTATGGAAAAAAAAAAAAAAAATGCTGATGGTGACTTTGAGACCTGATTTAGTTTGTATTCTCAAGATAAAAATGCTCCTCATCAGTCCTTTTAATTGAAAGTAAATGGTATTAGGAAAGTGATTACTACAGGGGAAAGAGAAGGGTGCCCCTGCTCATAGGCTTTACCATCAAGAGTGTTTCTTTAAAGGGCCCATTCAATAGAGAGATGCCTGGTGGGCAGAAAACAAGCAGAAATAAGATATTAGCTTCTATTGTTAAGTGAGTCCCTTGCTGCCTCATTTACCCAAATAATAAAATAGAAAATTAGTTCAAATTCCTTTGAGAAAAATACCACTACCGCAAGAAACTCTGTATCCTCCCTAAACATGACCAAGTTATCTGCCAAAGGTACTTTTTATTCTTATATGAAATTAAGACTCATTGAGCATATGTGAGGCACAGTGCTGGAGGTTGGGGTTATATAGATGAATAAATAGTATTTCCTGTCCTGCAGGAATTCATTTATAGCTGTGACAGAGACAGAAAACTAAAGGGAAAATGACATTTATTTAGTGTTTGCCACATGCCAGCCCTTCTGGACCAGGTATATATATTAGATTATTTTGGCTTCAGTGCAACAACTCAGCAGAGTAGGGATGTGTGTCCCTTTGCCCAGAAAGGAACTTAAAACTCAGAGAGATTAAGCGGAAGGCCCAAGTAATAGCGCGTTCAGCTAGGCTTTGCACTCCTATTTTTCTGACTTCCTAACTTTCACTTGCTCAGTACAGTGCTGCTCAGCCACCCAGATTAATTGAAATACTCCATGATACTGAGTGCAATGAAGCCCAGAAAGAGATGAAACTCAATCTGCTTTGAGAAAGCAGAGAAGACTTGACATCGTAGAAAACACGTGAGCTGTGCCTCAAGGAGTAAGGATTTTGCCTGGAGGAAAAGGACACCGCAGGCGATGGGAACAGTATCATTTATTCAGCTTCCAGTAACGACAAAAGCTTGCAAGATACGGCAGGAATGTCTGACAGAAATGCATGCAGCTTTTTAAAACCTTTTCTTCCCTTTTGACAGTGACGTTTTTGCTTAGTCACCTTGGCTGCTCTAACAAAATACCATAAAGTGGATAGCTCATAAACACAGAAATTTATTTCTCACAGTTCTGGAGGCTGGAGTTCAAGATCTGAGCACCAGCAGAGTGGAGTTCTGGTGAGAGCCCTCTGCCAGGTTGTAGACTAGCAAATTCTCCTTGTGTCCTCATGTAGTGGACAGCAGGGCAAAGGAAGCAAGCTCTCTTAGAACTCATAAGAATACCTTCATGATTTCATCTAACCCTAATTACCGTCCAAAGGCCCCACTTCTCAATACCATCACACTGGTGGGGGTGGGGGGAGCACCTGGGTGGGTTAGTGGGTTCAGCCTCTGGCTCTTGATTTTGGCTCAGGTCATGATCTCGGGGTTTTGGGATTGAGCCCCGCATCGAGCTAGGCACTCAGCAGGAAGTCTGTTTGAGATTTTCTCTCTCCCTGCCCTCCTCTATCTCTCTCAAATAAATAAAGAAATCTTAAAAGAAAAAAAAAAAAAATCATCACACTGGGGGATAAAGTTTCATCATAGGAATTTGAGGGAGAGGAGCATAAATATTCAATCCATTATACCTTTAAAGAGTAAAGGTGTATATGTTTAACAAAATACAGATTTAGAAGACAACATCATTTTGAAAGATAGACCATAAGACCTACTTTACAAAATATATCTAATCATTTAAAAAACATGTAACTTTGTTCAAATCATGACAGTTTAATGGAATCTTGCATCTGTATAAGGGTTTGTCATTTCAAAATACATCTTTATTATAAGTCAGACCAGCTAGAAGATCATTTTAGGTACGATAACACCTCTAATCTCAAGGTTCTTACCAACTCAGTAACAACGTGTAATTGGAGAGCAACATATAATGTGACAAAAAGCAGGTTATTGATATTAGGAGTTAGTCAGAATCTAATTTTGATCAATATTCCATTACATGCAAGTAAAAATATCCAAGGCTTTCTATGGAGCACTTTTGAAATCACAAAATAAAACTTTGCCTGAATAAAAATGGAGCTTTTCCTTATACAAGATGGAGGAGGGAACGGAATGGGTTGGTGATTGTTTTTTGCAAGACAAGTAGTCTTAGTGTTTGCAAAATTCCACAGGATTTTTACATTTGTCAATCAGTGCTTACAGAGGTGAAAATCGATAATTCTTCCACTTGGAATTGGTCTCGCCCTCTAAATAATAACTTGCTACCATGCATATGCTTGAGAATCCTAACTTTATAACATTTTTCACTGAACTTAAGAAGAAAGTTTTCACCTGCCACATAATAATTTCATCTTGTAAACTGCATAGTGGTTCATATAACACATTCCCATTTAATAGCACGTGGCTTGTTTTAGAGAAAATAAAGTTATATAGTATCAATAATGCACCCACTGTTCATCTTTTTTGTAACATGTATCTTCCATATATGCATATATGTGGTTGAATATGTATATATGTGGTTATACATATATGTGGTTAACATCTCCTTTTACTAGGAAATACTATGTGCTTATCATTCGTCATCACGTTTCTGTCATTTCATCGGGTCTACAGTGCCCCATGCTCATGGAGTTGCTAACTCATTGCCCAAACAGGGAAGATATAGGATTTGATGCAGAAAATATATCACATAAAGAAACCATCCTACACTGTACAAACTGTATATTAAATTGGATTAGCTTCGAAAGGGTCATTCTACTTTGGGGTTGGAGAACAGTGGGACAAGCGGAGTATAAAGAGAAAGGACTTCAGAGCCAAACTTGCCTAGAGTGAAACATTGAGGCTACTATTTACTAACCTAAAGCCAGGTGGAGTATTAGACTCTCTGGGGAGCTGATGATAACATTAAACTTGAGCTTTTCATGAAGTCTTTTCTGGTCCTATGTCCTTCTCTATCACAATCTTCACTAGACTGCTGTGCTCTCATAGAACTGCATTTCTATTTCTATTTCTATTTCTATTTTAATATTCACCCTCTCAACTTTTATGTTTGTTGTATGCCAAGTTTCATAAGCTAGACTAGGAGATCTTTGAGGGCAGCGAGCATTTATCTCTTTACCATAAGTATTTAGCATAGTTACAGATGTATAGTAGAGTAAAAACTCAAAAGGGTTCATTGAGTCAATGAAAATTAGAGCAGAGCATTGTTTTTAAATCACTATTATGACAAACTTTCCCAGCAGAAGGACTTCTCTTTAAAAAAAAAAAACAGTGATTTTCAAAATTACCAAATAAACACTAGGAAATTCACCTACATAGAGGATCTCAGTATCTTTCATTTCCTATGAACGTTCAATTCACAGAAAATATGAATATAAATAGCTTTCTTATAAGAAACAAGATTTATTTCTTGCTGAAACAACTCAAATTTTATCAGCACAGATGTACCAATTTCTATTTAGCAGAATTTAAAATTTAGTTGATTCTACATCCTTTAAGCAATCAGTTTTAGGGGCACCTGGTGGCTCAGTTGGTGAAGTGTCTGCCTTCTGCTCAGGTCATGATCCCAGGGTCCTAGGATTGAGTCCCTTCTCTGGCCCTCGTCAGGCTCCCTGCTTAGCAAGGAGCCTGCTTCTCCCTCTCCTGCCCTTCTGCCTCCCCCTTTCCCCCCTCTCCTGCACGCTCCCTCTCTGTCTCTTTCTCAACTAAATAAATAAAATCTTAAAAAAAAGGAATCAGTTTTATTTTAAGTAAACACATGCATGATTTCCTCTAACGTATGTCTGTATCTCCATTTTATCTAAAACATCTATCTTGAGCCCCAGCAATGTGGTCAACACTGTATGAGGCACTTAGGTGGACTAAAAAAGAGAATACAATTCAATTCTTGCCTTTGAAGCTCTCAGCCTGGTGAGGGAAACAAAGATGTAAATAAACATCACAGCGCAAGCTGGCAAGTGTTATAATAGAGCTAAGTATGTTCTATTATGGAGGCAGAAAGGCTGGAGTAACTGTAAAATGTCTTTTTTTTTTTTTTTTTTTTGCTTGTTTGGAACTGGAAAATAATTGTGAATTATGCTAATAATGAAATCTAGGTCCCTGCTATTATAGCTGCCTTCCCTTTGAAATGCCTTTACTTTAATGGCTTTGTGAAATAAAGACTGTGACTATTGTAGATAAGCCCTGAAAAGCAAACACTGATTTTAAAAAGGAAATGCATCACAGGGACATCGGCTATGCCAGTGCATTTAAACTGATTTTAGCAAATATTGAAACTTTATCTGACACCACAGTGATCTAAACAAAATTATAATAAAATTACCTGTAATTAGAGAGTGAAATTTCTCATGGAAAGCTTTCACTTGGGGCCTCTGGAAACAATAGAGTTTTCATTTCTGCCTGGCAGAGTTATGATCTTTGTTTGGATAAATATTGTGTGGCATTTAAATGAGATCCTCTTTCCAGTACAGCCAATGGGGATTTGGGGGGGAAAAACAATTAGGCTGGCACAGACTAACTAATGTTAGTCTGCTTATATTCTATCACAGACAGCCCCTTAAATCTCTGTCTAGGAGAGCATATAGTGAAAACTTGGAATATATTTGTTTTGGCTAGAAAAGATCAGGTTCCACCATTGTCTCAACAATGCAAAGTAATTTTTATATTATATGAAGTATATAATTTTTAGATGGGAAAACACAAACTGCCATCTTTAAGGAAGCCATGTTCTGACCCTCAGTTTTTCTCATATGTAGAACGGGATAATAAGGTTAAAAGCAGCCTCTCCTGGGGGAGAAGTCATTCCTGAGACACCCCTTCTCTTTCCCCTGCTCATACATTCCATATTTTGATTCTTTCCAAGTACTTTGTTTATACTTTTCTTTCCCTTGTTCTACCTAGTGTAACAATGAGAAATTTATATCAGTAAGCCAGGGCAATTCTCAGCCTCCTTCCTCAGTCCCCTTCGTCCCACAAAAATATGTCTAGGGGAATGATTTTCTGAAATATTAACCATTATTATTCTCAAACTTTCATGTTTTCCCATCCACCAATTATTTAATCAAGTGCATTTATTGCTGCAGGAAACTCAAGAAATGGATTTCAGTTTTAAAAACTTAGGTATTTAGATTTTTCTAAATTTAGGGCCAGGAGGTATCAGGATATAAATGGAAGGTATTGCTATCATAAATTAGTGGCTTCTGTCCTGAGAGCAGGAAGGGGAAGGGAAGAACAGAACTATGAATTAGACACTGGTCGCCCTTCTCTAAGGAGTATCTGAGGGCAGGGCTGGCCTGTGCATCTGCTCTCCCCAGTAAACTCTGGGAAAGTGGTAGGAACTTTCATGAGAACAGACGAAATGGTTGAGTAGATGTGTAAGCACTGAACTTGAGATGGTCTCCCCCGGCCCCAGGAGAGAAGGATACTATTTTGGCTTTATCACATGGTGGCATAGATGTGGCACCAGGAGCTGTGAGACTCTAAAGTTCTGGCATCTGGACCCAGAGGACACAGCAATGACTAACTTCCTTCTCTGCAACTCACCTCTTGTCTTCCCCACCTGCGGGGTGCAGCTCAATGCCCCCCTTCTGAAGTGAGGGTGCCAATCCATCAGGCCACAAATAGACTGTTGCTCTTTGAAACATTCACAACACTTTACCACACTTCTCTTTGAGCACTTGTTACCTTTTCTCCCTGGGAGGATTATAAATTCCTTCAAGGCTGATACAGATTTTATTTTTGTATCCTCAGTGCCTAATGTAGTGCAGACATATAATGAGTACTCAATAAATATTTGCTGAAAAATTAATCTGTGTATATTTAACCATAAATTAGAAAATAGCCCTGATGGAAAATATGAAAATGAGGTAAAGTTACTGAAATCAGGTGAAATAGAAAGGCATGTTTGAGTGGTGATAATGTAAAAATCAAACAAAGGGAATAAAAATCAACTTCATACTCAAATTCCTGTGGTCTGTGACTATAACCATGACAGAAGTAATCTTTCCTTTCTCTCATACTTAAAGAACACCAAAAAAAAAAAAAAAAAAAAATCAATATTATTAGCCTAAGTAAAATTTCACCCTGACATTGCCTCCCCAATGGCCACAAAAGAATACTAATGGTCTTGTTGTGGTATTTGGATAACCTGAAATGTCAATATAAATTAATTCTGCTTCTCCTGCTTGCCAGCTTCTATCTGCAACCAATTCATAACTTCCCTTCTCAAACTTGTGCCCGAATAGACCACTTTCCTGGCAAACACTCAGCTGTCCCTTCCCAGGCTCTGACATCTCTATGATCTCTCTCTGGCAGCCTTCAGAGAACGTCCTGTCCCTCAAAAACTTCTCTCTACACAAATGTGAAGAAAAACTCCTTTCTTCCCAAGAAAGCTAAAAAATCTTTTTTTCTCTCTTTGAAGCATAAAAGAAAAGGTTTATTCCCATCAGACTAAGTAAATAAGCAATAAAGCTTGAATCGAAGGTTCAAGAGAGGAGTTTTCAGTCCTTCCTGAAGAATGTTTATATATGTTGGTTAATTCCTTAGAGAAATGATTTATTGAGTAAAATATTTATCTTCTGCAAAAGTAGTGGCTAAAAATAAAGTCATGATATTCTTTGCGCAGATGTGAGAGAAAGACTCAGAAGATCATTGTGAGAAAATGTCTAAGGGTTTTACACATTATGGATACTTCACCTGGAAACAATCCAGTCAAGGTAAGTAAATATAGGGGTCTATTCATTCATTCATTCATTCTTGGAACAGCTTTTAAAAAATCACCTGTCGATTTTGAGTAAATGTAATTCCTGGAAATGATCTTGCATCTCACTAAAAGGCAAATCAAAATACTGTAATCCCCAAATCAATGGCTCTCTATTGAGGCCAGAGTCAGAGGAAGATTCTAGGCAAATGTTCCTTTGAGAGGCCTGATAGTTATCATCAATAGGAAGCCAGATTTGATTTACACTATAAAGACCATGTAAAACAATTGCAAAATCTGTACCCAGGTCTTTGTGAAGAGGGAGAAAGTGAAGTGTGAGAAATAAGTTACTTTATAGACTGGTGAAAAACTTAACTGACTCTCAGAAATATATGGAGAGTATTTAATGAGTGAAAACAGACTACAAAACTAATCAGCCAAAGGAAAAGAAGAAAAAGAAGGTTAAGAATTGCTGAGGCAAAATCCAAAGGAATTTAAGTTTCACTAGCTCTAATTATGTGGCAGACATTTTTCTTCTCTGTGATTGCATTTTATTCAAAGTTTTAGTTACTTCTCAGCAAATCCTAAACCATTAAAATGTCCCTCTTAGGAGAAAAAGGGGCTAACCAAGCCAGAATAATGAATAAAACTTTTTATCTTACATTTTCTTTAACCTGAGTATCTAATGATATTGAATGTTTGATGCACAACTAAAACATCAACAAGTCTATCCTTCCTTTAAATTAAACTGAATGCAAAGTAAAATTTAGCAGCATGTAATTGTTCGGCATACCTCTTTTTATTCTGTGTCTTCTTCTCTTTGTCCATTTGCCAAGTTTATCTCTACGCTTTTCATATCTTCATTGCTGTTGGGAAGGGAGAATTTCAATAAACCTATGGAAAAAAGTCTAAGGGTGATTGTGGCTTGTATTTGAAATTTTCTTATACATACCATGTTTATATTTGTTATGATAGAATAGGAATCATAGTGAATAGTAAATATATTAGCAGTAGGCAAGATACCTTAATGGTTGAGCACATTGTAGGTGGACTGCGTAAGTTAAAAATCCCAGGCCTAAAACATACTGACTTCGTGAACTTGAGCAAATCCTTTAATCTCTCTGTGGTTCCTTTTTTTTAATGTAGGAAATGGGCTTCATAATGATAGTACCTGCCTCTTGGAGGTGTTGGGAGGAATAAATAAGTTAAAACATGTAATATATGCAGAAAAGTGTCTGGCATATAGTAAATGAAATATAAGTATCTAGTATTGTAATTAGCAACTAGCAACTTAAAACAATTTCAGACTTCTCTCCTGAGTCATCATCCTGGGGCTTTGTGCCATTTGGGGCTTTATAAGGAACAATAAATGAACTTCTGTGTTACATCAGCTAGCATTCATTTACCTAATTCAGTTGTTATGCATGGTTTCTGCATCCATAAAGTGTATATGTTCCCTCTGGTTGAAAATTCTATAAATGACACTAAGTTGCAAATTTCCCCTCCACATTTATCTATTCACATTTAAACTTCTAGATCTAATTAATTCATGTTTATTGTGAATAATTACCTTTTATGCATAAATGTTCATCTGTTCTGCTAGTGATAAGTTTTGAGATCATTCCTAGTTTTTTATAATAAAAAGTGCTCCATGGGCGCCTGGGTGGCTCAGTTGATTAAGCGTCTGCCTTCAGCTCAGGTCATGACCCTAGGTCCTGGGATCGAGTCCCATATTGGGCTCCTTCCTGCACTGGGCTCCCTGTACATCAGGGAGTCTGCTTCTCCCTCTGACCCTCCCCACTCTCATCCTCTCTCTCTCTCTGAAATAAATAAATAAAATATTTAAAAAATAAATAAAAAGTGCTCTAGTTAACATCCATATACATCTTCTACAGATGTAATAAAATTTTCCTATGACAAATGCTTAGAAGTTAATTTTCTACATCATTTGGGATATGCATCTTCAGCTTTAATTGATAGTTCCAAATTGTGCTTCAAAGTACACTATCAACATATTAAGTTATCAAATTTAAGATAACTTTACCAATCTGATATGCACAAAATATATTTTATTTTATTGTTGTATTTTTTTAATATTTTATTTATTTATTTGACAAAGAGAGAGAGAGAGAGAGAGAGGAGAGAGCCTAAGCAGGGGGGAGTGGGAGAGGGAGAAGCAGGCTCCCTGCTGAGCAGGGAGCTCACTGTGGGGCTCGATCCCGGGACCCTGAGATCATGAGCTGAGCTGAAGGCAGATGCTTAACTGACTGAGCCACCCAGGCGCCCCCGTTGTATTTTCTTAATTATTAGTAAAACTGAGCATATTTTCATATCTGCTTGCCATTTAGGCTTCTTCCTCTGTGTATTGCCTAGTCAAAGCCTTCATTTGTCATTCTATTGGAATGACTATCCCTTCATTATTAGTTTGCAGAACCTTCTTGGATATTCTCAATATTAATAATTTTATATATTTTAGGTGTTATAAATATCTTCTCAGCTGTGATTTATCTTTTCAATTTAATTTGTCATGATTTAGTTCACTCCAGTTATATTTAGGTTATTGTATGCTAATGTCTCAATCTTTTCCTTTACTGTTTCTGCTCTTTGTGCCTTTTTAAGGAAAAATTTTCATATCCATTATCTTTGGAAAAAAATGTCCTATGTTTTCTTCTAAGTGGTTTATAAATCAAAAGCACGTTGGTTTCTTTATATGTAAAATACAGGAGATAGTTCTAGATCCCGAAAGTGTTATGAAGATTTTTGAAGAATTTCCATCCATGGCTTAACTCAAAGCCTGACATATATATTATGGTAGGTTTTCAATAAATGTGAGTCGCCATTTCATTCCATTACCTATAGATCCAAATTAACAGACATTAGTTCCAAGGTTTAGAGAACTTGGAGGGGAAAAGGTATCATTTGAGAATACCTTTGGGGGAAGTGTATTTGAAAAAATTTAATATGAATCCAAATTTGAGTTTTCTCCCTCCTGCCTCTACCGAATGTCTGACTCTCCAAATAGTAGACACGATTCAGTATCCTTGGGTCAAAGAAGAGAAGGCAAAAGCATTTGATTTACAAAATGCTCACTAAATAAGGTAAAACTGGAATGCTTTCTGATTGAGTCTCTTCAAGACAAAAATAAATTTACCATGGGAATCTAGAGAAGTTGCTGAAAAAGATATCTAATTTAAGAGAATTTTGCATGAATTATAACCTCAAACAGTGAGTGAAAGGTAAATAAAGATCTGGAAATTTGGTGATTAAAGACTTGAGTCAAACCGGGCTTAAATACCGGGAAGCAAGTACTAGATGTGAACTTTCAGGTAACAAATGTGAAGCTACTTAATTTCGCCTTTCATTTTGAAATGACAGTAGTTTATTTTATACTGGCATATATATAAGGGGAGAGTAAATATTTCTGTCATAGGTCGTATGAGTTTTATCTGTGCTAGCAAAACTAGTCATGAGTATTCATTCACACCACCATCATTGGAGCAGAGAGTCACATGACTGTGACTTGTGTTTCAAATTATATTCAGTATAAATCCTTCAATGGGACTTTTCAAAAGAAATAGCCAGCATCCCTTGTCAGATTGAAATAAATCTATTTTTGAAGTGTTTATTCTCTTTTTGAAGGATTTTTTTTCTGTCATTTTCTTATTTAAAAAAATTTTTAAGGTAGCTGAGATTCAATTTCTGGCGATTCTGATATCACAGAAAGCATTTATTGTACATAGTTCATGGAATATGAGGATAAAATACATAATAGACCTATTGAAAAGTATAAACACAATTTTTAAAAACAGTATAAAGACATTAGGTGGAAGGATGAACCTCATTTCTAAACTAATGTGTGTGTGTGTTTTTAATTTATGGAGTGAGGAGATATGACTTTGCTACCCTGCCCCCCTCCCACCAATCCACTTTGCTCATCTTCAGTTAAGGAGACCATCATCTGCAGACATAGCCCTGTGCACCGCCTAAGCCAATCCTAACAAATCCTGAAAGAATATTCAGAACATTATCACCAAAGGAGGTAGGAATTTGAAGTCTGGTATCCAGGGAATCTGGACCATTACCCCAAGTGATCTGCTTATTTATCAAAATGCATTCTCCTTTCTTCATATATGCTTTTCTTGTACCTATAGTTGGATTTCCTTCCCAGCTCATGATGTAATTACAGTTTCTTTACCCACTTTGCAAATATGAGGAGCAAGTTCTTGCCTACATTTTGCTAGCTTTCCTCCTTTTTGGAGGGGTGACTCTTTATGCCTCTGAGTATAGTCTGAGCTCCAGTGTATCTAGACCTGAACAAACGGAGCTTCAGAAATATTCGCCAGCCTTCTGGACACCACCCTTCTCTCCATCCTTCTCCTCCACTTATGCCTGTTGCAAAGTACCTGCATGTCAGACCACTTTTTTTAGTGTTCAACTTGAAACCTTAGTATGTTCTTGATCATTGTAGGTTTATGCCTAGGAGAATCTGTCCTCAGATACAATTCTCATATCCCAGGGCTCGCATGATTCTTTTCTATGCCAAGTCTTTCCTCATTGTTTGTTGTTGTTGTTGTTATGTTAAATTGTTTTATTTATTTTGTTTTCTCCTTTCTCTATGGGTTTCACTGCACACGGATGTCCGACTATATTTGGAACATGTTTATAATGAACCAATTTAAAAATATATTTCTGATGCATTTTCTTTACAATTAATTTGTATAAATCACTCTTCCCAAATCATTTCACTTCAGTTGTTTTTAAGTCCTTTTTAAAATGTAGTGAAATCTGAATATTAATTCAAATTAAGTTATTTTTAAAAAACATACAAATGGATTCTGCTTTAAA
The DNA here is from genome assembly GCA_028534135.1 of Potos flavus. Lineage (NCBI taxonomy): Eukaryota > Metazoa > Chordata > Mammalia > Carnivora > Procyonidae > Potos > Potos flavus. The sequence goes on along the minus strand of CM052900.1, from coordinate 85,824,825 downwards.
TAATTATAGGTTAGAGAATTTTTCTTGGCTTTCCCAGTGAGGGCAACTTGGAAAAAAATTCAGTGTAAAGGTCTCAGAGACCTAACATGATAATGGAAAATAAATGGATCAGATTCCAGTAGAGGAGAGGCCCGTGGAGGTGTGTCCACCTTTGGGGCTTTTTTCTTCCTCCAAAGACATTTGCTGACTCTAGAAAGGATGGCTTCATAGAAGAAAGACTAAGTAGTGTTTTTAACAACCTAAAGTGTCCAGGAAGACAGGTGCTGGGATCAGGGACTGGCAAGGTGAGATCCTGCTGAAACTCTCTTTATTTGGATTGAGACCTGAAAGAGAAGCACCTTCACAATAAAGTAAACCAAAAGTAGATCATTCTTTGCAGGGACTGCCTCTCTGCTCCAGAGCTCAAGTCCTAAAATTTTATTAAGGTGATCCCAGATTGCTATTGCCCCCAAGTATCTGCAGGAGCAAATTTTGGAAATACTCTAAAATTATTTCTACAAACAATTTTACAAATACAGTGTGCAGATATGATTAAAGAATAACTAGAAAAACAAAGTAAAACACATGTCCATAAAAGTATTTGAACCAGAAGCTAGAAGAAACAACAGACAACAGAAGTAAACTACCAGAGCCTCCAGACATGGACACATTTATCTGCTTACTGTATTCAAGAAGATAAAAGAAAATATTGAATTCTAGGAGAGAATTATAACAAAATAAATAAAATACAAGGAGACTCTATACTGAAAATAAACAAACAAAACAAGAATTACCTATTCAGTTACAGACAAGCCACAGCTAAAAATAGAAAGCTGAAGATAATCTTTCATGTTCATGAAACCAGTATTTCCTCTATGTACCTGGCTAGAACACATCCAGATTTGTATAAATATGTGAATTGACCATTAGTAGTAATAGCAGATAATTTAGAAAAATATTAGTTGATTCTAAACTATTCAAACTCAGTGTCCCCAAGAACGGTGCCCCGCCTTACCTATAATAAATGCTTAATACAGATTTGCTGAAATAATAATGGATGGATTAATAGATGGATGGATAGTTGAATGAAGATAATACAAAAGGATTTTTCTGTGATCAGTGATCAGTGGTCCTTTTATGATCATAGCTGGAAACAATACATGAAAGCAGAAAATTGTTGCTCCTGTCATGTTATCTGGTTGCAACCATGATCTTAGGCCAAATACAGACAGCAGAGTTTATATTTGAATGGGCTGTTTTCTCTGTCTGGCACCTGTCAGTCATATTTTCTTCCAAAAAGGACAGAGACGATGATATGGGGGAAAAGAAAACAGTTAAGGAGTTACATGTCATTTTAAATTTGAAATAAACTCTTTATGCAGACTAATTAGCAATGACTATAATGACTGCTCCTTTCTTAAATTATCATTACTATTTAAGAAATCTAAACTCAGAATGTATGTTACAAACACATATTTTTAAAAGCATGTGCTTATGTTAAAGTATATTTTGTCTTCGTGGTGGCTATTATATATGATTTAAAATATGCAGTATATTATGTGGAAATAATCTCTATAGGTATCTATCAAGAACTTTTTTTTTCATTGAGCATTCCACTCAAACAGTAATCTCAAAAACAATTTTCTTATCTCCTTTTCTATCAGTGATGAAGCATTATTACTGGCCATCAAGCAATCGAAAGCAATAATAAAAAGATATCCTATCTTAGGAATCCTCATAGTAGGTTTTAAAAGGCTAAGGTTTTTACAAGAAGGTATTTAACCACTTTAATACATTTTTCTCATATTGCTCCTTGATTTTTATGTTACTTGAGATATAATATTTGTTCCATATGCTTTAATTTTTCAATATGATATTATATTCTCAGCTTTAAGAAAATCTATTAGACCAAAGAATGTAATCTTTAAAATTACTTATTTTCTGTGGACCTATTGTTAAACTGTAACATATAGTTATATTATATATATTACCTATAATATATATGATTGTATATCATTACTTGCAATTTTATAACCTTCTGCTTCCTGCATTTTTTATTTCTTAAAATAGTTTTAAATCATTATGATGGTGTATCAACCAAGGCATCAGAATCTGACTTTAGAGAGTACAAATTATCATTATTATTATTTTTAAAAGCAAATATTATTTTTAATATGCCTTGAACAATATGCTCTGGCAGGAAATCCAGAATCTACTGGATACAAAAGTGTTGGAAATGGTGTCATCATACTAACCCTTCAATAACTATATGCAATTATATATAATATGAATATATAAATATTAACCCTCCTGATTGGTTGTCATGAGCCATAATGCTACTCTTCCTCACTAATTATATCATTTAAAAAAGAAGAAAGTACTGGTGGAACAGGAATCTGTATCTATCACTGCTCAGGACTATAGAAAAATTCCAGCCTGTCATTACTTAAATCTACTTTTCGTCGTGCTGTGAATTTTTCCACTCTCATACCAAAGTGCAGGTCCACATTCACTGTTTTATGGAACTAGCAATGTCAAAGTCTCGTATGTCATCCACAGATTATTGACAAGTCAAGACAGGTGTGAGTAGGTGGTTTCCACATTCCAATTTTCCTCCTCTACAAACTTCACAAGCTGGGTGCTGAGTCCCTTCCGCTCGGCTTCCTGTCTTTGCAATGGCTGGGTTCATCTTCCCCCTCTCATCTTGAGGACTCTGATACTTCCAAGCTTTACCTTCATCATTCCTTCAATTGGAATTACTTTTTCACCTCCTTTCCCAGCCGTAGTCTTATCTATTCTGGATGTGAAAATAATCTTATCTACAAGTATGCCCCTGATTCTGCCTCTCAGTGATCTCCCACTTGGTCAGTATAACTGTATGAATAGCTCTACTCAATATGAATCGGAAGAGGAAAAAACAGCTCTTGGAATTCTGGTAACTGTTGCAAGCAAAAGGCCTGCAATGACAGTCTAGGAGCTTGTTCTAAAACATGTGGTTTTCATTATTGAAGCTGGGGAATATCTGGAAGGACACCAGTCATGTCGTGAGACTTGAACAAGGTCTGCCTAACAGAGCAGAAATTCTTGAAGAAAAAAAAATCCTGTCTGCTAGAATCCTCCCAGAAGTTAGGACTTTCTTCACCATCCTTATGATACTAGATTATTGCCATAATAACTAGATATCAAGCCTAAAATTTTTTAAGATTTTATTTATTTATTCGACAGAGAGAGAGATCACAAGTAGGCAGAGAGGCAGGCAGAGAGAGAGAGGGAAGCAGGCTCCCCGCTGAGCAGAGAGCCCGACGTGGGGCTCGATCCCAGGACCCTGAGACCACGACCTGAGCCGAAGGCAGAGGTTTAACCCACTGAGCCACCCAGACGTCCCATCAAACCTAAAATTTAAAGGGGTTTCTTAGGTGAATAATAATAAAACCTAATATTTATTGATTTATTTTTAAATGCAAGGCATTGCATTTAGCACTTTATATATATCATAATATTTATTTCTAAGAAAAACACTATGAAGAAATTTTAAGATTCCTATTCTACAAATAGGAAAACTGAGGTTATGCTCTTACCCATTATGAGTAGACACTGAAGTAATCAATGAATGACCTCACTCTTTTTCTGGGACAGGTACTGGGCTGAGTAGAATTTTTATCATTTAGTAGGGAATCCCCATGTTAAGATTCACCAAAGTAAAGAAGCAGAACTCAGAATTTAAAATAAGAAAAATATATCCCTTACAAAAGAAAACAGAAATAAATCGTATAAAGAATTTGCATGTTGGTCTCATTGAAATTCATGGTATTTAATTTAACTGAAAGATGAGAAGAAAGAGAAAAGATAAAAGTGGAATTGGCTGAGAAGTAAAAAAGAAGACAGGTAGAGAAAAAACTATAGTAATAATAGATAAAACCTAATACTCGGTCATATGAGATATATTCCAGGAACTCTTCTGAGTACTATGGTTATACAATCTCATTCTATCTTCATAAAAGCCTATCGGTATTGATAGGAGAAGATGAGGTTAATAGGATCAGTATTGAAATGACTATTATTCCCATTTCATTGAGGAAACTGAGGCAAAGAACTGGTTTCGTGACTCGTTCAGTGTCACACAGCTACAAGGTAATAACATCGGGATACAGAACCAGCCAGAGTTCTCACTCATTACCATTCTTCTGTCCTGCTTCTTGAGTTATGAACATAATGCATAACATTATAGAGCCTGAGAAAAATAACCTGGGCTCTGGAGATAAGAGAAGTTGTTTTCACTATGCTCCAGAACCTCTACATACAAACTATGGCTTATCTCTGCACCACAACCTCTGAGGGCTGATCACAGAAGACTCAAAACCTAGAGGCTGGAATCATGTGGAGGCTTCTTCCTCACACATCTGACTCCTGGGCTGGTAGCACTTGAGGACTGGTGAGCAGCACACTTACCTATGGATTCTCTGTGTGACATGGGCTCTCCCAGTGCTGCAGCTGGATTCTGGCAGGAAGTGTCCAGACAGTGAGCCGTCAAAAGAACCAAGCAGAAGCTGCTGTCTTTTTCCAATGTGCTTCAAAAGTCACATAGCATCGCTTTCACTTTATTGGTTGAAGAAGTCAGAAGCCCACCCAGATTCAAAGGGAGGGAAATTAGACTGCTTTAGATGGAAAATGGTACTTATTTTTTTTTTAAGATTTTATTTATTTGAGAGAGAGAGAGAGAGAGCCCGAGCAGGGGGAGGCGCAGCGGGAGAAGCAGATTCCCTGCTGAGCAAAAGAGCCCAACACGGGGCTCAATCCCAGGACCCTGGGATCATGACCTGAGCAGAAGGCAGATGCTTAACCGACTGAGCCACCCAGGGGCCCCATGGGGAATGGTATTCAGAGAAGAACGTATGAGATGGGAAATAATGGTGGGCCATTTTTCTAATTTTTTTTGTTATGTTATGTAGTCACCATACACCACATCATTAGTTTTTGATGTAGTGTTCCATGATTCACTGTTTGCGTATAACACCCAGTGCTCCACGCAATATGTGCCCTCCTTAATACCCATCACCAGGCTAACCCATCCCCCTATTCCCCTCCCCTCTAAAACCCTCAGTTTGATTCCAGAGTCCATAGTCTTTCATGGTTCGTCTCCCACTCTTATTTCCCCCCTTCATTTTTCCCTTCTTTCTCCTAATGTCTTCCATGCTATTCCTTATGTTCCACAAATAAGTGAAACTATATAAGTATCTTTCTCTGTTTCTTTCTTATTTCACTTAGCATAATCTCCTCCAGTTCCATCCATATTGATGCAAATGTTGGGTATTTATCCTTTCTGATGGCTGAGTAATATTCTATTGTATATATGGACCACATCTTTTTTTTTTTTTTAAGATTTTATTTATTTATTTGATGGAGAGAGACACAGCAAGAGAGGGAACACAAGTGGGGGGAGTGGGAAAGGGAGAAGCAGGCTTCTTGGGGAGCAGGGAGCCAGATGTGGGGCTCAATCCCAGGACACTGTGATCATGACCTGAGCCGAGGCAGATGCTTAATGACTGAGCCACCCAGGTGCCCCAGGACCACATCTTCTTTATCCATTTGTCTGTTGAAGGGCATCTCGGCTCCTTCCACAGTTTGGCTATTATGGACATTGCTGCTATTTTTTACATTGGGGTGTATATGGCCCTTCTTTTCACCGCATCTGTATCTTTGGGGTAAATACCCAGTAGTGCAATTGCTGGGTCATAGGGTAGCTCTATTTCTAACTTTTTGAGGAACCTCCACACTGTTTTCCAAAGTAGCTCTACTAACTTGCATTCCCACCAACAGTGTAAGAAGTTCCCCTTTCTCCACAACCTCTCCAACATTTGTTGTTTCTTGTCTTGTCAATTTTTGCCATTCTAACTATTGTAAGGTGGTATCTCACTGTGGTTTTGATTTGAATTTCCCTGGTGGCTAATGATGATGGACATTCTTGCATTGTCTGTTAGCCATTTGTATGTCTTCTGTGGAGAAGTGTTTGTTCATGTCTTCTGCCCATTTTTTGACTTGATTATTTGTTTTTTGGGTGTTGAGTTTGAGATGTTCTTTATAGATCTTGGATACCAGCCCTTTATCTGTAGTGTCATTTACAAATATCTTCTCCCATTCCGTGGGTTGTCTCTTTGTTTTGTTGACTGTTTCTTTTGCTGTGCAGAAGCTTTTTATCTTGATGAAGTCCCAAAAGTTCATTTTCGCTTTTGTTTCCCTTGCTTTTGGAGACGTGTTTTGAAAGAAGTTGCTGTGGCCGATGTCAAAGAGGTTACTGCCTATGTTGTCCTCTAGGATTTTCATGGATTCCTGGCTCACACTGAGGCCTTTCATCCATTTAGAGTTTATCTTTGTGTATGGTGTAAGTGAATGGTCGAGTTTCATTCTTCTGTATATAGCTGTCCAATTTTCCCAGCACCATTTATTGAAGAGACTGTCTTTTTTCCACTGGATATTTTTTCCTGCCTTGCTGAAGGTTATTTGACCGTAGACTTGAGGGTCCATATCTGGGCTCTCTATTCTGTTCCATTGGTCTATGTGTCTATTTTTGTGCCAGTACCATGCTGTCTTGGTGATCTCAGCTTTTTAATAAAGCTTGAAGTCAGGCAACGTGATGCCCCAGCTTTGTTTTTCTTTTTCAGCATTTTTTTGTGATTTGGGGTCTTTTTTGGTTCCATACAATTTTAGGATTATTTGTTCCAGCATTTTGAAACTGCCATTGGTATTTTGATCAGGATGGTGATGAAAGTATAGATTGCTTTGGGCTGCATAGGCATTTTAACAATGTTTATTCTTCCAATCCATGAACATGGAATGTTTTTCCATCTTTTTGTGTCTTCTTCAGTTTCTTTCATAAGCGTTCTGTAGTTTCTAGAGTATAGATCCTTTACCTCTTTGGTTAGGTTTATTCCAAGGTATCTTAAGGTTATTGGTGCTATTGTAAATGGAACTGATTCCCTAATTTCTCTTTTTACAGTTACATTGTTAGTGTATAGGAAAGCAACTGATTTCTGTGCATTGATTTTGTATGCTGCCATATTACTGAATTGCTGTATGAGTTCTAGTAATTGGAGGTGGAGTCTTTTGGGTTTTCCACATAAAGTATCATGTCACCTGCAAAGAGAGAGAGTTTGACTTCTTTTGAAGACCTTTTATTTCCTTTTGTTGTCTGATTGCTGTTGCTAGGACTTCTAGTACTATGTCGAACGGTAGTGGCAAGAGTGGGCATCCTCGTCGTGTTCCTGATCTTAAGGGAAAGGCTCTCAGCTTTTCCCCATTGAGAATGATATTCACTGTGGGCTTTTCATAGATGGATTTTTTGAAATTGAGGACTGTTCCCTCTATCCCCGCACTCTGGAGAATTTTAACCAGGAAAGGATGCTGTATTTTGTCAAATGCTTTTTCTGCATCAGTTGAGAGGACTGTGTGGTTCTTTTCTCTTCTCTTATTTATGTGTCCTATCACATTGATTGATTTGCGAATGTTGAACCACCCTTGCATCCCAGGGTAAATCCCACCTGGTTATGATGAATAATCCTTTTAATGTACTGTTGAATCCTATTAGCTAGGATCTTATTGGAAATTTTGCATCCATATTCATCAGGGATATTGGTCTGTAATTCTCCTTTTTGATGGGGTCTTTGGTTAGGGATTAAGGTGATGCTGGCCTCATAGAATAAGTCTGGAAGTTTTCCTTCTGTTTCTATTCTTTGAAACAGCTTCAGGAGAATAGGTATTATTTCTTCTTCTTTGAATGTTTGGTAGAATTCTCCAGGGAATCCATCAGGTCCTGGACTCTTGTTTTTTGGGAGGCTTTTGATTATTGCTTCAATATCGTTACTGGTTATTGGTCTATTCAGGTTGTCAATTTCTTCCTGTTTCAGTCTTGGTAGTTTATAGGTTTCCAGGAATGCATTAATTTACTAGCATATAGTTGTTGATAATAATTTCTAATAATTGTTTCTATTTCCTTGGTGTTAGTCATGATCTCTTCCCTTTCATTCATAATTTTATTAATTTAGGTCCTTTCTCTTTTCTTTTGAATTAGTCTGGCCAGTAGTTTATCGAGCTTACTAATTCTTTCAAAGAACCAGCTTCTAGTTTCATTGATCTGCTGTACTGTATTTCTGGTTTCTAATTCATTGATCTCTGCTCTAATCTTAATTATTTCTCTTCTTGGGGCACTTGGGTGGCTCAGTGGGTTAAGCCTCTGCCTTCGGCTCAGGTCATGATCTCAGGGTCCTGGGATCGAGCCCCGCATCGGGCTCTCTGCTCAGCAGGGAGCCTGCTTCCCCCTCTCTCTCTGTCTGCCTCTCTGCCTACTTGTGATCTCTCTGTCTCTGTCAAATAAATAAATAAAAAATCTTAAAAAAAAAAATTTTTTAATTATTTCTCTTCTTACATGTCGCTTAGGCTTTACTTGTTCTTTCTCCAGTTCTTTAAGGTGTAAAGTTAATTTCCGTATTCAGGATTCTTCTATTTTTTTGAGTGAGGCTTAGATGACTATGTATTTTCCCCTTAGGACCACCTTTGCAGTATCCCATAGGTTTTGGACCGAAGTATTTTTGTACTCATTGGTTTCGATGAATTGTTTAAGTTCTTATTTGATTTCCTGGTTGACCCAAACATTCTTAAGCAGGATGGTCTTTAGCTTCCAAGTATGAATTTCTTCCAAATTTTTTTTCTCGTGATTGAGTTCCAGTTTCAAAGTATTATGGTCTGAGAATATGCAGGGAATAATCTCAATCTTTTGGTATTAGTTGAGACCTGATTTGTGACCCAGTATGTGGTCTATTCTGGAGAAAGTTCCATGTGCATTCAAGAAGAATGAGTATTCTAATGTTTTAGGGTGGAATCTTCTGTATATATCTTTGAGGTCCATCTGGTCCAGTGTGTCATTCAAAGCCCTTGTTTCTTTGTTGATTTTCTGCTTAGATGATCTGTCTATTGTTGAGTGTGGAGTGTTGAGGTCTCCTACTATTAGCATATTATTATCAATATGTCTCTTTATTTTGGTAAACAGTTGGCATATGTAGTTGGCTTCTCCCATGTTTGGGGCATAGATATTTACAATTGTTAGATCCTCTTGTTGGATAGACCCTTTTAGCATAACATCATGTCCTTCTGTATCTCTAACTACAGTCTTTAGCTTAAAATCTAATTTGTCTTATATGAGAATTGCCACCCCAGCTTTCTTTTGAGGTTCGTTGGCATGAAAAATGTTTCTCCATCCCTTCGCTTTCAGTCTGGATGTATCTTTAAGTTCAAAATGAGTCTCTTGTAGACAGCATATGGATGGGTCATGTCTTTTTATCCAATCTACAATCCTGTGTCATTTCATGGGAGCATTTAGGCTGTTCACATTGAGAGTGGTTATTGAAAGATATGATTTTATTGTCATCATGTTGCTTGTGAAGTCCTTTCTATAGATTGTCTCTAAATTTCTTATCTATCTCACTCTTGGGGTCTTTCTCCTTTTATAGAACCCCCCTTAATATTTCTTGCAGGGCTGGCTTGGTGATCACATATTCTTTTACCTTCTGCCAGTCCTGGAAGCTCCTTATCACAACATCTATTCTGAATGGCAGCCTTGCTGGATAAAGTATCCTTGGCTGCATGTTCTTCTCATTTAATTTCCCGAATATATCTTGCCATCCCTTTCTGTCTTGCCAGGTCTCTGTGGACAGGTCTGACGTTAGTCTGATGTCCTTCCTCCGTACATAAGAAGTCTCCTCCCCCTTGCTGCTTTCAAGAGTGTTTCCTTGGATCTAAGATTTGCAAATATGTCATGGCGTCAGTCTGTTCTAATTGATCTTGGGAGGGGTCCTCTCTACCTCTTGGACACAAATGCTTGTTTCCTTCCCCAGATTAGGGAAGTTCTAGCTATGATTTGCTGAAATATATCTTCTAGACCTCTCTCCACCCCTTCAGGGATCCCAGTAATTCTGATATTGGAACATTTCATTGAGTCACTAATCTCTCTCAGTTTGATTCCTTGGGTTTTAATTTTGTTTTTCCTATGCCACCTCGATTTCCTTCTTTTCTGACATTTTATCCTCTATCTCACCAATTCATTCTTCTGCCTCATTTACCCTGGCAGTCAGAGTACCCAGTTTAGACTGGACATTTCATTTATTGCATTTTTAAGTTTGGCTTTGTGCTTCTAAAACTGCCAGCCACTCCCAGTTTGCACGTGTGTTCTGCAGCTCCATGTTTCAGTCTGGGGGGCTGCCCTAAAGTCCTTTCCCCACCTCCACTGGTCTGCAAATCTGTGCCCAGTGCCCAGCTTGGGAGGCTTTTGTGCTCCAGGGGCACAGGATCCTGGAGACTCCCTCCCCCTATCATTTATCTTCCAATATCTGCTCACAGAATCACAGCTCCCTGCTTCGTACCTCGAGACCAACCGCCAGAGATACTCTGTCTGTAGAGATCCAGATATATCTTCTTATGTCTCAGGCTGATTTCATGGGTGTTCAGAATGGTCTAGTAGCTATCCAGCTCAATTCAGGGGACCCATTGAAATAGGGTCCCCTAATCCTCCGCCATCTTTTCTCCCTTCTGAGAGATTTAATCAGGTTGAGTAAGGTGATGTAATTTATTTCTTAAAAAAAAGTCGTCACTCTTGGTGTCAAAAGAGGAGTAAAAGTGCCACCAGGGAGTCTATAGAAGCCCAGTATCATCAGCCATAGGACAGAAGTGTGACATAGACCACGGCAACAATGAAAGTAGTGGTAAGGAGATGTCAAAGAGGTCATGGAGATTAGAAAACTTGCTGATGGATTGGAAGTGGCATTGGAGAGAAAGGGAGGAATCAAGATGACTCCATAGTTTTGGGCAAGAATTACTAAGTGAATTGTGGTGCCATTAATTGTGAGGGGGAAGACTAGGGAAGAGGGAACTTCGAGTGGGAAAGGAGTTCCAAGTTCTCTTTTGGACACGTTGCCTTTAAGACAGCCTGTAAAATATCCCACATATATTGTAGGCATCAAGAGGTATCAAGAAGAATGTCAGGAGATGAATCAAAATATGGTATTCTCCAGTATCAACTGCATCTGACTAAAATCTATTAGAATCATGTAATGATTCACATAAAACTATTTTATAACTCGAAAAAAAATTACTGAGAAGCAAGTTTCTAGTTAAATGTTTACAGTGCTATCCATTACAAGTTCACAAGGTTAATTTTTCCTACTAAATTGTTTTCTCTCCCTAGCATATAAGAAATTACAAGGAGGAAAAAAAAAATGTAGGCCAAAAAGAACCTCTATTATTTAACACCAGACTCAGTCCCTTACAACACTTAAATTATTAACATTATCATCAAAGTCAATGTCCAGAGACTACATTCTGCTTGCAACCTCATTTCATTATTCAGCTCAACTCTGAAGAAATGCTTCCAGCACAAAATGAACAACCTAGATTATCTTACTCCCAGGCCTCAAATCATCTCTTTCTACCATCTCCAGGGGGTTTAAGAGGAAGGAGAGGTTGAGTGGTCTATGTGTTTGCCAGAGGGTGTCTCTTAGTCAGTTAAATGGCCTTTGAGAATCTGCCTCTTCCCTTCCTGAGGCTTTCAGGCCACAAGAGTTTCTCCCTCTCTGAGATCAAATGAAAGAATGAAGACATTACCTGGTATGTTTCATTCCAGAAAAATAATTTATGTAAAAAAAAAGTTTCTGAGAACATCCTTCTGTAATAAAAAATAGTGGCAAACATCAACAAAATAACTTTAATTAAAAAAACATAATTAAGAGATTAATAAAGTCAGATTCAATTATTTTAAAAAATCCAGCCTTCAGTAGTTTTAATGATATAAAAGCATAATTTGATATTATTATGAGTAATTGATGCAAGAATGCTTTGTCATTGGAAAGGCAAGTTAGTGTAGTAGTTACCAGCTGTCTCCAGAATCAAACACTTTGGCTTTAAATCCTGACTGGGCTTCCTACGAGCTGCATAATCTCAGACTGGTTTTACAATTGTCTATGACTTCATTTCTATGTATGTAAAATTATTATTACATTAACGAAAACTTCCTGTTTTTGTTAAGTATTAGCTGAATACTTAAATAACTTAATAGAAGAGTCCTAAGCCTATATCTGAAATACAGTATGTAATCATGGATGATATACAAAGCTATTGGCTATAAAACATGTATTCAGTTGTTAAAAAAAAAATAATAGAAGTAAAGTACTCACTGGGGCGCCTGGATGGCTCAGTCGGTTATGCACTGGACTCTTGATTTCACCTCAGATGAGGTGTCCTGAGGGTCCTGAGATTGAGCCCCACCTCCGGATCTGTGCTGGGCCTGGGACCCGCTTAAGATTCTCTCTCTCTCTCTCTCTCTCTCTCTTTCTCTGTCTCTCTATCCCTTCCTTCCCCCTCCAACTTATGCATACTCTCCCTCTCTCTTAAAAAAATGTACTCAGTACTCAGAACAGGGAATGACACAGAGTGTGCCTTATGCCAGCTAAGCTTAACTATTAGCCATTATTAATTCTCCTTCCCATTCTCACCCTTTAATTTGCATCTCACTCAAGATGATAGTACTCATTGTTCGTTACATGATCCACATAGATCCTTTAGCCTTTAAAATCAAGAATTCCTCAATTAGAGGCACAGAATACTGAATGGAAATGCTCATCCTACATACAGTGACAGCAATGTAATTATGCAGATTATTGTAAAGAGGGTAGGAAACACTTTTAATTTTTCTTTGGAACTATAATAATTGTCATTTGTTATCTATTTGCTTGTTACAGATGTTTCAATGATAAATAATATCTAAAGACTGTTTTGAGTACCCATTAAAATTATGCATGGGTGTGTGTATACCCATTCTATCCAAGCACTATGCTGATATATATATATATATATATATATATATATATATATATATATATATATATAAAATTCAGTTCTTATAACAACCCTATAAAGACACATTGTTTGCTCCATTACAAATAAACAGGCTCATGAAGATAAATGTGTACCTTAAGTCCTATCAACGACAGACATGACACTGGGATTTGACTCCAAAATCCACACATAAGCATGGCAGTAATAATGAAAAAATATAAATAAAAGAAAATCACATTATATATCACTGTATTAAAGTTTGTAGAAAGCTCCATGCTCATCACAGAGTCTGCTTGGATTCTTTCTCACTCTCCCTCTGCTCCTCCACACCACACTACTCTCCCTCTCTTTCCCTCTTAAATAAATAAATAAATCTTCAAAATAAAGTTTCTAGAGCCATACGAAACCAGTTTTTCATTTGGTTTGCAAATACACATCGAGATTATTCTCCACAAGATGGCTATTTTTGACCTCATTCATTAAGACAGACTATTTGAATTGAATGTAAGATAAAGATAGAACATGGTGTATTGTAGGACAAATGGCCCTCAACTAAAGGATATGAGACCTTACTATCTATGGAGATTTGGGGATAATTTTTTAAACATTAAAAGGCCTCAGTTTCCTTAATTTGAAAGCAGAATGCTAGACACTTTTATTTTTTTTAAAGTGTTCAGGTGATGAAACACAGAAAAGATGGCTCAGTGGATTTGTTTTACATATTTATCTTGTAATTCTGTAAGATATTTTTAAAAATGCTTAACTTCTGGGGTAGATAATTTATACAGGATCAATTACCTCTAAGGGTAAAGGACAGTTTTCTAAGTCAGTTAGGATGCTGAACTTTTTATGGTAATCTCCTCACATAATATTCCCTGAAACCATGGTGGGTATTTATTATTATTCCAATTTTCTTGAGAGGAAACTGAAGTTCAAAGAAGTGAACTAAATGTCCAAGGTGCAAAGCTAATAAATGGTGGATTCAGGTTTCAGAAGGAAGTCTATTAGAATCCACATCCTTTCCATAACACTTACTATGCCCTTCCTTCTTCAGCTATTAAAAAAGCAGGAGAGTTGAGGTAAAGTTAATCCTATTGACAAAAATTCTTTTGATAGAGGTGCCTTTTTTTAGAGAAAGAACCTCAGACAGGAACCTATTCATTTTATTGAGGTACACATTTTTAAATATTGGGAAATTGACTATTATTGCCGAGTATTTGTAGCATTTTCATTTGAAATGCTACTGTCCTAGTCATTTCCTTAGCAATTACTGAGCATAATCTGATTGTTTTTCTGGCATCTCCTAGGGATACTCACTAAAATACCAACTGCTGTATCTGGAAGACAGGATTTAGTGGGCTACCAAATGGACACAAATGATGACAGACTTGTAGGCAACCTCCACAGTGGAGAAACTCCCTATGAGTTAACATAAATATGTGATCCTTCATATGTCTACTCACTTTGATGATAGCTAAATCCTATCTTCTCAGGGAGATGACTATGTGATTAAAATGATTCTGTGGGTTTTCTAATTTGCAGAGTTTTATTTTCTCCACGCGTGAGATTTTTTTATCTCCAATGATGATGACTGTATTCTCTTTACCTGAAAAACATACTGTCCTCCCACACAGAGGCAAAAGGAAATGTAGAATGTCTTAGGAATTTTTAGTTAAAAAAATATTTTTATAAATTTGGAACAAAAAGCATTTGTTAACTACAAAATTAACTACATCCGACTTAATTGTCACTAATAAAACTTCTTAAGGATCTATATCAGCTGTCAAACCTCCTAAGTCTTATGCTTTTGTTAAAAAGCTTATTAGTTGCAACATCTTAGAATTGTGTCTGTATCTAATCTTTCTTTTTTTTTTAAGATTTTATTTATTTATTTGAGAGAGAGAGAGTGAGAGAGCACAAAAGAGGAGAGAAGGTCAAAGAGAAGCAGACTCCCCGTGAAGCTGGGAGCCCAATGCGGGACTCGATCCCTGGACTCTGGGATCATGACCTGAGCCGAAGGCAGTCTCTCAACCAACTGAGCCACTCAGGCGCCCCGTGTCTGTATCTAATCTTATCCAACTGCCAAAATCCACGCTAAGTTTTTGAAAAGTAAGTTATTAAGTAAGTTAATTACCTCTAAGAGTTAAAATCAGAGTAAGGAAACCTAACATCTGGCTTCCTGTTTGATACTAAGGCTTCATGCCCTTTAATCTAAGAGAGGATAAAATGTATGACTGAAAATAAGACAACATGTCCAAAATGGAGTCACTTATGCTAAGTACCACATGACCAAACTTGAACTGAGGTATGTACAGTTTCACCTCTCCCAGAGATGGAATCTCAAACCACCAATCAACCAGGAATTGCCTAATCAGCACTAGTTAGGTAATCTGCCTAATAGACCCATGCCATCCCCTAAAGAAACGTGACCTTGCAAAAACCAACCCACTTGTTTGCCTAATATAACTTCCTAGTTCCCACTCCCTTCTGGCTATAAAGTCTTTCATTTTGTGCAGCTCCTCAGAGCTCCTTTCCATTTGCTAGATTAGATGCTGCCTGATTCATATTGATTTTTGCTCAAATAAACTCTTAAAATTTTTAATACACCAGAGTTTATCTTTTAATGATACTCTCAATACCTCTGTAAAGTTAAATCTTGCCAAATGACCTTAGAGGTGGACATGGACCTCGAGGTTTCCTCAGGGTTGTAAAGATCTTCTTTACACAGTATGTGCTATATAGAGGGACTTTGCTTTGGTGTCTTTCCCTTATAAAAAAATATTTCTAAATTTCTTCTCCTCTAGAAATACATTTATTTGCCTTGCCCCAAATCTAGGTTTACAGGCTTTTAAGACAAAAAATATTTTTGAAGAGTTCCCCAAGCTCTAAGAAGTGATCTTTTTAAAAAAATTTGCTTTCGAATATGGAAGCTGTAAAACATTTAGAACTATATTACATGTGCTTCTTTCCCATTTCTATTTTTTAAGTTCTAGAACTTTTCTCACTTTCCTGAATGAAAAAGGACTCTTAATAGGAAAAAAATGAATAAAATAATATACAACTCATGGCACATGGCACATGGCAAGCAAAGTCATTCACTATGTCATTCAAATGCCTCCCAGTCGTAAACCATGTCTCTTTTCATGGCTCACTCTGCTCTCCAGTGTCTTCTCCTGCCTTTATCCCTCTGTCTTCTAACAATTCCCATTGCCCATCACCCAGATACTTCTCCGTGTGTGTGTGTGTGTGTGCGCGCGCACGGGTACAAGTCTTTGGGTGGTCATTATATCACTTTAGCTATGAGTTACCAATTCCTGATTTTACAAATAATTTCTACGTTGAAGTAAAATAAATAACACAAATTGTGGCTGATCGGTGAGTGTTTTAGCCTAGAGACACCCAGAGATAATTCTCCTAGCTCTATAGCAATAATTTTAAGAACATCTTTGTGTCAAGTTGTATTATCCTGGGGAAGACAAAGATCATAGAAACTGTGCTACTATTTGTGTGTACTATTGTCTATTATACTGTACTCTTTGTTGTATGTGAGTATGTGTGTGTATACACGTACATCAGTGTGTGTGTGTGTGTGTGTGTGTATGCATACATACATATTTAACACTGAGTTTAAGATGGTACATGTAACCAAGGTATATAATAATACCCACCGTATATCCATAACGGTCCACATGTAGAACTGCTCCAGCTTGGCTGCACTTCAGAACTTTTGAAGGAATAATTGCTAATTTGGATGTTACCAGCAAAATTGCAAGATTTCGAGTGTAAAATTCTGGGACATTGTGTCTGCTTTGGAGAATGTTGCTAAGCTGCCTTATGTATATACTGATTACACTGAATTTCCTACTTAAACTTTAGATCAGAAAATCCTGTTTTATTGACCCAAGAAAAATCTATATCTGAACTTTTTAAAAAAGATTTTATTTATTTATTTATTTGAGACAGAGAGAGAGAGCGCACAAGGGGTGGGGAGGGGTAGAGGGAGAGGGGGAAGCAGACTCCCTGCTGAGCAGGGAGCATGATATAGGGCTCGATCCCAGGACCCTGAGATCAGGACCTGAGCCGAGGGCAGACACTTAACTGACTGAGCCACCCAGGTGCCCCTCTATCTGAACTCTCTTATCATAGCATGTCAACTAATGTTTGTCAGTAGATCTTTCTTGCATATGAGAATTGCAGCAAGGAAGACCATTTAGTGGCTGTGATAGGACTGTACATGGTAGCCATTCCTAGGATAAAAGTTGTGCTTAGTTTTGTGAGTTCAAAATTTTCATTTGATCAGAAAAATATCAACATTCATTAAGTGACCACTATCTAAATATTGGCAAGTACCAATGATAAAAAAAAAGAGAGAGAGAGACAATTTCTGTCTTTAAATCCAGTAGCATAGACATGAAAGATATTTAACAAATACCATAATTTTTGGTAAGTAGTACTTCTTTATAGAAAAATGTGGAATTTTGTAACAAGAAGGTTATATACACAGAAGTTTCTCTTACTTTAGTCTAAATTGGTAAATGACATCTACATGTAGAAAAGTCTGAAAGAATAAACCTGTGATAAGGAGATCTTCTATTCCCTCAATGTAATATTTCTCTCATCCTTAGCAATGAACTTCAAATTTTTAGCTGAGTAAATGGTTATCCAGAGTAAACATTACACTTCCTATCTCCAATTATCACCATGTAATCATGTGCTATCCAATAGGATAGAAGAAGTGCTATAAGCAATTTTAAGACAGATCCATAGAAGGAGGGAAGAAACAAGCCCTCCTCTGCCCTTTCCTTTGTACTGACTGGAATACAGATGAGAAAACTGAAGCTTGAGGAAACTCCTTATTTCATGAAAATGAAGCATGTTGAGAATTGCGAAGTAAAAGATTGAAGGTACATAGGTCCCCAGTGATAGTGGCAACACTAGATTAACCCCAGTCTCCTTATATTTAGATTTATTTTCGAATAGTTTTTATACAATTCTGTTTTCATTTTTTATTATACTTTTTTTTCCTTAAGAAATATAAGCCTTTCTTTAGGTATAACTTACATACAATGAATCACACCCATTTTAAACGCAGAGTTTGATAAGTTTTGACAAGTGATTTTGCAGTCACTCCCACACGTTCTCCCCACAAACTTCCTCCCACAGCAAACACAAATTCGCTTTCTGTCAGGAAAGATTACTGTTTATTTTCTGGGATTTTGTGGAAGAGAATAATAGACTTTGTAGTCTTTTGTGCCTGGCTTCTTTCACTCAGCATGAAGTTTCATACATCAGTACTATGCCTTCTTTTAGTCCTGAAGAGTATTTCATTATATGGATATACTAGTTTACTTATCTGTTCCTCTGTTGATGAACTGGTTATATCTGGGTTTTGGGTATTGTGAATAAAAACTCCTATGAATATTCTAAGTATAAGTCTTTGAGCAGACATATCTTTTGGTTTTGCTGTATAAATAGGAGTGAGTCACTTATGCTCAGTGTATGCTTAACTTTCTATTGTTGTTAAGAAACTGTCCAGTTGTTTTCCAATGTGGTTTTATTATTTTACATTTCCTTCAGCAATGTTTGAAAGTTCTAGTTGTTCTATATCCTTACCAACATTTGGAATGGTTAGTCTTCATTTCTGCCATTGTAATGAAATCTCATTGTTACTACAATTTAGTTATGTTCCTATTTTCTCATTGTGGCTTTCATTTGCATTTCCTTGGTGATTAACAGTGGTAACATCGTTTATGTGTTTAATGGCCATTCATAGATCTTTGGTAAAGTGACTGTTCAACTCTTTTGCCCATTTTTAAGTTGCCTTCTTATTGAATTATAAGAGTTACCTACTTTTTACAAAAGTTCCTTGTCCCATCTATGTAACACAAATGTTTTCTCCCAGTCTATAACTTTATATTTTTAATAGTGTCTTTCAAGAGCAGAGTAAGGGTTGTGCTTTTTCTGTCCTAGGTAAGAAAGCTTTGCAAACCCCAAGTTTACAAAGGTTTTCTCCTATATTTATTTTTAGAATTTTTATAGTTTTAGTTTTTACATTTATGTCTATGATTCTTTGGAAGATTTGTAGATTGTGTGAGATGTTAATGTTTATATTTCTTCCATACAAATATCTAGTAGTTTCAGCACTATTTATTGAAAAGACTTTACTTTCCCTCATTGAATTGCCCTGACTCCTTAGTTATAAATTAATTGATCACATGAATGGGTTTATTTCTGAACTCTATTCTGTCCCCTTGATCTATAAAGAATACCCTTTCGTAAATATTGCTTTGTCTTCATTACTGTAACTTTAAGGTAAGTGCTGAAATCTGGTATTGTTAATGCTCCAGATTTGTTCTTTGCTTTCATCATTGCTTTGCTATTCCAGGTCATTTGCATTTTCATATAAATTTATTTCTCTTGTGAATTTCCTCAAAAATGCTCACAATTATTTTGATTACCATTAAATCTAAAGAGCTAAAGATCAATTTGGAAAAAATAATATCTTAATAATATTCTGTCTCTGATTCCAAAAGAATGATATGTCTTTCAGTTTCCTTAGGTCTTTATTTTAACAATATTTTACAGTTTTCAATATATAACATGCATATTTTCTTAAATGTATTTCTAAGTCTTTCATGTTTCAGAACACTACTATACATGGAAGTGTATTTTTATTTCCTATTACAGCTGTTTAATGTTAATAAATTGACAGAATTTTTGTATATTAACTTTATATGCTGTGACTTTGCTAAACTTGGTTATTCGTTCTTGTACTTTTTCTTGTAGATTGCTTAACATTTTCTAGGTATAAGTTCATGTCATCTACAACTGAAAATAGTTTAGCGTCTTCCTTTACAATATGTATTCATTTTTTTCTTCCTTCCTTTATTGCCCTGGCTTGAATCTCTTTTATAATAATTTGAATAGAAATGATGGAAAAGAACATCGCATCTTCTGATCTTAGTTAAAAAGCATTTAGTTTTTTTCACTAGGAAGAGTGATAGCTCTGGGGTTTTGGTGGATACCCCTTAACATGATGAGGAAGTTTTCTTTATTCTTAGTTTGCTGAAAGTTTTTACCATGAATGTGTGTTAAATTCTGTCAAATAATTTGTCTATCTCTATTGAAATGACCTTTTGGCTTTCCTCATTTTTCTCTAAATGTTGATTGTCTCAATTGATCTTTCTATGCTAAATAATGTTTTATTCCTGGGATAAACCCCAATTTGTCATAATTTATTATCCATCTTATATGTTTTTTAACTCAATTTGTTAGTATTTCAGTAAGAATTTTTGTGTCTGTATTCATGAGAGATATTGGGTTTTTTTAATTATTATTCAGATGCAGACATTTAGCAAATATTTTCTTAAAAATGAGTGAATCAAGCCTGTCATTTCAAGGAAAATAACTGATAATATTTGTTGCTAAAGAGCAACATTGAGTTTCCAAATGAAATTAATCTTGGAACACTGAAAAAATAAAATAAAAGTAATTGGGGAAAAAAAAAAGAGGGGCACCTGGGTGGCTCAGTTGGTTAAGCAACTGCCTTCGACTCAGGTCATGAGTGCCAGGATCGAGTCCCACATCAGGCTCCCAGCTCCACGGGGAGTCTGCTTCTCCCTCTGACCTTCTCTCCTCTCATGCTTTCTCTCTCTCTCTCTCTCAAATAAATAAATTTAAAAAATCTTTAAAAAAAAAAAAGAAAGAAATTGAGTTTCAGAAAACTTATACCTGCTATCATGAGCTTATTTCAAGTTTTTTCCTGATGAAACCGGTGGTTGTATTAATAAATTTGATTTTTATGTCATATAATAAAATGTGTTAATATTTGAAAATTTTACATCACTCACTGACCCAATATATTCCAAATCACCAATACATGATGCTACAAAGCATGCATGTGTTAAAATACTCAAAGTGCAAAATAGACCAATGGATTTTGAAAATTTCATTATATGATTTCAGATTTGACAATGCAGTGAATCTTTAAGTTGCTACCATTTGTGGAATTTTGGTTTTGAATCAAAGAACATAAAAATTACATGAAAAGGCTGATTAAATAGTCATCATTTTCTAACTACTTACCTGAAATGATATTTTCTTCATACAGTTCAAAACAGTCTATTTTATTGTAAAAGATTGAATGTATAGCCATATTCGAAAATCAAGGGGACCTTTATTAACAAAATAAGAAAAATGTAAAACAATATCACTGTTCTAACTACTATATTCTGTTCTAGAAACTTTAGTTCTCCTTTGTAACATGTTTTTGTGTTAGCAATTAATGTGTTTATTACTATTATTTTGAAATTAATTGATAAGTATGTTTTTAATTTTTAGTTGGCTAAATTTGGTATATTTAAGCCATATAAACAAAAGCTTTTTCAGTTTCTCAATAGTATTTAAGATTATAAAGAAATTCTGTTATGAAAATACTTGAGGACTCTTGGTCTAGGTATTATAATAGATATCTTTCATTTATTATAAATTACTGAGAATTATTATGGATTTTTTTCAGGTAAAATATAGCAAACCTCCATTTATTCCCATGTTTAGTGCTAATGTTATGTGTAATACAGCTATCTATATTTTAAACCTAACAATATAATATGTTTTTTCCTTATATACTCTAATCAGTATGTTAAAGAAATTAATGCATTATAAAAAACAATTTATATAGACATTTATAATGTTTTATTGAGGTAAAATTCATATAACATAAAATTATTTTTAAATGAACAATTTAGTGGCATTTAGTACATTTATAGTATTGAACAACCACCAACTCTATTCCAAACGTTTTTATCACACCATAAGGAAATCCCCTACCCACTAAGCAGTTGCTCTCATTTCATTGCCCATGCAAGATCGTGACAATCACTAATCTGTCTTCTGTTTCTGTGGATGTACTTATTCTGGATATTTCATAAATAGATTCATACAATGAGTGGAGCTGTTTTGCCTGACTTCTTTCACCTACCAAAATATTTTTGAGGTTCATCCACATTGTAGCATGTATCTGTACTCCGTTTCACTTTATGTGTTCATAATATCCCGTTGTAGGTATATACTACAATATGTTTACCCATTCATCCATTAATGGATGTATGGATTGTTTCTACCTTTTGGCTACTGCAAGTAGTGCTACCATGAACATGTATGTACTTGTAGTTATTTAAGTAACTGTTTTCAATTCTTTGGAGTGTATATCTAGAAGTAGAATTCTAGGTTATGTTAATTCTTTAACTTTTTGAGGAACCACCAATCTGTTTTCTTAGATATACCTTTTTATATTTGTTCACACATTTGTTCTTTCTAGTATTTCTCATTCCTTCCTTGGAAATATGGGTCAATATCTGTTCCAGTTCCCTTGAACTTGAAAAATGTTCTTTAGGACTTCACAGGGCTATCTACAACATCTTTTCTCCATTTTTGTTTATCTGAAAATTCCTTTTTTAAAAAAATCTTCATTTTGAAGGATAGTTCCACTGGATATAGAATTTTTTATTGACAGACTTTCTCTCCATCACCACTACTTTAAATATGTTGTTCATATCATTGGCCTCCACTGCTTGTGAAGAAAAGTCGTTTATCTAACATCATCCTCTGTTATATAAATGCTCTCTTTTGTTTGCTTTCAAGAATTTCAAACTATCTTTGCTTTTCAGGAGTTTAACTGATATTCTTAGGAAAATTTGCTTTTTATTCTTTTTAAAGATTTTATTTATTTATTTGAGTATGAGAGAGAGAACAGAGGGAGAGTGAGAGACAGAAGCAGACTCCCTGCTGAGCAGAGAGCCTAATGTGGGACTTAGTCCCAGAACCCTGAGATCATGACCTGAGCTGAAGGTAGACGCTTAACCGACTGAGCCACCCAGGTACCCCAAGAAGATTTTGGTTTATGGTGATTTGCTAAGGGTTGATTGAAGTTCTGGTTTCTATAAATTAATGTTTTCAATCTTATTTGGCAAATTTCCACCCATTATTTCTACATGTTTTTTCCTGCTCTTTTTTCTCTTTTCTTTCTAGGACTCCCAATTACATGTATGTTACATTGCTTAGTATTACTCTTCAGATTTCTGTGGCTCTGTGTACTTTTTACCAATATTTTTATCTCTATTCTTTGGACTAGGTAATTTTTATTCACCTAACTTTGACCATACTATTTCTGACAACTCCAGTCTGCTGCTAAGATCATTGTGTAAGTTTTTATTTGAGTTATACTTTTCACATTTCAAATTTCCATTTTAAAAAAAAAGTTTCAATTTCTTTGTTGTGATTTCCTATTTCCTTTTTGAAGCCATTTTAAAAATTATTCAAACATCATATAGTAGTTGCCTTAAAGTTATTTTTACTTACTTTTAATAGGCATCACATTTTCTTGGGTGGGTTTTTTGGGTTTTGTTTTTTTTTTTTGTATGTCTAGTAATTTTTGATTGAAAACTGGATATTTCAGGTAATATAGTGATGGATCTGGCTGTGTTCTTTAGAGGAGAGTTGGCTTTTTAGTTGTTATTATTATTGTTGTTGTTATAGTAGCAATTAATTTGCATAGGATCAAAGTAGAAATTCTCTCCCACAAAGTGTGCAGTAGCTGTGATATCTCTGCTCAAATCTTATATTTTCAGTTGCTGGTTTATTTTATTTTATTTACCCTGGCTCCTTGGTGATCTCCTTTAGGCTTGCATAATTTGAGGTCCACCAAAGATTTGGGCAGATTGTACACTCATATTTCAGGTTTCACCATGTCTGATTTTCTTACTTCTTGGAAATCTGCTCTAATTTTCCAGTGTCTGCCAGACTTTGCATTTATCTTCCTATACCTCAAGAAAATAAGATTTCTTCAACTTTATTTTAACCAACTTGCAAATAGCTAGGGAATGCATTCAGTTAAAAAGAAAAGAAAAATAAGAAAAATGATGGAACAAATTTACTAATTTAAATTCATATCCTTTCTGATCCTTCCCTGTTTTGTTTTTTTGGTTTTTTTTTGGGGGGGGTAGGTTTGGGTGGTTTTATTTGTTTTGTTTTGTTTTTCATTTGCTTTTACCCAATTCCCAGCAGTCTTTCTTGTTAATGCATAGTTGAGCAGTCATTCAGGTATTTGAATAGAGGATTTTCCGATTTTGAGTCTCAGCTCTTCTGGAGCTCTCTTACATTAAGATAACTCTCTTAACTTTCCACCTGTTTTTTTAGGCTTAAAATTCATTTCTGCTTCCTCAAGTGGAGTAAGTCAGTCTTTGGGTTTCGTCCACTGTAGCCATGAGTGCTAAGGATTGCCCTTGGGCAGGAAAACTGCAAACTTGCATTATATATCCTTTCTAGATGAAATGTTTCAGAAACAAACTGTTCTGGCTTCTGTATGCTTTCAAATACTTTCTCATGTCTTCATACAGCTGGTTTTAACAATATATATTTCTCAAGACTTCATCTGTTATCTGTGGAGGGACTGACTAAACACTTCATTCCACTACTTTTCTATTACAGAAGTTCATCTCTGGCTTTTTTTATATAAGAGGAATAATATTCTCTTTTGTTTAAAATATAGTTGAGTTTCTGTTGGTCACAGATGGGAGGATTAAATGAATTGATACCGATGATTTTCTTAGAGCAATGTCTAGGATATAGTAAATGACCAATATGTTATCTATCATAGTCATCATTAATATTATTGCCATTTATCCAAGCCCAAGTACCACTCCTGCTCTACAAAGCCCAGAATGCTCTTGTTTATTATGTAACAAGGAAATCCCCACATTATAGAAATAGAATTACAAAGATAACTTCAAGGAAATCCCCACATTATAGAAATAGAATTACAAAGATAAGAAGAGAGAAAAATCTGCCTGCCTGCAACCAGGTTACAGCCTGGATTAAAAAGAAAAAATATATATATTTTATAACTATATATATTTTTTATACTATATATAGTATATAAATATATATATTTTATACAATATATGTATTTTATATATTGTATAAATATAGATTTTTTTTCTTTTTAATCCAGGCTGTAACCTGGTAACATATATATATACATGATAACTGATAAAGTGGAGGTATATTAAAAGGGCAGAAAGTCTGCCTAGAGTACTGTGGGAAGGTTTCTCATAGAAGGTAGCATTTGATCTGAAATTTGAAGGATAAAGGAGTTTTAAATGGCGGACAAAAAGAAATACTGTCAGATCCAGTATCTTCTTTTTATCATAGCCATCCAATACAGTGTACAGCTGAATATTTAAAGTTCCCTTTTATGCTGTATGCAAATCATCCTTGCTATGGGGATTATAATTAATTTTGTTAGATTTTCTTTTCATTTATAATACTTTTTAATATGCCCAAAACACTTTGTTAGGGCTTCAGAAATCCCAAATCTACTCAATTTTTATGCATTGGTGAATTGAACAGCTGGCTAATATCATTCATTACACTCTGAGAAGGTGACATAGTTTCTATATTCTGAGAATATTTATATTATTGAAACCTATGATAATGTTTTCCTTCCTTGTACCCAACGTACACTACTTTTTACTCTTTTGATTCCAAACATCCACACAAAGAAAACATCTGTAAAATCATAAGTACTCTAACTTCCAAGATCCTATCCTTCAAATGTTATTGTCTCTTGTCATTTTGGCTTGATCTTAAGAGTTTTATGCATCTAATTCCAGATAATGTTTTTGGGGGTGAGATTAGATTTTTCCATTCTCCTCCCTCATATCCCACATCACATTTTAGGCAAACCATCTCTGGCTTACACTCAGTGAGTACTTTCCCATTTATTCCTAGAACAAATATAAACCCTAGAATGGTATTTCCCAAGTCATCTTTGATTAAGAGGTATTATCACTTTTTAGTCTCCAATCCAGTCCATTCCAATACTTTTGTAAAATGCTAAAAAAAATAATAATAATAGAAAAATATATATATTTAGATGGTATAACAATGTCAAATCACTATGAAAGTTTCTAAATGCTTACTCTAAATGTCAGTACTTCACTGGTGTACGAAGCACACATTAGGTATCATTGGTTTTGTATATAACCACAGAAACTGGTGAAAGGAGTGGACAAAAACGTTTACTTCAGTGAGGGTTCCATAATCAGTACCACGTGGTAAACACTGTTTCTGACATAGCTTTTATCTGGCATCCTGACATATGGTCTCACTGTAACCAAACTTAACATCATTGAATTGGTTGCTATCCATCTGACAGAGATGATGTTAAATCAATCCGAATTCATCTTATAATTAGACTGACCTTTGAGGCTTGTGTTGATCTTCTCTGAGTGTTTGAGAAGCCTGTGGGAAATATTCATATTTTTTGAAAATCAATATGTGGGGTATTCTGGTTTGGCTCTCATATTTATTAAGTGCAGAGTGGTATTTTGCAGGGATATTTTATGATCACAGTATGAGAAACATTTCATTAAGTTATATTTGCATTAATTTAGTGGTTAATGGCATCTCAAATCAAGAGAGCTGGATGAGCTGAGATCTCAGAGGTCTTTTTTTTTCCCCCGTTAGCAATGACATCTCCATTTCTGTGCTATAAAAATTCACTATAGGAAAGCATGTTCTCATTAAAATAAATATATCTTCCCATTGGTTTCCAAGTTGGGATGCAGAGGCCTATGAAAATAATCAATTTGGAAGAATTCCCATAGTTCCTTTTACCACTGTATATTGTTAAATATAATCCTCTTGCCTAATGTGCAACCTCAAGCCAAGATGAGTAGATATTTCATACTATGGCTGTCTCAAACATACTGTGACAAACATCTTTAGAGTTAAAACTCAAAGTCAAGACATATCCAGAAAGCAGAAATGAATTTTCAGTTCTGACTCAATTCATCTGGGCAAAAACCAGAAGAAATTTTTTTTTTTTTCTGATACTGTTTCAATAGGAATTGCTTCTGTCGCATTTGAATGCATTTTAAGCATTCATTTAGTATTTCAGAGACTTACCAAAGTGAAGTTCACCTCTGCTTCTCTAAGTCCACAAATGGAAGACACATTCAAGATAACATTCAGATTTTTCAGACCAAAACCAAAAAGGAATAATCTATTTTTTCATTATTTTTCTTTTCCATGGACTTAAGATGTGCAAATCCTGAATATTGTCAGAATAGGTGAGTAGATGTTAGACTTGAAGATCTTAGGTAGGGTGGGGGTTATTTTTGTTGTTTCCCTAATATTGTTGGTCTTGCTCTACTGTAGTTCATCTGCATATGTTTTGATGTTTTGATACATCATTTTCAATATGGATAAATTCAAGTGAATCTCCTAGGGTGCTTCATTTTTTCAACAAATATTTCCTGAACTGCTAATGTACAGGAAGAGCTGGATATGCAGTAGTGTAAAACAAAAACAAATAATACCATGGCCCACCACCCCTGGCTGGTGGAGCTCACATTCTTTTTTCTTTTTTAAGATTTATTTATTTATTTTAAAGAGAGAGAGAACAGAGGGGAGGGGCAGAGGGAGAGAGAGAGAGAAACCCAAGCATACTCCACATGAGCATGGAGTGCAAGGCAGGGCTTAATCTCATGACTCTGAGATTAGATCCTCAGCTGAGACCAAGAGTCAGACACTTAACTATCTGTACCATCCAGGCGCTCCCAGTGCTTACATTCTAAGAGGCATTAATAGACAACAAACAAATCAATGTGTGCTAAAGAGAAAAATAATACAAGGAAGGAGAACGAGACATGCTGAGTGTAAGGGACTGTTAGGGTCATAAAATTTTGCAACTTTTGAGACTCCTTTGACCTTGCCTTCTTACTAATGTTCTACCTCCAATTTGCCACTTCCCTGTCTTGGAAGAAACTTCACATCTCAGAATGTGGATCTGGTTTCCTGAGCAATAAGCTAAGGGAACAATTGGTACAATCCTTAAATGCTGGGGGAATGAGAAAGTCGTAGGGCGTATTTTGACAGGTGGGAAGTGGGAAAGAGCTGGGCATTTAATCTCACCTTCTTTCTACTCTGATAGACCCTTCTAGAAAAGTCTTCCATACTGAATGAATTTGTCTCTTCTAGGCTTACAGTGAAGATAAACACATTAGAAAACAGACAAACAAAACTTCTCTGTTTACTCTATAAATATCTCTGCCTACCATTTCTCTCCTTTACTTTAAATGAGTTTTCCCAAGATAATGCTCACATTCATTTTTTTCCCCTTCTCTCTCGAACCCATTCCAATCATAGCTTTATTCCTGCCATTCCACAAAGACCATCCTTGTCAAAACCACCAGTGGAGCAGAAATATTGATGGTGTAGGTGAGAGAAGAAATTGTTGAAATTTATAGAATCTCAATCTCAATTTCAATTCCATGTGTCTGAAAATAA
This sequence comes from Potos flavus, assembly GCA_028534135.1. NCBI lineage: Eukaryota > Metazoa > Chordata > Mammalia > Carnivora > Procyonidae > Potos > Potos flavus. Next base: position 85,796,619 of record CM052900.1, on the reverse strand, counting down.
GATAAATTTTAAACATCATGTGTTGGCTTAAGAATGAGTCCCTGTGAAGACAAATGTTGGCATATGTGATCATTCGTCTTCTTTGTATAAAGTCAACCACAACACAAATGAAGAAAAATTATTTTACTAATCATTTAGTTCACACATCATTTGTAGTTCACGCATCATTCTCAACTTCAAGGATCATTCAAGTCCTGTATTCCATTAGTCATTACACTTATAAAGGGAAAGAATGCATTCTTGATGCATTAAATCAGTAAAGCAATAAAATGTCGTTTTCTGAGTTCTAAGCAGATAGCTAAATAAAATGTGTAAAAGAAAGAAACAGGGGGAGATGAATTGAGATGACGGAGCAATAGGGGTACCCAATGCTTGTCTCATCCCTCGAACACAGCTAAATAAATATCAAATCATTCCAAACACCCAGGAAATCAATCTGAATGCTGAGAGAACAAACTGCATAACTGGAGGGAGAAAAGAAGCAATGCTGTGGAAGGTAGGAGGTACAGAGACATGACTCAGGGTAGAAAAGAACTGTGGATGTCATGGAAGGGAGTGAGCCTTGATCTCAGAGAGAGAGAAGTGCACATTGGATTGCACAAGAGAAACACTTCTCCAAAACTATTTACTGGGAAAACTAAAATGGCTGATTATCTTGAGTCTTTACAAGCAGCTGAGCTCAACGTCTGAAGTTTTAGAAGTCCACACCACTACTGGGTGGAGCTTGGTGGAGAAGGAGGTGCAGAATCCCAGGAGTGGACAGTGTGGTCTGAGGATCCCCTGTGTCACACAGGAGAGACAGTTCCCCTTCTTGGAGTGCATTTGGAAGAGGTGGCATGGCCTTTCAGGGGACAAAAGAGCTGGTGGGCACCACAGTGCTACCCCATTCATTAGCATAAGAGCAGAGACACCTGTTGAGGGCAGCAAACCTTGCTTTCAACTTTTTGTTGTGCTTTACCATAAACTCCAAGCCCCTGCGTGGTCGTATGACTACTTTTCTGGGACAAACTGGCACTAGCCACAGCACAGTAAGACCCTCCCTCAGAAGACCTGTGCTGATCTTTTAGCACCACACTGGGTGGCTAAAATTTGGAGTTTGGAAACCTAGCCACTTTGCCTGAGATAAAACATAGGAATACTGTGCCCTGTGGTGGGCAGTGAGGACACAGGGTAAAAGCAAAGATCTGACCAAAACTGGGGACACAAGAGGGGAGATTGTGTGCTCTTCTGTGAGGGATTCCTGAACAGTGGCAGGCACAAACTGGCAGCTCCAAGGATGAGAGAGTGGGGTGATGCCGTTTTCCCCTGTCCATCAGCAGAGACAGACTCAGTGAACAATGCAGCACCCCTAGTGGAGGCTGGAGCCACTTACACCAAGCCCCACCCCCCTGCCCTTGCAGGTGCATCTTTACTAGGGCAAGTCCTCCTGAGAACCAGCACAGCAGGCCCCTAGAAAACCTATACAAACCACTCATACACACCAAGTCTGCTAGTCATAGAGTACTGCAAAGCTTCAGCTCTAGTGGTAACAGGATCAGGCTTATTTTAACAAGCAGACCAAAATATACCTAGTTAAAACACCACACAATGGAAAAAGTCCAAACACTCCCCACTGTAGTCAAGGAGAAACTCTGCAGGGTCCTGACCTGAGGGGGAAGAGAAGCTAAACACAACAACAGAGTGTATACTCTGAAACACTTCCTGAAGCACTTGGATAGTATAGGACCTTTTTTTAGTATAGCCATTACTGTCAGGGACAGAAAATATAACAGGCTTTCCTGTTTCCTAGACAAAATGACAAAATAGAGGAATTCACCCCAAAAGAAAGAACAAGAGGAGGTCATAGCCAGGTATCTAATCAAAACAGATATAAGTAATATGCCTGATTCAGAACTTAAAAGAGCCATCATAAGGATACTAGTTGGGCTTGAGAAAAACATAGAAGACACTAGAGAATCCCTTACTGTAGAGATAGAAGACCTAAAAACTAGTTAGGCCAAAATAAAAAATGCTATAGCCAAGATGTAAAACTGATTAAATGTAATGACAACAAGGATGGATGAATTAGAGGAATCAACCAGTGATAGAGAAGATAAAATTATGGAAAACAATGAAGCTGAAAAGAAGAGGGCAAGAAAAGTATTAGATCACGAATATAGTCTTAGGGAACTCAGCAACTCCATAAAGCATAATAACATTCATATCACGGAGTCCTAGAAGAAGAGGGGGGAAAAGGCACAGAGGGTTTATCTGAGAAAGTTATAGCTGAAAACTTCCCTAATCTGGGGAAGGAAACAGACATTCAAATCCAGTAGGCACAGAGAACTCCCATTAAATTCAACAAAAGGCAGTCATATCATATCATATTAAAGACATATCATATTAAAATTTGCAAAATATAGAGATAAGGAAAGAATCCTTAAAGCAGCAAGGGAAAAGAAATCCTTAACCTACAAGGAAAGACAAACCACATTAGCAGCAGATCTCATCATAGAAACCTGGTAGGCTAGAAGAGGTTGGCGTGATATATTCAACATGTTGAAGGTGAAAATTATGCAGCCAAGAATACTTTATCCAGCAAGTCTGTCATTCAGAATAGAATGAAAGATAAAGAGTTCCTCAGACAAACAAAAACTGAGTTCATGACCACTAAACCAGCCTTGCAAGAGATATTAAAGTGAACCCTTTGAGCAGGAAAGAAAGACCAAAAACAACAAAGACTAGAAAGGAACATAGAAAATCTCCAGAAACAGTGACTGTACAGGTAATACAATGACACTAAATTCTCATCTATCAATAATTACTCTGAATGTAAATGGACTAAATGCTTCAATCAAAAGACATAGGGTATCGGAATGGATAAAAAAACAAGACCCATCTATATACTGCTTACAATAGACTCATTTTAGACCAAGAGACACGTGCAGTTTGAAAGTGGGGGGATAGAGAATCATTTATCATGCTAATGGACATCAAAAGAAAGCCAGAGTAGCCGTACTTAGATCAGACAAACTAGGTTTTAAACCAAACACTGTAACAAGAGATGAAGAAGGTCACTATGTCATATGTCACTATGTCATAATTAAGGGGTCTATCCAATAAAAAGATCTAACAATTGTAATATTTATGTGCCCAACTTGGGAGCACCCAAATATATAAATCAGTCAATAGCAAACATAAACTCATTAATAATAATACAATAATAGTAGAGGACTTTAACATTATACTTATAGCAATGGACAGATCATCTAAACAGAAAACCAACAAGGAAACAATGGCTTTGAATGACACATTAGACCAAATGGACTTAAGATATATTCAGAGCATTTCATCCTAAAGCAGCAGAATACATACTCTTTTCAAGTGCACGTGGAACATTCTCCAGAACAGATCACATACTGAGTCACAAATCAGCCCTCAACAAGTACAAAAAGACTGAGATCATATGCATATTTTCAGACCACAGCACTATGAAACTTGAAGTCAATCATAAGACTAAATTTAGAAAGACCACAAATACATGGAGGTTAAAGCATATCTTACTAAAAATGGTGAATAGGTTAACCAGGAAATTAAAGAAGAAATTTTAAAAAATACATGGAAGTAAATGAAAATGAAAACACAACAATCTAAAAGCTTTGGGATGCAGTAGAGGTAGTCATAGGAGGGAAGTATGTAGCAATACAGTTCTACCTCAAGAAGCAAGAAAAGTCTCAAATACACAATCTTACACCTAAAGGAGCTAGAAAAGGAACAGCAAATGAAGCCTAAAGCCATCAGAAGAAGGGAAATGATAAAGATTAGAGCAGAAATAAATGATATAGAAACAAACAAACAGAAAACAGTAGTACAGATCAATGAAACTAAGAGCCGGTTCTTGGAAAGAATTAATAAAATGATAAAACCCTAGCCAGACTTATCAAAAAGAAAAGAGAAAGGACCTAAATAAATAAAATCACAAATGAAAGGAGAGAGAGCACAACCAACACCGCAGAAATACAATTGTAAGAAAACATTATGAAAAATTATATGACAACAAACTGGGCAGTCTCCCAACAAACAAAAGTCAAGAACCAGATGGTTTCCAGGGGGATTCTACAAGACATTTAAAAAAGAGTTAATACCTTTTCCTTTCAAACTGATCCAAAAAATAGAAATGGAAGGAAAACTTCCAAACTCATTCCACAAGGACAGCATTACCTTTATTCCAAAGCCAGTCAAAGACTCCACTAAAAACAAGAATTAAGGCCAATATCCCTGATGAACACGGATACAAAAATTCTCAACAACATACTTGCAAATTGAACCCAACAGTACATTAAAAGAATTATTCACAACAATCAAGTGGAATATATTCCCGGGCTGCAGGGGTGGTTCAGTATTTGCAAATCAATCAATGTGATACACCAGATTAATAAAAGAAAGGATAAGAACCTTATGATTTTCTCAATAGCATTTGAGAAAATACAGCGTCCATTCTTCATAAAAGCCCTTAATAAAGCAGGGATAGAGGGAAAATACCTCAACATCATAAAGGCCATATTTGAAAGACCCACAGCTAATATCATCCTTAATGGAAAACACCTGAGAGTTTTTCCTCTACAGCCAGGAACAAGACAGAGATTTCAGGGATATCCACTCTCACCATTGTTGTTTAATATAGTACTGGAAGTCCTAGCCTCAGCAATCAGACAACAAAAAGAAATAAAGCCATCCAAATCAGCAAAGAAGAAGTCAATATAAAGAAATCTGTTGTGTTTCTATACACCAATAATGAAGCAGCAAAAAGAGAAATCAAGGAATAGATCCTGTTTATAATTGCACCAAAAACCATAAGATACCTAGGAATAAAGCTAACTAAAGAGGTAAAAGATCTGTACTCTGAAAACTATAGAATACTTATGAAAGAAATTAAAGAAGAAACTAAGAAATGGAAAAACATTCCGTGCTCATGAATTGGAAGAACAATTATTGTTAAAATGTCTATAGCACCCAAAGCAATCTACACATTTAAGGTAATCCCTATCAAAACACGACCAGCATCTTTCACAGAGCTAGAACAAATAATCCTAAAATTTGTATGGAACCACAAAAGACCCCAAACACCTAAAGCAATCTCGAAAAAGAAAACCAAAGCTGGAGGCATCACAATTCCGGACGTCAAGCTGTATTACAAAGCTGTAGTCATCAAGACAGTATGGTACAGGCACCAAAAAAGACACATAGATCAACAGAACAGACGAGAAAACCCAGAAATGGACCCACAACTATGTGGTCAGGTAATCTTCGACAAAGGTGGAAAGAATTGGAAATTCTTTGGAAAGAATATCCAATGGAAAAAAGACAGTATCTTCAACAAATGGTGTTAGGAAAACTGGATAGCAACATGCATAAGAATGAAACTAGACCACTTTTTTATACTATACACAAAAATAAATTCAAAATGGATGAAAGACCTCAATGTGAGACAGGAATCTATCAAAACTCTAGAGAAGAACACAAGCAGCAATCTCTTTAACCTCAGCCAGAGCAACTTCTTTCTCTACACATCAACAGAAGCAAGGAAACAAAAGCAAAAATGAACTATTGGGACTTCATCAAGATAAAACTTCTGCACAACGAAGGAAACAATCAAAACTAAAAGGCAGCAAATGTAATGAGAGAAAATATTTGCACATGATGTATCTGATAAAGGGTTAGTATCTAAAATCTATTAAGAACTTCTCAAACTCAACACCCAAAAAACAAATAATCCAGTTAAGAAAAGGCAGAAGACATGACTAGACATTTTTCCAAAGAAGACATCCAGATGGCCAATAGACATATGAAAAGATGCTCAAATGACTTATCAGGGAAATACAAATAAAAACCATGATGAAATACCACCTCACACCTGTCAGAATGGCTAAAATTAACAACACAGGAAACAAAACATGTTGGCAAGGATGCAGATCAAGAGGAACTCTTTTACACTGTTGGTGAGAATGCAAACTAGTGCAGCTACTTTGGAAAACAGTATGGGGGTTTCTCAAAAAGTTAAAAATAGAGTTACCCTATGACCCGGCAATTGCACTACTAAATATTAACCCAAAGAATACCAAAATAGTGATTCAAAGGGGCATATGCACCCTGATGTTTATAGCAGCATTATCAATAGCCAAATTATGGAAAGAGTCCAAATGTCCATCAACCGATGAATGGATATAGATGTGGTATCTATATCTATATAGATATATAGATATGGATATATAGATATTGATATAGATATTGATACAGATATACAATGGAATATTATCCATCAATAAGAATGAAATCTTGCCATTTGCAGCGACATGGTTGGAGCCAGAGTGTATTATTCTAAGTGAAATAAGTCAATCAGAGAAAGACAAATACTATATGATTTCACTCACACATGGACTTTAAGAAACAGATGAGCATAGGGGAAGGGGAAAAAAAAAAGAGGGAAGCAAACCGTAAGAGATTCTTAACTACAGAGAGCAAACAGAGGGTTAATAGAGGGGTGGTGGGGGGGATGGGCTAAATGGGTGACAGGTATTAAGGAGGGTGCTTGCTGTATTGGACTCTGGGTGTTATATATTTAAGTGATGAATCGCCAAATTCTACTCCTGAAACCAATATTACATTCTATGTTAACTAACTAGAATTTAAATAAAAATTTCTAAAAAAAAGGAAGGAAGCAGGTTAATAAATCAGTAATAATAGTAGTAATAGTATGTAGTAGTAGTAATATTAACAGCAGTAATAATAGTAGTTTATACTCACTGCTTATTAAATCATATATATGATCATATATGTATGACCATATCTATCTATCTATATTTCTACTTAGTTTACCTTCATGATAAAACCTTTTAAGGATTATCAGCACTTTCACATTAGGACCCTGCGGCATAGAGAGATTGATTATGTAGCCAGTAAGAGACATTATTTATACATTTATTGACATGTTTCCTCTCATAAGTTTCCATTTAGATTTAGTGGTTCTAAAGTACATAACAGTATTTTCAGATATTTTGCACTAACAACTACTAAGTGGGATGGAGCACTGCCATCTCTTGCTAAATGAGAACAGTGCAATAGAATAAATTTAGTCCATTTCTAAAGAAATGTTGCATGTTAAAATCTAGTTCTTATGCTCACATTTCGATTTGTTCATATTTTTATTACAACTTTTATAACTTGGCCTAACTCTATACTAATTGTTTTAATAACTGTGACTTCAAGTTATATGAGCTACTTGGCCATAATTAAGTAATACGACATGACAAGCAGTCCCTTTCAGGATGATTACAGAATATTATAATTTCATAATAAACTCCAGTGATGTTCTATCTTAATTATACACATTAATAGATTCTGTACACATTTAATTATCTTCTGCATTGATATTCCCATAACTTTTTAAACAGTTCTGTTTGAATATAACCAATGCTCAAACATAGATTCACTAATGGGGCGTAACGAACAAGTTATCACTGTGCTTTAAGATGGAAACCACTCGTTGATGTATGTGACTTTTCATAGTTATACAGGTATAAAATTAAGTGATTAAATCTTGTAGTTACATTATATATATGTAAATGTAACATATATATTTGGCAAAAAATAAAGTGGGGCTATGAATAAAATAACCAAATGTAAATAATAAAATACTTTATTTGCTTTTTTTTTAGAGAATGGATTACTTTTATGTATAATAAAGCCTGTGTTTGTTTGTTTGTTTGTTTATCTATTTATTTTAAAGATTTTATTTATTTATTTGCCAGAGAGACAGAGACAGAGAGAGCACAAGCAGAGGGGAGTGGCAGGCAGAGGGAGAAGCAGGCACCCCGCTGAGCAAGAAGCCAGATGATACGGGACTTGATCTCAAGACCCTGGGATCATGACCTGAGCCCAAGTCAGGCACTTAACCCCTGAGCCACCCAGGCATCCCGTAAAGCCTGTATTTAAAGAGTTTTTCAATATTAGAAGAGATTTGTTTTAAAAGTTTCAACTATAGAAAGTTAAAAATTATGTTGAGTCTCTTTTTCAATAACATAAATTCTTTGCAGAGACAAATCCACTCCAAAACATCTCTAGAAATTTGTAACAAATTCTCAGATGTCTGTATTTAGAGAACTGTTAGAAGGTAAACCTTGGTCTCGGTAATTATTGTTTTTCAAAGTTAGTGTAATAGATCTTTCTCCTTTCAAATCATTTTTCATTCCCCTCTCCTATTCCAAATACCCATCAAGGACCATCCACTTCTTATTAATACTTTGAAATTATCCAGTCTTCTTGTTTACTAGCCACCAACCCCACATTTTACTGTCACATTACTAGTCCAATTTTTAAAAATATTTTTACAGATAATTGCTTGCATTAATTACTCCCTGAAACTAGTGGCTTCTTTCTCACGATTTTCAAATTTATCAGCTACACCGAAGGCTATTTGATGTAAGCCAGGTTTTTGTTATCTGTATCCCTACATCTCTCCATCTCTCTCTCCTCCAGAAACACTGAACACATATACGTATACACCTATTAGTTGCCTTTTTGTTGTAAAGAAAGGCTTTTCCACTCCCATTTATTTCTTTTTATTGGTAGATGTGTGGGTTGATTGATATCAGTGGGGACTTTCAGATTCCTCTCCACAAAGCTTATATGAATATGCATGGCCATCAGAAACTACATGTGAATGTCTGCTTCCCCACACACTTGCCAGTAGAAAGTGTTGTCATGCTTTTAAATGTGCATCAGTTTGATAGACATGATATCACAGTGTTTTAATTTGCATTTTTTCTGATTATGAGTGACCTAAGAGCCTTTTTAATGTATTTTGAATTGTGTATTTATATCTATCTTTAGACTTTCTCTTCTCTTCTTTTTCTCTTCTGTTCTAATGCAAAGTTAGTTCATTCATATGCCAGAACCGCAATATTTTAATTGAGGAAATCATACTATATTTTAATATCTGTGAAGATTAAATCTCCTTATAGTTTCTTTTTCCAGTGTTTCTCAGCTTTTTCTTGCAAGTTAAAAAAAAGATAACTTGGTATTTTTATTTGGATTGTGTCAAATTTATGACTTAAGCAGAATATAAATTTTATAATGGTTGGCATACCATCCCAAACTAGTAAATGTCTTTCCATTTGTTCAGTTCTCATTTTGTATCCTTCACAAGTTTAAAACATTTTGTCATATAGTATAGTAGAGTATAGTTTTTGTACATCTCTTACTAATTTTATTCCTAAATATTCTATCTTCGTTGCTATTATAAATGGAGTTCTTTCTGTCTTTATATGTCCTGACAAGTTATTAACTGTGTGTGTGAAAGATAGTGATTTCTGCATGTTAATTTTATATCCTATCCTATTTTACTGTATTTTTATGTTATTTGAATTAGTTGTATAATAGATTCATTTTTCAGGTTGACTATCATATCATCTGCAAAAAGAGATAATTTTGCTTCTTTTCCAATTATTCATTCCTCTAACTGACTTCTCTTGTTTATTGTATTGGCTAATACTTCCAGTACATTATTGAGTTGCAGTGGAGATTTTTCCTAATCTTAGTAGAAAAGTCTCTATTCATTCCATGTTACATAAGGTGTTGGTTTCAGGACTAAGGGGTATTTTAGTATGTCTATATTTTCTTCTTTTTTCTCTCCATAGTTACCCAGTTGTATGTATATTTTGTTAATTAAAAAAAACTAGAATTTGGTTTATTCATTTGTTATATGATTTCTATATTCTCTACACCATTAATTTCTTTCATCTTTACTAATTCCATATGCATTGTTTTGCTCTTCCTTTCTAAATTTTTGTTTGGGAAATTACTTTATTTATTTTTACTTTTAAATCTTAATATGAGTACTTGGGGCTATTATTTTTCCTCTGATAAGTAGTTTCAATGCATCTCATAGATGATGATACAGACATTTTTATTATCTTTTTTTAAGAATTTTAGAATTAAAATTTTTAATTTAAATATAAAATTTTTACATTTTTGTGTTTCTCTTTTCAACCAGGTTTTGTTTAATAAAGCTTTTAAAAATTTCTCAGTTGGAAGGACTTTTTTATTACATTAATAATTTCTAGCTTGTTGCTTTGTCATCGGTCAATATTATTTAAAATATTTCTAATTTGTGTAAATTATTCATGCTTCCATAGTGACCTTAAAACTATCAATTTTTTTAAAGTTGCACATTCTCAAACTTGGGAAGGTGTATTCCATTATCATACCCCATTACCAGTGTGTAAAATTCACTATGTATCCATATGCTCTACCTTATAGATGAAGTTTAAGACTTCTATAACTTTTCTTATTTTTGTCTACTTGAACTGTCTTCTTTTGAAAGTGATGTTAAATACGTTTCTTATTATCATGCTTCTATTTCTGTCTTCATGAATCTCTTTAAATTTCATTATAAAGTAGCTGTTTTGTTACTTAACATAGACATACTTATGTGTTATATTTTTACTGTGAAATTGTGGCTTTTAGGATTTGAAATGGATCTCTCTCTTATTGTAATGGTCATAACACATGGTAGGCAAAATTCTAAGATATCTGCCAAGATCCCCACCCCCGTTAAACATACCCTATATAATATCCTGTCCTGGAGTGTGTGGGCAGGACCTTTGAAGATTATGGGATATCACTCACAAGATTAAATTATATTTTGTGGAAAAAGGGATTTTGCAGATATAATCGAGGTTTCTACTGAGTTGAATTAGAATTAATTTATGATTAACCAGCTGAATGGACCCAGCTTAATTAAGCAAGACTTTAAAAGAGACGCACATATACTCTCCTACTAACCTAGAAGAAGCAAACTACCATATTTCCAAGAGAGTCACATGGCCGGGAAGAATAGGTAACCTCTAAGAGCTGAGCATGGCTCCCAACTAATGACCTATATGATAAAGGGTACCTCAGTTGTATAACACCAAGAAATTGAGTTAATCCAACAATGAATGAGCTTGCAAATGGTCCCCAGTGAGATCATGGTCTTAGGCAACACCATTATTTCAGTCATGTGAGACCCTAACCTGAGAATTTTAACTTATAGAATTGTGAGACAATAAAAGTACATAATGTGTTCACTTAATTGTGATAAAGTATAAATACATAAAATGTACTATTTTAACCATTTTAAGTGTATAGTTCAGTGGCATTAAATATATTCACACTGTTGTGAATCACCACTATGCATCTCAAGAAACTTTTCATCATCTCATACTGCAACCATGTGCCAAACAAACAATAATTTCCCATTATTCCCTCCACCCATACTCTCGTAACTACTATTCTACTTTCCGTCTCTCTGAATTTAACTATTCCAGATACTTCATATAAGTGGAATTATATAATACTTGTCCTTTTGTGTCTAACTTATTTCACTTAGCATATGCCTTCATAGTTTGTCCATGTTGTAGCATGTACCAGAATTTCATTTTTATAAGGCTGGATAATATTTAATTATATATATATATTACATCTTGTTTATCCATTTGTCAATAGAAATTGGATTATTTCTACCTTTTTACTGCTGTGAATAACGTTGCTTTCAACATTGATATACAAATATCTATTTGTGTTCCTGCTTTCATATCTTTTGGGTCCAGAACTGGAATTGCTAGATCACATGCTATTTCTAAGTTTAATTTTTTGATGAGTTGCCATATTGTTTTCCATAGTAGTGCATCATTTTGTATTCCCACCAGCAATGTATAGGAGACCTAATTTCTCTACATTCTGGCCAACGGTGGGTTTTTTTTTTTTTCTGTTTTTGTTCTTTTTCAATAATATCCATCCTAATGAGTATAAAGTATAATCTCATTGTAGTTTTCATTTGCATTTCCTAATTACTACTGATGTTGAACATCTTTTCATGTACTTATGGCCATTTATATATCTCCTTTGAAATAATGTCTATCCAAGAATTTGAGCATTTTGAAATTGAATTATTTTGTTGTTCTTGAGTTGTAAGTATCTTTATATATTCTGCATGTTTGTTCCTTAGCACATTTAAGATTTGCAAATATTTTATCTCATTCTATGGGTTGCTCTCATACTCCCTTGATAATTAATGTCCTTTGCCACAAAACGTTTTAAATTTTAATGTAGTCCAATTTATCTATTTTTTTTCTTTGTTGACTATCTTCTTGATGTTATATCCAAGGAATCATTTCCAAATCTGATGTCATGAAGCTTTTCCCCTATGGTTTCTTCTAACAGTTTTATAGTTGTAGCTCTTACATTGAGGTTCTTTGCTCCACTTTGAGTTAATTTTTGTATATAATGTAGGTAAGGGTCCAACTTCATTATTTGAGAGTGTGTGTATCCAGTTTCCTCAACACCATTTGCTGAGAAGACTACCCCGTCCCCATTGAATGTCCTTGGCAATCTTGTCAAAAATCATTTGACAAAATACATGAAGATTTATTTCTATTCTGTTCCAATGGTCTAGATGTCTATCTTTATGCTAATACCACACAGTTTGGATTTCTAGAGCTTTATAGTAAGTTTTGAAATTAGGAAGTGTAAGATCTCTGTCTTTGTTCTTTTTCAAGATTATTTTGGCTTTTGGGGTTCCCTTGAGATTCCATATGCATTTTAGGATGGGTTTTTTCTATCTATTTCTGCAAAAATCATCATTGCAGTTTCAATAGGTATTGTATTGAATCTGTAGATAGCTTTGAGAAGTATCAACATCTAACAATATTATATTTTTCAATCCATGAGCACAGGATATCTTTTCATTTATTTATGTCTTCTTTCTTTCAGCAGCATTTTGTAGTTATCAGTGTACAAGTTTTTTGCCTCTTTGGTTAAGCTAATTCCTAAGTATTTTATGCTTCTTGGTGCTATTATAAATGAAATAGTTTTCATTATTTTCTTTTCAGATTGCCCATTGTTAAGATGTAGAAACAACTGATTTTGTCTGTGATTTTGGATCCTGCAACTCGTTGGATTTGTGCTGTCTTCTGGTTTTTCTACACATAAGATCATGTTACCTGAGAACAGAGATTATTTTATTTCTTTGTTTCCAATTTAGGTGTTTTATTTCTTTTTCTTGATTCATGGCTCTGGCCAAGACTTCTAATACTATGCTGAACAAAGGAGGCAAAAGTGGACACCTTTGTCTTGTTTTTGATCTTAGAGGAAAAGCTTTCAGTCTTTCATTATTGAGTATGATGTTAGCTGTGGGTTTTTCACATATGACAATGTTTATTATTTTAATCTGCCAAGTTTGTGGTAATTTGTATGCAGAAATATAAAACTGATATAATAGTGAAGAAAACTCTATTAAAATAAATTAAAACATAATTAGAGGTGGAGACTGTGTGTCTATTATCTCCTTTTTAGAAAAACTAAAGAAGAATTTAGATAAGGTGATAGTAAGTGTATAAAGGGAAATAACTTTGCTTTTATGTATAAGGATCAACTTCATCTGTGTACTCATTAGAATACATAGGTGCAGCCTAAGTATTCTGTCTTCCAAGTAAGTCAGTTTAGATAAAGCATCTTACAGTAGTATACTTCTATCATCTTGCCCATTCTACTCAGTATCTCTCTCTACAAGGTAGGAAAAGGAAGTTCTCACTCTTGTATATGGGGCTGGGTTTGGCCATTAGACAGTTATTTTTAATTCTTTCCTGTTTTTCCTATCTCTCAATGAGTTTAGTTGGATAGGACAGAATAATAGCACAACGTGTACATACAAACATACACTTACACCCACATATATATCAGTCTCCCTGTGAAAATATAAAATGTGTTACAAGTGCATAGACATGCTTAAGAACAGATTTATGCTTGCACATTCTCTCTCTCTTTCTCTCTTCCTTTGTCTCTTGATTTGATACTTAATCTGCTTCCTAGTCATTCATCAGAAGATTTATATCATATTATTGGTCTGTGGCAGATCCCTTCTTTATCAGGATCTGATGAGGATCCAGGAAGTATTTTTTTTCTTTTTTTCTTGCCATTAGTAAATATAATGTCCTTTAGAAAATGGACAACCATTTGAATACATATATATGAAAAAGAGGAAAAGTGTTGTGACGACTCAGGAAAAATATAACTATAACTGAAGGTTTATCAACTAAATCCTAGGCTTTCTTTATTAGCTCATTTATTATAACTACTTTTTAAAATTTGTAGTCTTTAATGTGTTTGAAGCTACAGCCTCTTTTCTCTAACCTCATCACCCTTAAGAACAAGGACTTTGGAGCCTGACTCTAGGCTCAGATCCTGGTACATTATGAATTTGTTCTTTAACTTCGTATGAGTTCCTTAATCTATCTGCCACTCTCAGTCATGTGAGATTTCAAATTGAATTTAGAATCTCTGCTTTCGAATATCCATATCAACAAATTTAACTAAGTCCTACATTCCGTGCCTTTTAACCTGATCCAGCACCTATAAGGCTCCATTCCCATACCTGTTGCCTAAATTTATGACAATACAAATTGGCAAAATTTGCAATCACGTCAGTATGATTTCTACTTACACACAGGCTATGTCTTTGTGTGTGTGTTTTTGTTTGTCAGTTTGTTTGTTTTTACCTTACTCTCTGGAGCTACAGTCTGATTATGGGTCTAGAAACAATGGGGGGTTATGGAGCATGTTTTGAAAAGGATTAGCAATCCGATATAATTCAACTACTTCAAGAAAAGCCATTACAGATTCCTTAGGTGGGAGATTAACTTTTTCAGACAAGGGAGGAAAAGCTGCTTCTATAAGCAAAAGAGGCTCAGAATTATTTAGGAATCAAGTTCCCCAGCTTTTTTCAAATGTGTTCCATATAATCCCATCCATATTTTCAGATAAAGACTATGGAATGTCCAATGGAATGTCCAACTTTAAAAATAAGAGATCTTGTGAAGAGTAGATTTAATTATTTTTTTATTTAACCATAAACAATTTCAGACTTCAGTTTTAGACTTGGTTTTCAGAAATCTTAGTCCTATAGCTATAGGAGATAAAGGTTTATTTCAAGGCAAACATAGATAGAAGCATTTTCCTATCATATCCTTGACTGGAAAGCAAAAACTCTGAACTCATTATGTACTTTCTGGGGAAAGTCCTCTGGTACACTTAGAAGCCACCAACCAAATCTATTATTCTTTCTTATTTTTATAAAATATTCTGTGGCAAAAGGTGCCTGGTCATCCAAAACCATTCCTTCCATAGACACTTGACTACAGGTGATATTTTATATTATGCTTTTGCCATGTATTAACCATATGTACATTATCACTGTTCATAGGGTCATTAATGTCTTGAAATATAATTATATCAAGTAACAAATTCCAGGTAGCCCAGGGCCATTTCGAAGTACCCTTTCAAAAGGTTCTGTTCTCCTAGAGCCTTTCTGGAATGAATTTCTCTATAATTTAAGGTTTAGTCAGAGTAGAAGAATAACTCAGAGTGATATAATAATGGACCAATTATAGGGAATACACTGTGTGCAATTATGGGTGCTATGGAAGGTTGTTGACTCTGTATCTTATAAGAGCATGAAATTACTGTAGATCAGTAGTCAAGGGGAAAAGCAAAGCATGAAGCAAGAACAACTGTAAACTGGAGCCTGGCTCTATCCCTCATGGCCTCCCATCCTGATGGTGCAGTGAGGTGGTAAAGAAGTGAATGCTCTTTATCCGGTGCGCAATTTGAAGAAAGTAACGAGTAGATACAGTGGGATTTGCAGTCTCTGCAATCCCAGCTGCGGCCCCACACCATCTTCTGTAAGACAGAAGATCATTTACAAGGTGTGTTTCAGCTGCAGTGTGCTTGCCCCCTACACTGATTTCAGAGAGTAATGGCTGCTTCACTTTTGTCTTGCAAGTCTCACATATCTCTCCTGTGGCAAAACCTAAAGGGAAAAGGAAAACTAGGAAATGTACTTCCATTTAACCCAGTTGACGATGTGCAAAACTATCAGACCATGTAGATATTATGTTAAACTACAGAATTCAACAAGTCTTTGAACATTCTGAAAATCAATCTTATCCATCGTAATTATTACATTTTGACACATTATCTCAGCCCTTAGATCTTCAGTTTGTAGAGTTATATTGCATTTTGACCTGTTGCTTAAAACTACTAAAAATTCATACATTATATGTGGGTTGAATTTCCATTAAGTTTGTTATTATTTCTCTAGGTCAGTTTCCATAGTGTCTGTATTCAATAGCATGTTTGTTTGCATATAATAGATCCCAAATGCAAGGAAAGTGTGAAAAAAGGAAATATGAATAAAAATCAAAATGTAGCCCATATAATTTACTGACAGTTTCACTCATATCAGTTAAGTGCCAAAATTAGGGCTTTTTATCACTGATATTCCATGATTCAACCCCCTATTAACTAAAAACCCATGGAGTCTGACTAAATTTGGGGAGTTTTCCATAATTTCACAAAATCTGAAAGATTCATCATTGGAAAAAGTTCTTGAAAGAGAAAATACATATTACCTAATGCCAGTGTGTATTTGACATAAAAATTAACATTTAAGAACTTACTCTGCTGGTTTTATTTGTTTTTTGTGTTTTTTTTTTAAGATTTTATTTATTTATTTGACAGAGAGGAGAGAGATCACAAGTAGGCAGAGAGGCAGGCAGAGAGAGAGGGGGAAGCAGGCTCCCTGCTGAGCAGAGAGCCCAATGCTGGGGCTCGATCCCAGGACCCTGATATCATGACCTGAGCTGAAGGCAGAGACTTTAACCCACTGAGCCACCCAGGTGCCCCTCTGCTGATTTTATTTGTATAGCAATAAACAGAATGGAAAGAAATCAGAGAGGGTAACAAACCATGAGAGGCTCTTAACGCTAGGAAATAAACAGGGTTGCTGGAGGGGGGGAGGGGTGGGGGATGCGGTAATAGGGTGATGGACATTAAGGAAAGCACATGCACATGATGTGATGAGTGTTGTATGCAACTGATGAATTATTGAACTCTACATCTGAAACTAATGATGTACTATATGTTGGCTGATAGAATTTAAACTTAAAAAAAAAAAGTAATATTGTAGCAGGAACATTCTCTGTCTTTCATATCATTTAACAAGACAGTTATGCTTTAAAGGAAGTCATGTCTTGTCCCAGTTGCCGTCAGTGATTCCTGCCAGTAGTACACATCCAGTATTCTGCATGAGTTTATTTAATGCAAGAATTATGATGTTGCTGACTGTAAAATGCTAATTAATTTTTCATAGAATATCCAACCAGCCATTTAAAAAATCCGTATGCTGATCTAGTGGGTTTAAACCTGTATGTATTTTATCTTGTATTCTATATAATCCCACCTATGCGATAATCAGTTATCACCACAGAATCACCACAAAGAGACTAAAATACTATATCTGCTGAAAAAAAAGTTATCGATTTCCATTATTGATTTCTGTGTTTGGAAAAGTAAGAATCATTAAATACATTTCAGTGTGACTCTATTCCATAACTAAATCATCAATATCTTTCTAGAGTAAAAATTTTAAAATTCTAAAGTACGTCCTATCAGAATAGTTATTTTCACTTCTTTTTTAGTAACTTTTTAAAAATTCCTTATAAGTCTTTCTTCCATCTTTTTATTTCAATTGAAGTTATTTTTCTTTTTCTTTTAGGTTCTTTTTCTCCTTAGTGTGCTAACTTACACTTACTTTTTCTTCTGTTTGCTTCTTTAATTTTTATTTCAATTGTCAAAACCCATTAAATATTATTCTCCATCTCTATTCATTCTTATTCAACTCCAGGTAGAAATGAACATTCCCTTCTTTGTTTTCCACTGTGCATATATTTCTATGACAGGCTGTATGATAATTTATTACTCTTATTTCTTTACATGTCTGTCATCTCCACTATCCTGAAAGCACTTTGGAGTCAGAGACTATGTTTTACTTTAAATCCCCAATGTCAAGCATATTATCAGTAAAGCAGGCAGTGACTGAAGGTTGGATAAGTGGGTGAGTGAATAATGGAAGCAAAGTACTTTAGGAATCAGAGACTGTTTTTCTCAATGCAGAAGGAATAGTGTCATCAAAGATGTATTTGAGAATCCATGAAGCAGAAGTACAGCAATGTTTGTACAATGACTAGGAGTAAAGTGCAAGAGAATGATGGCTCTGTAGGATCAATGCCTCCAGTGTCCTGGTATTGGTGCAACTATTCATATGCTGTGTGAATGTGAGACAGAGGAATGGACATCAACCTGAGTAAGCAGCTTGTTTTCGTAGGGTTGATTTAATATTTATCTCCTGAAAGCTGTTCCCTTCTATTCCCTGGGAATGAGCCATCTTCTCTATGAGTTAAGGAAAAAATCATACAAAAGGTTAAGAATCACTGCTGCATGGTTTAAAACCAACCATAAGTTAAAATATAAATAAACTGTACATGAGACCAATTTAAAAACATATTGTCCATGATTCATTTTCTGGCTGCTGTTCTAAAGGCTGATAGATGTTTATATTAGAGTGGGGAAGGATTGACATGTGCTCACATAGTACTTTCTGGGCTCTTCGAGCTCCTGGTTAGACCTTCGGGCATATACATAATAAGAGTTTACACATAATGATTTTCCCCAATCACATCCTTAGAATAGCCATGGCTGCAAAGGCTCGGGCCATTTTTGTCTCTCTTTTAATACATGGCTAAATTGAGAAATATATTAAGCAGGCCTTCTTTTCTTCATTCATTCATCAGTATTGTAAAACAATTTTTTGTTTCAGGGCTGCCTGTTACAGCAAACAATATTTCTTAATTTCATTTCTCTTAATGTTGTTATTGTTGTCTTTCCATTGTCTTTCTATTGATTCTTACACGTCACTTGAAAGATCAAAGGACTTCATTTTGTATCTCTTGGAGGTGGATCAAGACAACCAAGAATTTGTACATTGTTTTGTAACTTAAAAACACATCTAAAATTAAAATTGAGTTGGGTAGAGGAAGAAAGTTTCCAAGAGGCCTCGTAGTTTTCGTTATACAAAGGGAGGATGAAATTGGTATTTTGGTTTTAAATAAGATACACACACACAGACACACACAATTAATGTGATTTGCAATTTCATCCTTTTCCTGAGAATAGTTCAAATGTCTGATATTATGAAACAAGCATTAGGAAACACTTGAAAAAAAACAAGATATAAAAATAAATATATGATTCCCGGCCTAATCACCCTCAATAATTTCAGACTTGATGTATCTTATTGTTTGCTACTTGATTTTGTGCCTATGACTAAATGCTTTAATATGGGTTCCAAATGAGAATTCCTCAAATTGTTTCCGTAGATAAATGTATCTAACACAAAGTCTTTTTGGTACAAAGCCAATCAAGGCAAAGGCTAAGTCAGATCTATTTTAAGGAGAATTCTGGTCTACAGAGACTTTGTTACATTGAAGTTACTATGCATTTTTAATTAAAAATAATTTTCAAATTTTTATGATATCCCTAGGGTGCTATAAAACCAGGGTTTGTAATCACCAAGATAGACAGTTTGCCATATGGTTTCACATAGTATTATGGCTTTGTAAGTAACCGTTTTATCTTTAAGTATATGTTTGTCAGATATGCTGAAGGGACATTATGTACTTTTTCAGGTTTTAAGAAAGGAAAACAATGTTAATTCAACATTTTTACATATCTATATCTGTTATAATCCCTGATCCTCATTAATGGAATGCCCCAAGGGGCACTTAAAAACAACTAAGCATCAGTTGAAAATGCATTATGACTTTATTTTCTTCCCAGAAAAAAAAAAAAAAGAGTCTCGATCTATTTCCATCCTTATAAATTATAAAGTGCTCCTGCCCTTCGCTGAGGTTTTAACGGCACTGAGGCAGAGTTCTCAGCTTGTCAGGTATTAATAATGGCTCTGCCTGTCTGCCCTTCAGCTGAGACATTAAACTGAGGTCTCATCTGCTTGCCTCTAGTGGCTGCTCAGGTGGAGTCAAAGATCGCATCACGCTTTTCCGGAAGAGGATGGGGCAACCTCAGAGCCTTGACCTTCATTTTCAAAACATGTAATACACAAGGCTGGGGGTAAGTTATTGCTTCATATCTGAAGCTGCCAACTTGATTTCCATGGGCTGTGGAATCCTCAGAATCAAAACAACGAGTTCGAATTTCATTTTAGACGATTTTGAAATTATGAAACATAATACAGTCTCTTTTCATTCTGTTTTCCAATGCCATAAGGGGACTAGGCATATCGGTAATTTGATGAGAAATAACTTTTCCATTATAGCTAAATTTTAAATGTCTACAAAAATGCTTTTTGAGAACCCATTACTTAAGTAACAAAGGACCTTGTAGGGAGGAGGCAGAGCAGTCCCCATTGGTGTATATTTCATATAGCACATTAAATCAGAAACCTAAGAAGCAGGTGGTATGGTCCAATATTACAAAGGAACATTCCCATGTCATTTCAAATGAATTTTGATTATTTCTGTACTACTCGAAGCAAGCAAATATACTCAAATTTTACTTGAGTATATAGTATCATCCATTATAAAAGTAACTGATGGAAACAACCCAAATGTCTATCAACTGACAATAATAATAATAATAAACCAATGTGGTATAACTATACAATGGGGTATTATTTAGCCATGAAAAATGAATACGGATACATGTTATCACCTGGATAAATCTTGAAAACTTTATACTAAATGAGAGAAGACAGACAGAAAAGGCTACATAGTATATGATTCTCTTTACAAGAACTATCCAGAATAAAGAAATCTGGAAAGACTGAAAGCAGATTAATGGCAGTCTGGGGCCAGGGGCAAAGGAGACTAGGGAATGACTGCTTACTGGGCCTGGATGCTGAGGCTGGTGTGGGACGGGCTAGTGGTGCTGGTTGCACAGCATCATGAATGCTAAATGGCATTAAATTGTACCTTTTAAAACGGTTTAAATAGGAGCACCTGGGTGGCTCAGTCAGTTGCGTGTCTGACTTCAGCTCAGGTCATGATCCCAGGGTGCTGAGATCAAGCCCCATGTCTGGCTCCCTCCTCAGCCAGGAGTCTGCTTTTCCCTCTGCCTCTTACCCCGCATATGCGCTCTCTCTCTCAAATGAATAAATAAAATCCTAAAAAAAAATAAAAGTAGATAAAATGGTTAAAATAGTAAATTTTGTGTTACACTGTGTTTTGCCACAATAAAAAAGGTGTTAATATAGGGTTAAAAAAGTAACTGAAATAGACAATTTGCATTTGAAAATTGGAGCGAAAGAGGAATTACCAAAATAACTCAAAGCACACTCACTTGGATTACATGAAGAGAATTGCACCTTTCCAGAATATAAATTAGATTTAATTTTCTTAGCTTGACTACAGAAAGTGAGAAACTAAATGCTATCACATGATTGCATGACATGAAACAAAAATGGAAGTGATCACCAACTCCATCTTACCTGCAAGTTAAATAAATACCTTGAAGGCAAGCTCTTTCCATTTCATGCTCTTCCCCCCAGAGTGCCTCACAAAGTTCCCACCACACATTGCTCAAGCAGGGAATGTTCAATGTACAGGGATGAACGAAAGGAAAACACTGCCATTTTAAAAAGAACAAGTCTATAATTTTAAAGAGGTCTCTTTCAAATAAAACTCCAAAGGCCCTGAATCTTAAAATCAAAGAAAGATAGACTTCTCCAAATCCTTGCAATCTCAGGAAGACATACCGTCAGACTCTTTGAGGTAGCTTAGGAGAAAGCCCTGAGGCTACCTCAGCAATTGTAGACCACCCCCTCTCAGCATCTGTAATAGGAGTAGGATCACACTTCACTTCTCTATATCAAATAATATACTACACTTCACTTTGTCACCCAGTACAGCAAGAAATATAAAACATTGTTTTCAACTGGATAGAACAACACATTTCAGAAACCACTGAAGGGAAGTGTCTGCTTTAAGAATTTCTTCCTTAACACCATTATCCCTACGTGGCTTCATAAAGAAGTCAACCCGTTTAAATTTATGATTCACCAACCCTCCAGGCCACTTCATTAAACTCTGTCGCCCTACTACCATGCAAGAGATGGATCCCGCTGGAACTTTGGACAGGGAAGGAATGAAAAGTTGGTTGAAATAATTCAAAGACAATAGACGTAGGAGGAGGACAGAAAGATATAAAAGCCATCATCTCTAGTTTTCTCTAGATGGGTGTGCAACATTTCATTTGGAAAATACAAACCAGAGTGGGTTCTTTCAGCTCCTGTGTGAAGGTTTTATAATCATATGACCAATAGCATGTTTTCTCTTCTCCAAGGAGCAGACCAGGGTGATTCTGATCTGAAAGAAGGAAACAATCACCAAACATTTTTAGAATGATTTCCTCTAAGGGAAGGAGTCAGGAAAAGATATGAGAGGACCACCTCTGTAAAACTTGGACTTAGCTTCCACAATTGAAGTGATAGCTTTGACAGCCAGGTAGCGATTTCCAGGACATCACAGCTGTCCATAAAACTCCCAATGTAACTGTTCAAGGTGAGAGGCTGAATAAAACGCTATGATAAAAAATAAAGCTGAAAGAAGGGAAAAAACTTTCTGTACAAACACATTTTAAGTACACTTATTAGGGTAAAGTAATTTTTACTGTAAATATTTCATGCTGAGTCAGATTTTTCCAATGTATGATCTCCTACCTGGAAATAAATTAGAAATTTCTGAAGGCTGCATGAATATGTTCAAGCCACTGGCAGAAAAATGCGCTAATGGTGCTTTAAGAGACTGAATAACCAACAATTTTCACAAATGCTTAATTCAGAGTGGGTGTATAAAATGCCAACTCCAACCAGTCAATTCAATCATCAGGTAAAAAAGAAAATCAATTACATTTATTAAAAACACTTTAAAAAGTAAAATCGGTTACTTTGGCATCACGTAACCCAATGTATTAGCAAACCGATGAAATTCCCTGTTTTCCCTATTTTCAAAAACTTCAGGAAATATGGAAATGTGGTTTTACCCATGTTACCATGTTATACACAAATACAAAAATATAAATATGTACATTTAAACTAATATGATGAAAATCACCCAAAAGTCATATGGAAATGTGGAAACCGTGGTGACATTAAGTTAATTAATAAATAAGGAGCATAGTTACTTTTCTAGAACACCATTATCACAAGAGTATGACATAAGATGCTAGGCACTTCCCTATGCTCTTTGATTATATAATAGCAAAAGTAATAGCCAATATGTATGGATTAACTCCAAGTGTACCACCTCACTTAATCTTTAAAACAGACCAAGGCACAGACATCAGTCGTCTTCTAGGAATCAGGAATCTAACAATGTCAGAACATGGATTTGAACCTGTGCTGTCTGAAATCAGAACCTGAGCTCTGAGCTTTTATTCTGCCTCTATGAGATCGTTCTAGAAATAGGAAGCTAGATGTGTAAAGAATTTGCAATACATTTAACACAAGTTCCTAACTGATTAAAGTGATGGGGCTGACTAATCAAAAATTTCACTTGTTGTCTTATCCAGGGCCTTCCCTAAAAATTTTATAAATTTAAATTTATATATAACATATAACATAGGTTATCAGGGTTCAAATTTTATTGGTTGAGGGTATTTATTTTTTATTTTTTTTAGGATTTTATTTATCTGACAGAGAGAGAGAGCACAAGCAGGGGGAGCAGCAGGCAGAGGGAGAAGCAGACTCCCCACCGAGCAGAGAGCCCAATGCAGGGCTCGATCCCATGACCTGAGCCAAAGGTAGACACTTACCCAGCTGAGCCACCCAGGCACCCCTGGTTGAGCATATGTAGAATGAGGCCTCAGTCTCAGACAAGTCAGGAGTCCATTTTTAGTCAAATTGCAAAATGAAGATAGAAACATTTCATTTCTTATCAAAAGTGTTCAATGAGAACACAGTGTCTTCATGGCGCTAGCCTCAAACTTAACCTGTAACCGTGGTACCCACAGATCGCCTCACGCTGTGCTGTGAAGAAACAGTATGAGAAACGGTCTTGAAAAGGAACCAACGTACCCTGCTCCCTAGGACGCAGGAATGTCATGTGATATTAAATTGATGCCAGATCAGCTTTCTTTCCACTTCTTCATTTCCTCACCTTCTTTATTGCAATTATCCTCCAGTCCAAGGGAGACCAGTCAGTACACAGCAATGTTGGAGGTCTATATGTCGGAGACTAATAAAGCTGGGACAGACTTGGTTGTAGAAATCAAAAATCTAAGTGTTATTCTTGATTATACCACATCTCTCTCACTTTGATTCCTTGAGAAATCACTGAATCTCTCTGAGACCCTTTCTTTCTTTGTAAAATGACAGTAATTATACCCGCTCTGAGTTTCTGTGAAAATCAAATGAAATAATGTGTGTGAAAATGCTTTGTGGGTTGTCCAAGTTGCTCTTTTTGGTGAAGAGGCTAATTTAATAACCAACCCCTTCTTAATATGATTATAAATCCAAAAAGCTAGGAAAGCCTTTAAAAATAATGTATTTTGATTTCTTCGACCTTACTACCAGTCTAAGAAAGTTGTGAACCGGAGTGATAGCCATGAAAGAGACAGACACAGAGACCAAGGTTGGGCCCAGCATGGGGAGGACCAGGCCTGAACCAAAGGAGGAAGGTTAGTGGCGGCAAAATGTCCTATGAATGCTGAATCAGAAGGCCTGGCTGGCATGCTGGCATATCTCAAATAGAAATGTCATTTTTCAGTTTTTTAAGGGCTCTGAATTTCTTACACTTCAAATACAAACTTTTTTTAAGATTTTATTTATTTACTTGACAGAGAGAGAGAGAGCACAAATAGGCAGAGCAGCAGACAGGGAGAGGGAGAAGCAGGCGCTCCACTGAGCAGGGAGCCCGATGTGGGGCTCGATCTCAGGACTCTAGGATCATGACCTGAGCCAAAGGCAGATGCTTAACCGGCTGAGCCACCCAGGTGCTCCAATACAAACATATTTAATTATGAATTTCAAAGATAAATTTGAACGTTTTGAGTAGGTTAGTCATTCTTACAATTTTTATCTGTTATGAATAAATGACTGCTAAAAACTTTTCCTTCTACAGCAGTTGTTCAAATGAGTTACTATATTTCTATAAGTACATAAACAGAATTCTCAGATATGCAATAATTGCAGTAACATTAAAGAAATATTAAAAAATTCTGAACGTTTCATTGATGACTTGCCAAATTTCTCCATGAGGTTTTTTTTTTTCTTCAGTGACCTGTATACCACCAAAACATACATGTGTAAAAACATGAGAAAACAGAAAACAGTAAGACCCGCTTGTACACAAATTCATGTAGCAACCATACTGAACATCCATCTAAGAACTGTGAATAAAAAATATCAGGAAAAGTTCTAACTTTAAAAAGATTTAAATATGAATATTCATTTCACTCTTAACAATTAGTTAAGCTCTGGCCACTATTTTATTAGAAAGGGTAGACATGATGCCTATGACACAGATTTAAGAAGGGAACAAAATGAGGAAAATATATAGCAGTTAAACAAAGCACAGGAGAATTGAAGCTGTGATTCCATATTTCATTTTCAAAAAAAGAAGACCGAAGATCCTTTCAAGTTTTGTTCCCCTAGGGTCTCCAAAATAGGACACTTATTGAAATCAGCAGGTCATGCACAAGAAGATGGTTTAACTGCTAATTAACACTAGATGATATACTGAGAATTACATGCTAATTAATTCTCTGTAGGTCTGAATGCCCTTTCTTCTATGTCATTTTCAATGAACATATTCATATGAAGACTGAGGTAGCATGTCTTTCACATGAATTAGTAATCAATGAAAATTGCGTGTCAAAAATTAGACGTATTAGGAATTTTTTTTTTCTATAGAGATGACTGAAATGCAGAAAATTGCTTACTGGGAAAAAGCTCAGACCTTCATATAAATGTCAGTGCGGATATTTTGAAAGACATAAAAGCATTATCATGAGAAAAAGGAATGAAAGTGAGAAAGGAATTTGAAATCTAAAAGATCCCTTCTTGTAAACCTTTAATTTCAAGAGTTGGACTTGCCTACAGCTGGAGCATTGTGTCAGTGCAACCCAGCTACACCTCAGTGAGTGGTTTCATAAAATCCCTTTAATAAAATCCCTTTAAGAGTGCTTCTTATAGCCACCCCTTTTAGCCTCCTCGCCTGCGTCCTGGATTGAAGACGTCTCCATGAGGCAGAGCCTGCTTGACTGTCGGAAAAGCACGATTTCCCCTGGGGTAAGGGACGTCTACAGTTAAGTTGGGTTTTGGGGAGTAGCCAGACGTTGAGTAGTTTCACTGTTATTCCTTCCAGAAAGCTCAGTATTTTTAATTGTGGTCACGATGTCTCCCTGGTTTGCTAATGCCCTCCATCACTGCTTCCTCTGTAGTCTTCTGAGTGTAATGAGGTTCACCTGTTTAAGAATCTCCCCACCACAAGTAAACACTATCAAACAGATTTTAAAACCTCTGTGGTCGATCCTGTTGTAAAAGGCCTCACCATCCGTCGGTCTTTAGATGCGATTTGTCTACTTATTTATTTATTGCTTTCATACATTATTCTATTTGGTCTCCAGCATTTAAAAAATACCTAAATATTTTACAATCATTAAAGCTGGCTGGAGAGCTTTAAAAAAAAAACATTGTTGCAAGAGAGTTTCTAGCAAAAGGCTCCCTTTTGGTGATGTAAGGTTGAAATGTGACTGAATATAACAATTATAATTTTTCACTTGCAAAATAATTCATCTCTTGAGTAAACATTAGCTGTGCATACATTTTTTAATAAGGGAAAAATATGCATAGCTACTCAGAAATGATAATGTGCACCCAATAATGCATATCACACAAGGGAATGTCATTGTTTTGCTCTATATTGACAAGGTTTTTTTTTTAAGCAATTTCATTTAGAAAGGTCAAATTAAAGCCCCACAAATGAATGTGCATTGTATTTAACTAACAGAATTGTACATATTCAAAATCATAGTGAATTTTCACTGGTAATATTTATAAAAAATAGTCAAAGTATGTAATGATAGAAGGTCTTTGAAGGTTGAAAGGGCAAGATTTGATGACTAACACTGCAATTTAATTGTTTTATGGTGTTGTGTAAGTTTCTAAACTTCTGTCCTTAAGATTCCACATATGCAAAATAGACATAATTATACTTGCTATATAACACAGTGGTCTTGTGAGAATTAAGAAAATGTAAGTCAGTTATCCAGCATATCGCCTGCCATATAGAAGACAACAAATGTTAGAAAATAATGATTATGATAAAAATAAACCTATTTTTTTCTTTGATCAGTAGTCCCACATATTTAGCTCCACATTAGGGTTGACCCAGGGATAACCAATACCATTATTGAAAAGTAATAAATAAATAACACTAACATGCAAAGCTAGTGCCATGAAAAGAATCACAGGTCCTGGTCAATAGCTGTGAATCTCAATCTGTGTTTAATACCATGAATCACAGCAAAGAAATCTTAGTTTAGTCCTGGTGTATTAATAAAAATCTCTTTACATCTTTGGGTGTTTTTCCCTCCAAGAAAGGAAACGTCTGTTAGTTAAATGCTTCTGCATAGGTTTTTTGGGCCAAACTGTAGATTCTTTTTTTTTTTTTTTTTTAAGATTTTATTTATATATTTGTCAGAGAGAGAGAGAAAGGGAGAGGGAGAGCACAAGCAGGGGGAGCAGCAGGCAGAGGAAGAAGCAGGTTCTCTGCTGAGCAAGGAGCCTGATGTGGGACTCAGTCCCAGAGCACTGGGATCATGACCTGAGCCCAAGGCAGACTCTTAACCGACTGAGCCACCCAGGTGTCCCCAAACTGTAAATTCTAGTCTTGGTTTTAACATTAATTTCTGTACAACCCAGAGCAAATCACCTGGTCTCTCTGTGACTCAGTTTCCTTGGTGCTGATAGAGGTAGGATATGCTTCATAGGATTTTTGAGGGCATTAAGTTAGTTGAGGGTATTAAACATTTAGAATAGTATCTGGCATGAAGTAAGAAGTTGATTTATTATTATCTATAAAATAAAGGTAAGCTGTAGAAATCAAAAGTTTCCTGTAGCTCTGAGCTTCTATAATCACATGGTTTGAATTGCATTCTTACCCTTACCCAGTAACATGAATTTTCCTGAATCTGACAGCCCTTTATCATTTTACTTCCTTTCATAGTATTGTCTTCCTAAGCCTGAGTATAAGTATTGGAGACAACCAGCCTCCCTATTCCTATTTTAACATGCATATTATAGAACTAAATACATATATTCTGTGTCTGAAAATTGCCATGACTTAGGTAGAATCAGCCTATTGTTTAGAGCATCAGTTCTACTACCACAAAATTTAAATATACCTCTACCAGGAAAAGAGAATAGGACGGTATTTCATTCTTCTCTCTGTGGCATTGAACTGAACTAATGTAGAATCAAGGGAAGGAGTGCTGGAGCTGTTTCAGGAAATTTAATTATTCCCTAGTGTATCCAAATGCCCCTTACATATGTTATATTCCCAGGCATATAAACTTTTCCCTAAAATTTCATTATCTTGACAAAATTTTCTTTTAGTCTTAGCAAACTGTTTCACCCTTTAATAGGAGGTCTGTGCATTGCAGGGAATGGAGGATATCTCAGAGAAATCTGGGGACAGGACTGAAACAAAGAAGTGATGTTTGGAAGAACTTGCTAGTAGCATAGCACAGCAATGGTGGCTATGAACTTAATCAATACTTTAAGCTTTTTCCTAACAGTGATTGATCAAGTCATGCTGTTTTATATTCCATATTAGAAGCCATTGGCATCCAGATTCTTAGTCTGTTTTGTACTCCTTTCCATTCTCTTCATCCATTCTGATAAGACTTGTCATCTTATTTTCTTGCAATTTGTCCTCTTTGGTGGCCTGTTTCTCATCTTTTGTCCAAATACATTTTGACATATGTCAGGTTATATCATTCATTATCACCACAGCAAAGGTCCCAATCCATGTCCCTATTAAATCTGCATTAACTAGTTTGCAAAAAGGAAAGCAGAAAAATAATGGAGGGTTTCACTGTATCAATCATAGATTATACAGCCAAGTGTACACATGATGCTAATTATATGTCCTGTATATACGCACTTCGTTATCTTACCTGCACAAAACATACACATCAACACTAAAACAAATCTAGGAAGTTTTAAAGCTCACATTCATTTTTACATTTATATGTACTCTCTCCTAAAATTCCACTAACCCAAGAGTAGAGGCAAAATTAAATTATAAACGCATAAATCTATCCACAAGGGGAAAACAAGTGCGTAGAGGAAAAAAAAAAAAAGACCAGTAGATAAAGTATTTAAAGAAATGTTCATAGGTTAGAAAGCAGATGGAAGAATGGAAAATGCCTCATGATAGAGGAGGAAGCCACAGTGTAATTACCTAAAAGGAACGTAACTGCAAGAAAAATCAATTTGCTGGGGCGTCTGACTTTGGCTCAGGTCATGATCTCATGGTTTTGGAATCGAGCTCCGCATCCAGCTTCTCCCTCTCCCCTCCCCCTGCTCATGCTCTCTCTCTCCCTCTAATTAATAAAATCTTAAAAAAAAAAAAAAAAAAAGAAAGAAAGAAAAGAATCCATTTGCAGCTAGAACCCCAGTAAGGCGAGAAATAGTCATGAAGCTCAACACAGAGAAACCTCGTAAAAAATGTAGCTAGAGTCAGGTGAGTAATACCCACCTCTCTCTCACCCCTCAAAATATACATATGAAACACAGTGTTAGGTTTCTGAAAAAAAAAAAGAAAAAAAGAAATTACTCTGACAGACTTTTTGGTCTCAAGGCCACCACGCTCAGTAGAGAGTTGAAGTGTAGGGCTAACAGTAGAATCAATAAAGATCTGGTACTGACCAGCCCCTCTCAGTGTGCGTCCTCTGTCCTACATATCAGAACACCCTCTTCAAGGTGTTTAACTCCAAGCTGAAGATCAAAGAATTCTTATTTTGAAAAACTCAAATATTTCAAATATCGACACCAGAGATTCCCTCCAGTGATCAAGTTTGCTCAGCCCTGGATCATCCATGGTAACAACCAACAAGCCCCAGTTCTTGGAAGAAAGAATTCAGCCTAAAAATGAGAGACCAGAGGACCCAATAGAGGAAAGAAACTTTGGAGAAGTAGAAACAAAGTAGGGAGCAGGAAACTTAAGTGTTTAATCAGTATCCTCAAAAAGAGAAGATACTCCATCCACGAAATGAATGCAAGGTGCAATTAAGAGGAACAATGAGCAAACAGGAAATGGCCCCTGAAAATTAAAAACAGGACCTCTGAAATTAAATATTACTACTACCAATCATGGAGATAGAACGCTTCGGAGATTCATAGAATGCAGAATGAAACCAGTTCTTAAATGTTAAAAGCAAAATGAAAAGATGTTTTAAATGAAATATTTAATCAAGAGGATCCAAAATCCAACTAACAGAATAAAAAAAAATAGAGAAAAACAATCATAAAACAAAGTTTCTCATACCTGAAGGTTTGCTCCGAACTGAAAGTCCAAATACTTATCTCCTAACACCTGGAAAAGAAGCAGATAGTATAGTGGTTATGCATACGGAGTCTAGAGCTAGACTGCCTGCATTCAACACCCATATCCACCACTTTGCCAATTGCCTAGCTTTAGTCTTAGTGCTCAGTTTCTTCATCTGTAAAATGGGATTGACATTGATAATATCTACCTCCTATGAGATAGGAGATCCTCTCCTATTATGAGGATTAAATTATTATTATTATTTAATTATAAAAATTTGTACAAAGTTCATGAAGTAACATAAGAGTAAGTAAAGAATTGATTATTATTACAATTACTATAAAAATTTTGGAGGTGGGTGGGAAGAGTTTGCATATAAAGTATCAGGCACTGGAATGGTATCAGCTTTTATAAACAACATATTAGAAAAAGAATTAGGGAGGTGCCTGGGTGGCTCAGTGGGTTAATGCCTCTGCCTTCGGCTCAGGTCATGAACTCAGGGTCCTGGGACCGAGCCCCGCATCGGCCTAGAAAGGAAATAGAAAAGGAAATAGAATTGATAAGTTATTTCATGTCTTGGACCATTTGGAAAATATAGTGAAGAGGGGTTTATTCCATGAATCTGAGTATTATGGAAGATCCACTGTAAATTTAAAAAATGAACTTTAAAAAGATACACAAATATTAATTGCCAAAAAAATTAACAAGTAAACCAGACCAAAAAAAAAAAAAATCATACTATATATCTTAGCTCAAAAGTGAATACCATTTACAGAATTACAGTAACAAGTACTGAGGATTTATTTAACCAAATCCCTTCTGTAACTCTCCCAAAGAGGAGAGGAAGTGGTGAGGAAAATCATTATCTCCCATAGTAGGCTGTTGTTGGCTAATGTCTAACAGTGAGCTAAGAAGGCAGGAAAAAATTAGTATTTAGAAATAGAGTGCCAAATAACAGAAGAAAACACTAAATAAGTTACTATCTGTGGCCGGGTAGCATGAGAGAGGTCAGAAAGAATGGAAATGTGTTATTAACAGGTTTCATAATAGAACTCGAAAATTTAAATTATGTGCCTGGAATACATGGATACGATGATAGATTAATTGTAAAATAATATTTTATTAAAACCTTATGGCTCTCTGATGTAAGTCTCTTTCAACTCTAGAACCCTCTCATCTTAGCTAAATAGTTCGTATATTAGTTTTACTACCTCTATCTCGGACCAGCTTTTAGGCTTCAGATTCTCTCATAAATTCCCTTTTCTTTTATTTCAAGACCTGCCAAAGACCCTGTGGATTATAACAGCAGGTCTTTCCCATTAATGCTACTGGCAGAGATGCCCAAAATATTCCTGATTGATTGAAGCCTGGTTTGCTAGTCCCTCACTTTCGGAACACTAAATTCCTTTGCAAATTAAAAACAAACACAGCTGAACTATCTTATGTTTAATTTAGCCTAGCCCAGATTAATGGAACTTCAGGCAGTTTGGAACTCTTAGGAACTTTTCTGGGATAATTATAAGAATATACATATTAGCACCAAACTGTCTTCTTTAAATTATTTTAAATACCACATTTGTGAATTCTAAGATGGTAGGTTTTGGGAGTGGGTTTCCATTTTGTGGGGAGTGGGAGAGGTATTGATAGTATAGAAAGAGAGTAGATAATGAGGAAAATGGACTATTGTCACAAAGAAGCCCCTCTCTAAAAAAATTACATCAGAGTTGCTTACAAATATTTGTCCCAAGTAATTACTAATTACCAACACATAGGTCACGTACATACATATATAATATTATTTATTTGGCGTAGCTGACATGACTGTCTCTGCTTTTTTCCCCCCGTCCCCACTGTATTAAACACATGGAAATGTTTTCCTTGGGTTCCAAAGCTACAGCTGCAATGTGTAGCTTATTTCATGGATAAGGCAATGTTTAAGACTCTGGCTGTATAACGTAATCTTCCCCATGCCTTTGCACAAAAAGAACAACAAACAAAAAGCCAAAAACAGATGCTGAAGTCCTCCCCCTATTTTATCAAGCTTATAACAACATAGTCTGGGGAGCTATTACAGTCTCAGATGGCCATGCCTGTGTCACAGAACGCCTTTACAATATTTCTGTGGCCTGCTTTTGGGATACACACACACACACACACACACACACACACACACACACACACACACACATTAATTCTCTTTGCTGTGGCTTTTAGGCTCTCCTGCTACAATTTATTCCAAAATATCGCCCAGTGGAAAAGTAAACACAAGTATTTCCTCAAAGATGATGGTATTCAAGGTTCTCCATTATTTCTAGGGTGTCCATATGTCCCCATTTACCTGAGAAAGTCAGTCCCAGTTTATATGTTTTCCAGCAAATTTAAAAATAGCGATCATTTTCACTAACAAAATTTGCCTGGTTCAGGTTTTTAGGTGTTGCATATCTAAGGAGGTAGTGGATCCAAGTCAGCTCCTTAGTTTTTAAATGATGGAATATATAAATATTCTAGATCCTTGCAAGAGAGACAGTCTGGAGTTTGGGAAGGTAAAAAGAAACAAGCAAGGGGCGCCTGGGTGGCTCAGTGGGTTAAAGCCTCTGCCTTCAGCTCAGGTCATGGTCTCGGGGTCCTGGGATCGAGCTCCGCATCGGGCTCTCTGCTCAACAGGGAGCCCGCTTCCCCCTCTCTCTGCCTACTTGTGATCTCTCTCTCTCTGTCAAATAAATAAATAAAATCTTTAAAAAAAAAAAAGAAACAAGTGAACGAGATGGAAGATAAGTAAATATGATTCAGATACACTTGAATCAAGTGGAGCTCTAAGAAATATTAACAAATTGAATCCTGACAAATTGAATCCTGAATGACTTGCTATTTTCAATCTGGTTTGAGATTGTTAGCTTGCAACTGGAGACATCTTGTGATTTGAACTGATGCTTTGGCTAAGCCGTCAGGAGTCTGACCTCGCAGGATATCTTGTATGAGAATCGTGGTAAGAGCTGACCAACGATTCACCACTCATACATCTTCTTTGGGCAGAGCTTGTAGCCACATTGATATCACATTCTACTTCCTCAACCACAAATTATGCTTTAGGGATACAGAGAAAGGGGCAGGTCACTAGAATGGAATGTGGTGATAAAGAAAAGCTTTCTGAGGAAAAAATAATTATCTAAATATTTAAAGATGAATGGAAGTTTGCCATATCAGGGAAGGAGACATCGAAGGCTATTTCAGACCCGTCTTAATCCAGGAATATGGCTAGACATGCAATACATGCCCAGACCCATCAAACGAGGCCCAGGGCCCAACAAATACCACGATCTTATTCCCACAGGCAAGATTTTGATTGTCCTAAACACTATCACACTACACTTCAGTGGCTGGCAGAACTGCAAGTTACCTTCTAATATGTATTTCCCCTCTTGGATTTAAAAGTAATGTGAGCACATGCTTTTCCAGTTTCAATCCCCGTCCTCCCCTGTCACTAGCTGAAACCATATGACTTGATTGTGTAAATGCAAGGGTTACATTGTTAAGTGCTTCTGGCAGGTGCTTACTTCAAAAGGTAAGCAGTGTACCATTTTCTCCTGTACTTGCGTTTCTCTCTCTGTACTGGGGATGCGGTCTGGAGTCCTAGCAGGCGATTTGAACCGCAAGAAAGGAGCCACATCCAGGGATGGTGGAGCGATGAGCTGGGTGTACCTGAAAAAGCTATTCTTGAAGTCCTGAATGCCCTATTCCTGTAATTATTTCAAACAAAAGAAAAATAAGTACATCTCATGTTTAACTCACTGTTAGATTAGCCATACCTACCTTCTTCAGAATTGTCATTAATTTAGGGAGATCATTGATACAGATGGCCTCACATCAGTTCCAAGTCATCTCTGAAAACTGTACCTGAAAATCGAGTCAGATTGAACTAAAAATGGTTTTAATTATGCTTTCTGTTAAATGGTTGTATTCCAAAGCACATCCCTCCTCATTTTTAGGCAAGCTGAATATTCAGCTCTATTTATGGTACATTTTAGGGGGGGAAAAAAAAACATTTAAAAGCTTTTGTGTCTAATGACACAGAAATACCAATCACTTTTTAAAGATGTTGTGGGAGCATAGATTTTAAATCAAAACAACAAGGCCATTTTGAGCCGGGATGGACAAGCCTCAGAGGGATTAGGATTTGGGCTCTAATTTGCAAACAGCCCTTGTGTTTGGATTAGGATTTGACTCCAATTTCCCTTTATGGATTTAGGTAAAGCTTTTATTAATCACTCATCCTAAAGAGTGGCTTGAGTCTGTGTGGGATGGAACAATAGATGTATATTTTATTTAATAAACTCAAGCCAATGAAAACTCCGGCTGTTATACCTGAGCTTTCTGCCTCTTAGATACCAATTGCTTTTTAAGAAAGCATGTCATTTTTTTAGGAGTCTAGGATTTAATTTTCAGAATTCACTTAGAGTCAGTACAATGCAAATAATGTCCATGTTGAAATAATTTGGAAGAATTGGTTTTTTAGATGAAAAATTTTTAATGCATGTGTATGTGTGTGTACATATATATTTATATTATTATGCATTACATATTATATTATTAGGTAATATTTATATTTATGTATGTGTATATAGATATAAAACAGAATTCTAGCTGAGCAAAATTCTATATAATAAAATGACAGTAATCATTTAAGATAACAGATCCGTGACAATACAAATTCTCATGTAACTGCTAATTCAGATATCGGGCCATAGACAGTTGGTGCCTGAGTGCCTCGCAGCCCACTTTGGTAAACAGGGGCATGCTAACTCTTATCTTCTGTGTATGGAGAGAAGGTAAAGGTGGAGTCATGAGGTCAGAGGGGGCAAGGGTGGGTAATTCTGCCTCAGAAAGCTGGGGTTGACAGATGGTAGGACCTAGTTTTCCCCAAATTCTCTTAGCCCAAATCTATCTGCATGAAAGGTGAATTCCAGCTACCATGAAGAATTCTAAGTCTACCACTGACCAGGAATTCCCAATCAGCCCAGAACCTGGATCCTCCCCACAGTTTCGACAAGGCACACAAGAAACGCTAGAAGGCACCGAATAGCCAGGAATAGAATAAAGCTTGATCTATAGAATGGAGCTCAGGAATTCCAGCAGGCCGGCTTGAGGGCCGGTCCCTGACAGTCATTTCATTAACCTCTTAATAGTGATTGACTCTTTGGACCACATTTATTGTACTCTGATGGAGTTGCACTGTATTGAGAAGAAAGGCAAAACCTCTTGTGAATTACACATTGCCCATCATTTCCTGTGAGTTGTTGTAAATACATATGCCTGAGTCCACCCCAGGAAATTCTCATTAGTGTGTCTTAATGGAAATCAGGCATCTATATTTCAGAAATCCCACACACACACCCAGTAAATCTGATGCTTATCCGTATTTAGAATCACAAGTGCAAATTACTGCTTTATGGGTAAATTTTGTCTTCTCAGCAGGATGGAAAATTCCTTAAGTTTTAAGACCTGCCTTTAGATTTCTCTTGGTTACTCAAAAACTGCTGTTACTAAGACCATGCTGAGCACATACTGCCACTTGAATAATGTGATATACTGGTTCCATCTTACCAGTCCAGTCATCTATCCCTGAGGATCTCTCAGCCCTGGGATAGAGAAATGAGATAGCTATAGTTTTATATATGGTTATATAGCTGTATGTCACTATGTAATTATTACTATAAAACCACAGTTACGTGTTTAACCATAACATACATATATATAACTGTATATGGCACAAGCCACTCAGCTGTGGGAACCCAACCCAAAAGAACTGGACACAATGAAGACAGTTTTCTATCAACTGTGGAGAGGAATGACAAGGCTGAGGAGCCTCGTACCCCAAGTTGTCACTGAAGAGAAAGCAATATCTCAAGCGGTATTGAACACAGAGGTGATAAGGAATTAATAGACCATATGGTATTAGTAGTAAAAGTGCTCAGCAAATGGTATGGAGTGGCCTGAAATGAACAGAAAGACAGCAGGATATGGCAGTAGCTAGAACAAGAGAGATGAAAATGTCAGGCAAAGGCACTGAGCAAAGGCTGGGCGGCATCCCTCCTTGGGGACTAGTTATGGGGGCTATTAATCCTGCAGTCCTACAGAAAAACTGAAGAGTGACCTTGCTCAGGACCACAAAACTAGTGAGGTCGAAGGCATGTCAGACTATACACGTGAGCATAATTGGGGATTCTTACAAGGATTGATGAGAGGTAACTCCCAAAATGATGGGTGTTTCCTCTGGCTCATGCATGTTGTTGAGACTTGAGATAGGAAATAATGTGTGATTGTGAATGTATTCAGCAGGTAAAAATTTCTGTCATATTAGTGACATATATTTTGTAGAGTGTTTTTTTTTTCCTGAGGATCAATGTAGGATAAAAATTATTTCCTTTTTACCTTATTTTGTATTAAACCAGGGGACCATGGGATTAAAAATAATACTCTGCACACACAAAGCGACTTCATTACATGTAAACATATTCGTTCATTCAGGTATTGTACTTTAAAATATGTGCTTTAAAATAAAATATCTTTGGGGGTGTCTGGGTGGCTCAGTGGGTTAAAGCCTCTGCCTTCGGCTCAGGTCATGATCTCAGGGTCCTGGGATCGAGCACTGCATCGGGCTCTCTGCTCAGAGGGGAGCCTGCTTCCCTCTCTCTCTGCCTGCCTCTCTGCCTACTTGTGATCTCTCTCTCTCTCTCTCTGTCAAATAAATAAATAAAAAATAAATTAATTAATTAATTAAATAAAATATCTTTGTATATTGATAGAAAACTAAATATAATAGAGTGAGTCCACAGCACACTCTAGTAGCTCATTCTTTAAGTTGAACAAAGGGCCCAATAAGACTCCAAATACATTTCCTTGAGGCAATGTTTTTTCTCCATTCAAGATAAAAAGCTAAGGCCTCTCCCACTGTTGTCAGTTTGTTTTTGTTCAACTTCTGAGCTGTCTTTAAGTAGTTGCCCCTAATTTTTTGTTTCATACAAATCACATAGAATTATAATAACATGTTTGTACTGTAAGAAATAATGTTTGTTTCTGTATGCCTTCTATTCGTCACTTAATTGGAAATAATCTCATCAATGATTTCTCTTTTTCTCTTTCCTTTCTTTTCTCATTTATTCCAACCCATATACATTGTATAAAACCCCTGAATGGGGTGGAGGAGCTACCTTAATAGATGCTGGTTATTAGAGGAAAAGTGCCAATATGGACTTTCGATTAAAAATATTTGCAGCTCTGTTTTCTTGGCCAGATTACATAATCATAGTGTACATTTTTTTTTTTCTCCACTTGATAGTTTCTGAACAAAGTCAATGTGGTTTTGAGTATGGATTTGGGACCCAGACCTCCTGGATTCAAACTCTGGTGTTGCCACTCAACCTGTGTGACCTTGAACAACTTGTTTAACTTCCCTGGGCCTCAGTCTTGTCATCTCTAAAATGAAGAATTTTTTTTTAAAGATTTTATGTTTATTTTGAGAGAGAGAGAGAGTGAGAAAGCACGAGAGGGGGGAGGGCCAGAGGGAGAAGCAGGCTCTCCACTGAGCAGGGAGGCTGATGCAGGACTGGATCCCCGGACTTGGGGATCATGACCTGAGCTGAAGGCAATGGCCCAACGAACTGAGCCACCCAGGCACCCTGAAATGAAGATTTTTAATGATACTCATCTCATGAGGCCGTCAAGGGGGTACAACATTAATATTTGTCAAGTGATTGTAGCCATGCCTGAAATAAAGTGTTATATACGGGTTAAGTTAAAGTGTTATATGCTTGAATAAGGTATAGGTGTTGTAAAATCAGAAAATATATTTCTTGATCTCTGCCCTCAGTTCCTGGCACAGAGCTCTTAAATTCCTTAGAATTTTCGGGGTGATTGGATTGTCTTTTTTTCCAAGGAGATATCATTGCTTGGTGGTCTGCATAGGAGCTGAATGAGGTCCAGTCACTGGAAAGAACACTCCATGGTTAGCAGCTTGGAACTTCCAGGGAACCTGGGTGGCTCAGTCAGTTAAGCAGCCATCTCTTGATTTCAGCTCAGGTCATGATCCCAGGGTCCTGAGATGAGCTCCATTCTGTGCTCAGGGGAGAGTCTGCTTCAGGATTCTCTCTCCCCCTCTGCCCCTCCCCTGCTCACTCTATCTCTAATAAATAAATAAATCTTAAAAAAAAGAAAAAAGGAGCTTGGAACTTCAGCCCCACGCATCTCCAGGAAAGAGAGAGGGACTGGAAATTGTGTTAATAATCTATCATGCCTACCTGATGAGACCTCCATAAAAATCTCAAAAGCACAAGGTTTGGAGAGCTTCTAGATTGCAGAACCTGTAGAAGGGCTGGGAGGGTGGCACACCATGGAATCCCCTTTTCTATGCCTTGACCTCTGCATCTTTTCCCCCTGGATGTTCATCTGAATCCTCTATCATATCTTTTAATAATAAACCACTAAGGATAAGTATGTGTTTTCCTCAGCTTTGTGAGCCATTCTAGTGAATTATCAAACCCAAGGTAGAGGTCTTGAGAACCTTGATTTATAGCCAGTCAGTCCAGAAGCACAGGTGACAACCTGGGACCTGCAATTGACATCTGAAATGGGGGGAGGGGCGGTCTTGTGGGACTGACTTAACCTTAACCTGTGGTATCTGATGCTATCTCTAGGCAGACAGTGCTAGAAT
>CM052900.1:85706050-85756933 GCA_028534135.1 Potos flavus | reverse complement strand
GAGTTGAATTATAGGGCACCCCGTTGGGGTCTGAGAATTGCTTGATGTGGGACAGAAAACCCAACCATCTGGTGTTAGAAGTCTTGTAAGTGAGGAAAGAAGAAGCACAGGGAGTGGTTTATCAACACAAATGCTATATAATTTTAGATACAATGCACTTCCCACATGCTTTTCATAGCATTGTTTGAAACAGTGCATTATTCCATAGCTACAATTACTCATTTCATTCCCTAAATCTGAGAACTTCCAATAATGATATTAATAATGATATTAATGATATTAAAAGCAACCCTAGAATAACATGTATGTAAATAAATATTTAACATATTTGTCATACTTATCATAGGGTCAGTTTCTGTATGTGAGATTTATAGTCACAGCTTACCCATTCCTAAGGCTTCAGAGGCTGAGTACAAATTTACCACCAATAGGTTGTGGCATTTGGACTTCCCCTGGTAGTTTACAAGAGAATATCTCCATGTACCCACTTGCTCACTAACACTAGGAATCATCACTTCTTTTTAACTCTTAATTTTGAAATATATTTAGAATCACATATACTTGAAATATCAGTACAAACAAGCTTGTTTACTCTCCACCCATATTTCTTATTAAATACATTCTTAGGCATTTTATACTAGCAATTGAATACTAATTCTTCCTGGCTTGGTGCCCATGTTAGCCAAGTGATAAAGAAAATATTATTTATGAAAGTGCACATAATTGAACTAAATGTTTCAGGTCTTAGAACTTGCTCCCAAACCTCAAACTGCACATGAACCTGGAACACCGTGCTATTGTATGAAAGCCAGTTTTCAGACCACAGAGTGGAAAGGAAAGACAATTACATGATCACATTTGTAATGTTGTGTTCAGTTCTGGAAAGCACCTGATAGAGGAAATATTGAAATCCTGAAGAAGGTGCATAAGGGAAGAATGATATAAGGGACAGATGAAACAGATGATTACAGGAGAAAATTAAAAATTGGAGGAGACATAACTTAGTCCTAACAATGATCATAAAGTGATATTGGCAGAAGGAATACGGTGCATTTGCATAGATAATTATAGCCAATATGTAAGTTATTCCAGGCATATTGTTATTTCATATATAAATAAAATGTTCATTGTTATTTCAAATAACAGAGAAAACACTCCATTGAATAGAGGTGTATAAAGAGGAATAATAATAGCATCTAGCTCGTAACAATTATGTTCATCACCTAATGCAGGGCCCAGTGTGCAGCTAATACTCAGTAAATAAGAGCTATGTTATTTTATTATTTTTATTCTCATCATTCTCATTATTATTATAGTGATGGATTTACTGCTTTGGGAAATATTAGACCCATGAGCTTTTTAAAAAGGGTTTGAAGATTGGGGAGAGAATGTTAAATAGGAGGTGGGAGGTTAGGCTGCATCAACATATTACCTTCCAGATCTTAGATTCAATTGTTGTAATTATGGTTTTATTTATATTCAATGAGATTATCATAGAAAAGTTTTAAAATTAATCTAAGTCAGCTTTTCCTAGGCCTCCCTGTGGGAACTTTCTGACAAACCCTTCTCCTTTTGCCACTCTCTGAAGGAGCAGCTAACCCAAAGAGAAATGATACCAAAAAGGGACAAGAGATGAAAAGAAACCAAGAGAGTGGGTAGTCCAAAAACTAGTGGATGACTTCCTGAAAAATCCAGGAATAATTCTGCTTTAGGGCGTAAAGAAATCATGCTGAACCAAACACATAATAATGTGTTTCTCACGCTCTTTTCCTCCTCTCTGTGGAACCATCTTTCCTATTTTCCAGCTTCCACATGGGTGGTCACAGTCACCCTAGCTGTCTGGGATCTGACTCTAATCAATCCATCTTGGCACCAATGGAGTCCTGAAACTGTGTCTCATCTCCCTTGATAAATTACCTGTATTCAACACTGTACTGAAACGGAATAATATTCCAATGAACGCTTCCTAGGGCAATGCAAGTTTAATATGTCGCAACTCAAGAATAATGAGTCCATTTGAACAAGCCCTTTCAATTATATACCAAAATAAATATCAATAATGGAAATTCCAAGCAAGAATGGGGACTAGATAATATTGGAAGTGTGTCTTAATGCTAGACATAAAATGATGTGTTTTTTAGAGGAAAGAAAATTGACTTGGGGACTATGGCAAGTTATGTTAAGATTAAAACTCACTGAAGTACTGTTGGACAAATAATATTGAGTAGCAGCAATATAGGTATATTTAGTATGCTATTGGCACAGGATAGATCTATAATCAGAGTTTGTTTTTTTCTTAGTTGGTGCTGGGTGGTTTTCTACTGTTCTAGCTCTTCCGTGGATCTTCAGTATTCCATATATTGGTGCTTTCCACTTTACACCAAAGTGCATCAATGAGGGAATGTCATAAGGGATCAATTTTGAATCTTCATCAATCTGATGAAGACCTGATATGGTATCTGAATAATGGAAATATGTCTGGAAAAGCACTGAATCCTGAACTTTGTGGAAATCCAGAACTTATAGTTTGGATTATCTCAACTGCACACTCCTGGGAAGTTATCCTATGTAGAATCAATATCTGAGGTCCTATCAATACCTCTTAATAAAGATAGCAGATGTCTATGCTTAATTTAGAGCTTTGAGGGTCAGAGAAGGATAAAGCTGTTACACATAATTTCTCATCATTTTCTGATTTAATTAACTTCACTGTGATACTCAATTTCAGGACTGAGTCCCTTTCCATCAATGATATAAAGATCTCTTTTTAAACTAATTTTCTAATGCTTTAATACAGAAGTAACGAGGTAGGAATGTATAACCAATTGCCTAAAGTTATTTCAAAATATGATTTCACCCCAGAACAATGAAATGGGGAAAACTTGACTAATGAATAAATATAACAGAACAAAAGATCACCATACTGAGAATTAAGTTTAATAAATTATTCCAAAAGAAAAGCCCAGGAGAATTAACAGAATAAAGCTATTTTTTTTTAGATCATAAAAGTGAGTTTCCCTAATTTCTATGCAATCAGTTGCTAAGCGCCGAAGAAAGAGTAAAAAAATAAAATAAACTATCAAAGGTTATACTGTTTATAACAGCACATATTCAACAGGCTGATGAGCATAAAAATTTCAAACAATTAAAATATGTGATGGGGAGGGTCTTTTTCTGAATTATCAAAGGTATTTAGAGTTAGAACTTTCTAATAGGTAATTATAATTTCTTACAGCTGGGTAAGTTGACAGATGGGTTGGAAGAGTTAACACGAATCTCTTACACAGGGTAAAGCAATTGTGGTCAGGTGGGACTGAGGCACCCACTGCCTCCATCCACTCACGACTCTGTACCTCAACAACTTGATCAGATCAGAACTCAAAGTTTTCAGGAGTTTTGGAAGTGAAACAAGGATGAATGCCACTGAAATAATTGTTATAAGAGAATTTCCAAAGAAAGTAGAAAAAACTTCAGTATATGCCCTGGGATTTGTTGTCTTTTGGCCATTGCCTTCCTATGGTCTGGTCTAGAGTCAGATAGATTACTCTTTATTTTCATTTATTTTTCCTAAAAGTTTAAAGCCACCTTTCTCTGGTGGTGTAGTGGCATGTGATGTGGTAGAGAAGTGTAATTTTCTTAAGAATGTCATCCCTGCCTTCCATTTAAGTCAGTTTGCACAACAAAGCAGCTGTGAAGCTTACTTTGAACATCCTTACTCAAAATTCTTGCCAGAAGATATAAACTGCTATATCCTATGGCTCAGTTCTGATGAGGAAATTCAATGACTGCCTAAAGAATTTTAAACTGACATGTCTAAGTCAGTGTTCAATGCTATGACAAAGTAAAAGGGTATTATTTTTAATGAAGTACTGAAACTTGCAAGTTATTTTTTAACAGAATTTGGAGGATTTGTCAACCTAAACAATTGGAGAGAACACTCATCAACATTACTGAGTTGGTTTTTTTACCTTTAGAAATGGTTTTGTTCAATTGCATTTATGCCATCAGTCTGACTAGAGAGACTAAGAATAAGACACATCTATTAAAGACATAGTATTTTATTTACTGAAAATATTGTGAAAGACATCATGCCATATTCTTTTTATGAGAACCCAGGGAACAATGTTTTTAAGGTATCAATATCAAGAAAACATGTGCTTCTCCTGGTTTTCTGGTTTGTTCTCATAAGATTACAAATAACTGCATTGACTCCGCTTTGACTGAATGGAAAATGTGAATTAAAGCCTTGGTCTCTTATTTAACATTTAATTATGGAAAATTTCAAATATATGCAAGATAAATTGGACAGTGCATTACACTCCCATGTATCCATCATCAAACTTCAATAATTATCTGATCTTTGGTTTTTGTTTCATCTGAACCATCTCCCACCCTCCATAATTATCATTATAATGACAATTATTTTGCTTAAAATATACATACCTTACACTTCATGAATATCACTATGTAAGCCAGAGATTTATCATGATAAAGAGCATTTCCACTTCCCTTTCTAGTCCATCACCTTTAATGACTGAATAGGTATTTTTACATTTATCAGTTTTTTTCAGAGAGAGAGAGGTTGGGAGGGGTAGAGGGAGAAGGAAAGAGAATCTTAAGCAGGCTGCATACCCCACACAGAGCTGGATGTGGGACTCAATCTCATAACCTTGAGCTCACAAAAACTCTGAACTCATGACCTGAGCTGAAATCAAGAACCAGGTAATTAACCAACTGAGCCACCCAGGCACCCTGGTGTCTAGATGAGTTTACTTATCTATTTACTTAGTTCCCTTTTACCCAGATATCTTCTACTTATTTTTACCTTTTTATATTATGTATACATATTTAAACCAATTTTATTTTTTGGAGTAAAGTGGTTAAATAAATTCAAGAAATGAGGAATTTTCAATGGGTCATTAGCAAATGGAAAAAAGTTGACATCTTTAAAAGAAAAGGTTATTTCTAAAAAAAAAAAAAGAAAGAAAACATTCTTT
Organism: Potos flavus; assembly: GCA_028534135.1. Taxonomy (NCBI): domain Eukaryota; kingdom Metazoa; phylum Chordata; class Mammalia; order Carnivora; family Procyonidae; genus Potos; species Potos flavus. The sequence goes on along the minus strand of CM052900.1, from coordinate 85,751,936 downwards.
CTTAAACACCTCTGAAAGTTCTATAAGAAAAATGAATATGTAGAAGAAATGTAGGCATATATTCTACCAGGAAAGCTGTTAAGAATTTATGGAATTATGATATAAAAGCATGTTATTACCTTCAAAATAAATTTGAACTTAATGTAATAAGCAGGCCCAATTTAATGACATTTAGAAGAAAACAAATGTCTAGAATTATGTCCTTTTATATAACCAGTTTATGCTAGAACCCTTTACTTTCAGTTTTAGTGGTTTACCCTTTGATCTCAAAATCGGTACTTGGTATAATAGGCTACATCCTTACATGACAAGGCTTATTGCTTATGATTAGTTAATACTCTTTAAGGTAATAGATTACTTTGGTTCATTAATTTTAATAGCTTTATTTATAAAACTTCAACATGATCTCTTAACATTATCTCAACATAATCTAGATCAGAATAAAATTGCTTCTTAAAATGTGTTTCCTTAAAATAGTTGGTTATATTTATTAATAATGATGAAAACAAAAACAGAAGTAACCTATGTAGTAATTGTCATGTACCAGCTGTATTCTAATTGATTAAAATATAATTTATTAAATCCTCATAAGAGCTTATTCAGATATATGCAATTATCGTCCCTATTTTATAATTGAGAAACTTCCTTATGCAGCTCAGAGGTTAAGCATTTAATCTCTGGAAACTGACAGTATGAGGTTGAGCCTCAGCACTAACACTTGTTAACCATATGACCTTAGTCAAGTGCTTTTGTTGTCCAGTCCTATGAAACTGTCAAAACTAAGTAAGTTACATGAACTCTCTTTCTTTTTCTACCTTTCTCGCTTGCTCTCTATAGTGTTTCGTTCTCCAGGGATTCTCTATCTAGCTTGGGCTTCATAAAGCGAGGTGATCATAGGCTCTTCACACATTTATGTCTTAAGACATAAATATACATAAGCCTCACACCACTACCTTTCTTTGTCATCAATATTTGGCACCCTTGGTATGCATGCAGTATCTAACCTCCTTAATTAACTTTTGTATTATTTTAAAAAAAACACCATTTTAAGAAACCATTTTCTGAAAGGTAAACTTTTTTTTCCGATTCTTTGAATGAAGAATACCTACTACTTTAATGCTCAGATATCCAAAGGTAACATCTTTCCTGATGACTTTTATAAGTACATAGTCTCTGTTGTACCAACCTATGTAAGTGAAGCAGTACAGAAATGTATTTACTTAGAAATTAAAGAGACCAATGCGTATAGATGACTGAAAATATAATAGCAAAATATAAAACAAACAGAAGCTGAAAGAACTTCATTAAAATAACAAGAACATTTTATAGCTTTTTCTAATGGGGTAAGTGACTAAAAATATCTCAGGATGGAAAAAAAAATTCAGGTTAGATGCAGCCACCTCCACGTGGACTACAAGAAAAGTAAATCAGAGACACTACAGCTCAGCTTTCTGGGTGTTTCTTGGACATTAAAGTGAAAGGGCAAGGATATGAAGGAGAAAATTTTTATAAAAACTGGGAGGGAAAATATGGGGTTATTTTCATTCCACAGTGGGCCGTGAGGTAACTTGATGGGTTATGTGGACTTCGGCCATTGAAAGGACACTGTGATATCACCAAGAGAAGACAAGGTTATCCCATTTGTGGCTCATTGTTAACTCCTCCTCAACCCATGCTTCTTTTATATGGTAAACACGCTTTTATTCCGTATCTGCAGTCTTTAGGACATCAGGGTGAGTGGTATGGGAACCACTAATTTTCTTTAGCAATAATTTAAAACAGTTTATGACAAAACTCAGCTTCTTCCTCTGTGTTTAATCAAGGGACTCCTAAAGAGATATTTGTCATCCTTTTTATCTTCTTTATCCATGCTTTGAAAGACAGGGCCAACTAAACCCCTCTTCTCATTCCTTTTTTCTTTCTAGCTGTCCGTCGCTGAGTATAGTAAAGTCAAACTCCTCATCCTGCCCCCGAATCTCCCATCTGATCCTAATGGTCTTTGGAACACTCCAATCTGGTGTCTATCAATAGTCTTCTAGCAGTAAATCATCTATTCTTAACTTAAGAGAAACACAGTAAAATATTATCTTCCTTTTTTTTCTTTATTCAAGTGTATACACTTGAAGTGTATTCAAGTGTCAAATTTAGTGTTGTTTTTACCATCATTGCAGCAAAGTCAACCCTACTCAAAAGTTTATAGGCGTTTGCTTACATGGTAGGAGTACTGCCATGCGACCCCACCCTCACGCACTGTTAAAAAGATAAATTGAGACATTTCAAGAATTTGAAGTTTATTTGAGCAAAAATCTATTCCAATCGGGCAGTGCCAAACCAGAAATGGTTAGGAGTTCTCCACTAACAGGAACTCAGAGAAAGGCTTATATAGAGAAGGTGTGGAAGCACAGAAGGGAAATGATTTGATTGGCTATAGTTTAAAGCCTCGTTAGCTCTTTGTGATTGGTGGTCCCTAGGTTTTGATTGCATAACCTTGAGGTATTTACTGGCTTAGATTTTGCTTTGCTTACATACCCCATGATAGCATTAGAGCCACATCAGTCTAATTGCCTCCTTATTTAATCAATTTAGCACAACTCTACTATTTCTTACTCTGAGGTTCCCAAAAACAGTTAGTGAGGTTTCACCAGAAGTTTCCAATTATAATGCCAATTGTGAGCTGGGAATAAAAGTGGGAAATTTAAGAGGATCTTCCCTAATATGTATTAGTGCAAAAGGGTTTACTTTTTAAAAGGCTAATAAAAAGATCATGCATAGATGGTTTGTGCCTTGGGAGTGCATAGTGAAGATAAGATTACAAACAAAAGGTAACTTTGATGTTTCACTAGCCTGTGAATACAAAATAGGTCACAAATTGGCCAGTGGCCAGATTATAAGGGCTAGCAGTTTCTTCTGCTTGGCTGCAAACTTCAATATGTCCTTCACCAACAGACCACAAGGGGGTGCCTTCTTGGCACTCACAGGAGTTCAAGCAAGCACTCCACCCCCTTCAGCCACTCCATAACCCTGAACAGCATTCTTGGAAGTCTCTTCTGCATCCAGCTGGCCTTTTTTTTTTTTCTTTTTTTTTTTAAATCCCATCTAGCCCTGTGTTATTGAGAAGTACTCCTTCAATTCCATTCCACTCAAGACACAGAGCATTCTGGTAGATTGTCAGCTCCTGGCAAAGAGGGAATGTGCCAGTCTTTTGGGTACCCACACTCGGAGTGGGCTTGCCTGAATCTGATTTTTCTTACATCACACACAGAGTCATTTTATCCTCAGGGTACTTGTGTGTACCTAAATTAACTTGGAATTGGGGAAATTCTAGAATTAGCTGTCCTGCTGATCTCAGAACTATTTAAACTCTCTTTTGCCTGGCTTTTCCTTTTTCCTTTGCAATGCACTTTGGCTTGCAGACCCAGTAGTGCCTTGCAGAACTTTAGCTTTTATTGGCAGCTAGTCTCTCTTCTACCCATTTTATACATCTGGACTTGCATTGAAGACATGGTACAATTTATTTTCTCCCTGTAGAAGGCTCCATGGAAATCACAAAAAGCAGTGGATTTGGACAGATACTTGGTTTTGAAAGAAAAGATGTTGGCTAAATTTACATGCCTATTTGAGACCAGCCAGCACCCCATTTCCATAACCAGTGGAATGGTCTTTAGAGTTGCAGTCTTATAAATAAAGAAAATGACACCTAAGCAGCCAAGTAATTTTTTAATCTCATAAACATCCGCTGATGACAGCATCCAACGTCATCTCCACTCTGCTTTTTTCCCTTGGGATACATAAATTCATGTGAACAGTAGCCAGGAAAAAAGGGACAAGAAAGAGAAGAGAAGGGGTGTGCAAGTTAGTGTTTAAAAAAGGGCCAGCATTTGATTGTGAGCTTAGCCTCTTAAAAATGGGAAGGGAAAACAGCAAATGGAGAAAAGTCATCACTACTTCAGAACTTTAAAAAAAGATGTCAATTAACATAAGTATGTCAAGGACACAAAATAGAAAATTTTTTATTAAAAAAATTATCAGTAGATGATTGTAGGTATAATAAAAGAATCCCTGCTACTTTAAAACATAACTTATAATTCAAATGGTGCCTAATCAAGATATAATTAGGGCCAAAGTCTAGCTCCCATGGTGTATATGCCAAAAATTTCACTCCAAAGAATGGAGAAGGCATTTTGGACAAAGCTTATCCTTATAGCACGTTTTTATGTTTATTTCAGTCTTTTCTTTCTCCATTTTTCCCATACTTTCTGCTTTCTGCTGAGCCTGTGTCCATGTACTAAATAAGCAAATGTGCTTTCACACATACTTCAAAATGTTCCATGCAAAGGAAAAGACGAACAGCCTAAGATCATGGTCCCTATGTTCATTTTGACAGAAAGGATTAGAAATGCCGCTCAAAAACATAATTTCACAATGAAAATGTTGACAAAGCAAGGCCCTTCCCATGTAATACAGCCTACGTTCCTGCCAATAACAGTTGCTGAGATCAACGGGAAAGGGATTAAGTGAGCATTTGCTTAAAAGTGTTTTCATATAATAGTGCCACCTGACTGAAAATACCTTGCCACTGGAATGAAAATAGCTTCTTCACTGCCATAAAATATGAATTTGTGTGATCACCTGGAATTACATTAATTCATTATAATTGGTAGACAGTATGCTCATGCGTGATGGACTAAAAAATAATATCGATACATTTATGGAGCTAAAGGTCTTTTTTTTCTTTTACTTCCTAATGAAATTAATTACATATAACAATTTTATTCAGTTTTCGTTCTTCCATTTTTTCCTTAATGAATCTTTTATAATCTATAAAGTAAATTATAATTCATGAATATCTGATTTTAAAATCAACTGAAATCACTAAGGAAAGGAAAATAAATATGTGTGAATCCTTATTCAGACATTATTTGCATGCACATTTATAAACATGACTGTTTATATATAGTATGCTAAATGTCTATGTACAAATATAAACGCAAGAATGGATACAATTATATGGCTATCAACCAGTAAAACATTCAGTGCACATTATACTTTGTGGAATATATTTTGCCTGGATGAGTTGAAACAGATTGTATAATAAAATGAACATGGCAAAAGTGGGTTTTAAGTCAGGAAACAGAACAGTAAAGCAATTTCCTGAGTTATTTAAATGCTTTCAATGAGAAATGTCATTACATACTTGAGTTACACTGGCATATAATTACATGAGCATCACAAATAACAATGTCTTACTAAGAAAAACAGAAGTTATTATAGAAAAACTATTTCCCATCATGAATCTTCCCTTTAAGCTCAGGTAAATACACACAAAGAGGATTTGCGTGTTTTCAAAATTAATTCTACTCATTAAACCATCAATTATTATGATTTTTAAAAGTTTCTAATTACATTTTAAAAAATCTTCCTCAGTCTTAGTAATTTTGTGTGTTAAATGTGAAATAACCAGTAATTATTTACCGAGAGTTAAATTCAAGTAATATTTTTATTCAAAATTATAATTGTAGAGAAGGTAGTAAAACCATAGGTTACATTTTAAAAAGTATCTATTGTTCTTTGTATTAAAATTAGATATTTGCTAGACTTCCAAGATATATATTCTATAGTTATAAATAATTTAGAATGTAGAAAATCACCAGTGACCATTTCTCCCACTTCAATGATGATGAAGATCTACAAAATTATAACTGAGTTCATAAGAAGCTGAGGTCACAAAGTAATCAGATAAAGTGAATTTTTAAGTGTGACAAGACCACTGAGATATGGTAGAGCAGGATATATGAACTGTTTTACCCTTTAGTAAAGTATTGGAGAAATTGAAGGTAATTATAAAAGTGGATAAGAGGAAAAGAACTGATATTTTAATGAATTCTTTAAGACCGCTACAGACCAGACAGAGTATTAGTTTAGAATCCCTGGGAGTCCCAGATACAAAAAAGTCAATCAATAACAAATGACCTCCTCTTTTCCATTGGTTTCCACTGGTGATTACAAGAAAGACTATGGATAGGGCAAAGACAGGAAAAAGCTCCCCTCAGTGGTGCACGGAAGGTTTTTTTTTCATGTGAAGCAAAAATTATTTGGCATTAGAATAGTGAAAGAATGCCCTCTTTTTCCCACTTCCAAGACAAGATTCACTGCTTTTGGGCAAGTAGTAGAAATATAAGTCATCTAGGGGTGCCTGGGTGGCTCAGTCGGTTAAACGTCCAACTCTTGGTTTCAGCACAGGTCATGATCTCAAAATTAATTTAAAAAGAAAATACACAGATCCAAGAATCTTAGAGAACTCAAGCAGTAAAAATACAAAGAAAAACACAAATATGCTAAAACCCAATGGCAATAGAAATAGAAAATCTTGAAAGAAAAAAATGTTTATAAAGAAGTAAAATTAACATCATCAGACATCTCATCTAAAAGTAGGTGACATCTTGAATATAGTAAAAGAAAGAAATAAAGTGACATCTTTAAATAACTATAAAATTGGCAAACTACAATTGTATACTGAGAAAATAAACCTTACAGAAATGAAATAAAATAGGGACGCCTGGGTGGCTCAGCTGGTTAAGCGGCTGCCTTCGGCTCAGGTCATGATCCCAGGGTCCTGGGATCGAGTCCCACATCGGGCTCCTTGCTCGGCAGGGAGCCTGCTTCTCCCTCTGCCTCTGCCTGCCACTCTGCCTGCTTGTGCTCTCTCTCTGACAAATAAATAAATAAAATCTTTAAAAAAAAAGAAATGAAATAAAGATTTTTCAGAAATACAGAAACAGTTAATTAGCTGGCATCAGACAGGAACTACAAGAATTATTCAAATGTTTTTCAGACAAAAAGAGTGTGGTAGATGGAAATTGGACCTAAACAAAGAAATTAAAAAATCAAATGTGGGAAAATACAAAAATATTTTCTTTAATTTTTTAAAAAGATAGCTTTATGAAGAAAAATACAACAGTGTATTTCATAAACATGTAGAATTTATAAGCAAGTAGAAATAAAATATACAGGAAAAACACAGGATTGAATGGGCAGTGGAATGTATACTCTTGCAAGTGACATTATAACTGAGATAAATTAAAGACGGACAGTCTAATTGGTAAAGAAAAGTTTTTAATTGGTGCAATTAAAAAGTCATTAGTGATTTAAAAAAAAAGGAAACAAAAATTACTGAGTTGACATCCAGTTTCAGCTCTGATGTGTAAAGAACCTGAAATAATCACCTCCATCTTTTTAACAAAAAAAAAAAAAAAAAAAGCCGGACAACTAGAAATTCAGTAACTTTTCTCAGACTCCTCAGATAATGGAAAACTACAGGGCAAACTAATACCCCAAAATCTGGAGATAAAGGTAAATCCATAGTGTCATGACCAAGATTTGCTTATCTAGAGCCCAGGACATTGAGACACATAAATAGCAATTTTGATGAAAAGCCACACTTGTGGCTGAGTGTGCACTCTGGGAAGAACAAGTAACTCCTGGGGTAGCAATCCTGTTGGTCCCTACACTTTTGTGGGCCTTATGTCCAAGAACCTCACTGTATTCTAATCCTGAAGATCTGAGAAACATCCCCTCAGTGGTCTAACAGATGAATGGGAAAAGCAATTCTTGTGAAATGAGACAAATGAGCAAGGAAGAAAAAAAGAATATCTACAGCCAATATTGGAAAGGATATAGATAATCTCACTGTTTCTACAGACAGTAAAAATATATGAAAGGGAATATTATGAACATTTTATGTTCATTAATTTGATTTAGATTAAGTGGAAAAATGTCTGAAAATTAAAAATCTGTCAAAGTTCAATGAAAAAGAAATAAATAAATTGAGTAGCTCAATATCAGTTAAAGCAATTGAATAGACCAATCGGATTTTAACTTAAAAACTTTCCCACAAAGAAAACTCTAGTCCCAGCTGGCTTCACTAGTGAATTCTACCCAATATTTAAGAAAAAATTCTACAAAGATTCTTCCAGAAAATAGAGATATAAGTGATACCTACCAATTCATTTTACGAGGCTAGTTTTTACCTTGAAATCAAACTGAAGATGTTACAAGAAAAGAAAACTGCAGACCAATATCCTTTGTAAATATGGAAATAAAATTCCTTGGCAAATATTAACACAGTCTGTCAAATGGAATTTATTCTAAGAATGGAAGGCTGATTCAAAATTCATAAATCAATCAATGTAAATTACTATGTTAACACATAAGTAAGGAAAACATGTTAATATGAAAAGATTCAGAAAAAACATTTGCCAAACTAAGCAGCCATGCATGACCAAAAAAAAAAAAAAAACCTGTCAGTAAACTAGAAATCGGAGAAAAATTTCTCAAGTTGAGATACAACCTATAGCTTATACTTGATAAGAAACAGCTGAATTATTTTCCCTTAAGATCTGAAACAAGCTAAGAACGTCTGGTCTCACCACTTCCATTCAACATATTATTGCAAGTCTTAGAAAGTGCTATAATGCAAGAGAAAAAATAAGTCAAATGGATTGAATAGGAGTAAAACTGCCACTAAGGGACGATGACATGATTTCATTAATAAATGATCCCGGGGAGTCTACAAATAAACTATTAGAACTAATAAGTGACTTTAGCAAGGTTGTAGAATACAATATAAAAACTCGGTTACATTTTTAAATATTAGCAAGGTGCAATTGGAATTAAAAAATTTTAAATCTCATTTACAGTACCGTTGAAAATTATGCAAGTAATTTGGTATAGCACTAACGAAATATGTGAAAGACCAATACATGAAAACTACAAAATATTGCTGAGAGAAACTAATGAAGACTTAATTAATTGAGAGGTATATTATGTTTGTGGGTTAGAAGATTCAATAGTGTTATGATACCAATATCCTCTGAGTTGACCTATAGATTCAATGTAATTCTAATCAGACATGATGATTTCATTTATGTAAATAATTAAATCAAGTTATATATTTAGAAGTTGGTTTAGTCTGGTTTCAGTGACCAAAATAGGGCACAAAGCCGGCACTAAGCTGCTGGTAATGTGGTAATGTTCTTTCTTTTGATCCATTGCTGTTTACTTCATGAAAATGCATCACGTTGAATACTTAAGATACACTCTTATTTCTCTATTATTTAAAAAAAAAGCTGTCTTCAAAAATGAAAAAAAGAAAGGAAAAAGAAAACTGGTGATAATTATCTAATGAGATGCTTGATTAGCAATAGTAGATTGTGAAACAGAAGGCACTAGCCAATAGCTCTTCCATTTTTATCTAATTCAATGTACAAGACAAATTGAACCTGCGGTGTGCAGGTGAAATCATTAGTGGCACATCAAAAGTAAAATCTTTTGTCCCAAATCCATGATGTCCTTAGTACCTGATGTATTTTAAAAATAACATTTGGAGGGGCGCCTGGGTGGCTCAGCAAGTTAAAGTCTCTGCCTTCGGCTCAGTTCATGATCTCAGGGTCCTGGGGTCGAACCCTGCATTGGGCTCTCTGCTCGGCAGGGAGCCTTCTTCCCCCTCTCTCTCTGCCTTCCCCCTCTCTCTCTGCCTCCCTCTCTGCCTATCTCTCTCTCTGTGTCAAATAAATAAATAAATAAATAAATAAAATCTTTAAAAAATAAATAACATTTGGAGTATTTGTAATTAACAAAGTGCACAATAATTTCTCAGCCAATATTTGAAGTTCTAACTTGGAACATATGACAGGCACCTGAGCCACCTAGACAGTCCTTTAAATCACTCTTTATTTCAACTTAATGCCAATGAGGTTGATAATTCAGAAGCAGGGAGAAATTTTTGAGACTTGGTTGTTTATAATTCTTTAATATGCTGCATCTAATTAATAGCAGACAGAACTTCAACCTTGCTGTCTACACATTAGGGCAGGAATTAATGTCATGCAAAGAGTGTCCTAATGCCCAGATCTATAATACTTTTTTAAATTTTGTCCCCACCTTGGACACAATTATTTGAAATTATTGCTCTGATCATGAGAAAAGTTTTGTGTAAGTGGGATTCTATTTAAGTGAGACTCAACTTAAATCAAGCCTATCCTTTGTAATAAACAGGGAGTAATAAACAAAATTAAGTAGACATTAAAAAGAGGGAAAATATCATGGGACAATCTTAAAAAGACATTTAACTTGGATTACTTAGTTTCTAGAACAAAATTGTTATAATTCATTTTTAATGCCCTGTAGTAAGCAGATTTGTCACCATTATTATAATTTAGTCCTGAGAAACATTATTTAAACTACGAAAATAATGGCCTCAGTTCAAATTCTAGGGCATAGTGCTTGCAGTACTGGTTATGCAACATCATAAGAGACTCTTAACAATAGAGAACAAACTGAGGGTTGATAGAGGGAGGTGGATGGGGGATGGGCTAAATGGGTGATGGGTATTAAGGAGGGCACTTGTTATGATGAGCACTGAGTGTTGTATGTAAGTGATGAATCACTAAATTAAAAAAAAGTACTGGTTATGCAACTAAAAGAACCATTAGATACAGTAAGAGAGTTATAAAGCCAGAGGATTTTCATTTTAAAGGATTTCGTTAAAATCAGAGGTGAAATAAATACAGGTGGCATTTGGTTTTCCTAATAGATGCGTAGGGGGAGGAGATCTCTTTCATTTGTCCCTACCCTCTTCCTCAAATAGTACCCCTGGTAATCAAGGATAATGATTATGTCAACCCCAAGTGACTGGCCAAAGGTGAGTTCACAGACAAAGCCACGCTGTCTCCTATATTCTGACTCTTTTCACAAGGAAGCATGCATCCAGGTAAATTCTTTCTGCCTGGAAGCAAGCTTGTAGTGATGTGGCAGAGGATCCCTCCACTACTGCTTGACTGTGAGAATGGGCAGATTATTAAAAACCTGTGTTTCCTTATCTATAAAATGGGGATAATAATGAGGTTATCTGGAAGATTTGACTGCATTAGAGTGCTAAGCACAGTGCTTGGAAGATAATAAGCATCAATGTTGGTTATTATTATTACTACTACTTAGAGTTCAGGCATAAAACTCTTTGCTGTAGCCCAGTTTATTAAGAATTCTGTAGTGGATTACTGAGAGTTAGCCTAGTTATTAGCCTAACAATTCCTGGATTCATCTCTTTTGTTAATGTTCAAGGGTTTAAACCCCTACACGTCCCTTGAGACCTTGATAAAGAGGAGAATAATTGTCCTGGCAGTGTTTTGTATTCCTAGGTTTCTTAAGCAATTATTAACTATCACTTCAAATACTCAATCTCCAACTGAGGCATATGTACAGCCGGGCCGTAAAGCTTTATGACCTGGTTCTACTAAAATTCTAAACTATGGCACCTAAAAATTTCTTTTTTAATAGTTTATTTTTTGTTTTTATTTTTTCAAAGATTTTGTTTATTCACTTATTTGCCAGAGAGAGAGAGAGAGAGAGAGAGCACAAGCAGGGGAAGTGGCAGGCAGAGGGAGAAGCGGGTTCCTTGCTGAGCAAGGATCCCGATGTGGGACTCGATCCCAGGACCCCAGGATCATGAGCTGAAGGCAGACGCTTAACTGACTTAGCCACCCAGGCGTCCCAATAGCTTATTTTTAAATTGAGGTATAGTTGACATAACATTATATCAGTTGCAGGTGTACAACATAATGATGCCATATTTGTATGTATTGTGAAATAATCACTACAGTAAATCAAGTTAATATCCATTACCATACATAGTTATAATTTTTTTGGTAAAACAGACTTTTAAGATTTACTGTCTTAGTAAATTTCAAATATGCAATACAGTATATTAACTATAGTCACCATGCTGTACATTACATCACCATGACTTAACTATTTTGTAACTGGAAGTTTGTATCCTTGGATCCTCTTCACCCATTTCTCCCACCCTGTACCCTGCACCTCTGACAACTACAAATCTGTAGTCTGTATCAATGAGCTTGTTTTTGGTATCATTGTTTTTAATTCTACATATAAGCGAGATCATACAGCATATGTCTTTCTCTGTCTGACTTATTTTACTTAGCATAATGCCCTCAAGTTTCAACCATATTGTCACAAATAGCAAGATTTCATTCTTTTTTATGACTGAATAGCATTATATTGTTGTGTGTGTATGTGTGTGATATGGATGGATGGATGGATGGATGGATGGATGGATGGATGGATGGATGGATAGATAGATAGATAGATAGATAGATAGATAGATAGATAGATAGATAGATAATTCATTCATTCAGTGACAGACACCTAATTGTTTCCATATCTTAGTTATTGAAAACAATGCTGTAATGAACATGAGGTACATATACCTTTGCATGTTAGTGTTTTTGTTTTCTTTAGATAAATACCCAGAAATGGAATTGCTGGACCATAAGGTAGTTCTAGTTTTTTTGAAGAACCTTCATACTGTTTTCCATAGTAGCAGTACTGGTTTACATTCCCATCAACAGTGTGTGAGGGTTCTCTTTTCTTCATATCTTTGCCAACATTTGTTAATTCTTTTTTATTTTTATAATAGCTATTCTAACAGCTGTGAGGTGATATCTCACTGTGATTTTGATTTTCATTTTCCTGGTGATTAGCGATATTGAGCATCTTCCCATGCACTTGCTGGCCCTCTGTGGGTCTTCTTTGGAAAAGTGTCCATTCAGATCCTCTGTCCATTTTTTGATAGGATTGTTCGAATTTTTGCTGTTGAGTTTTAAGAGTCTTTATATAGATTTTGGATATTAACCCTTTATCAGATATATATGATCTGCAAGTATATTCTCCCACTCAATAGGTTGCTTTTTCATTTTGTTGTTGGTTTCCTTTGCTATAAGAAGCTACTAAGTTTGATGTAGTCCCACTTATTTATTTTTGCTTTTGTTGCATTTGCTTTTGGATTCATATCCGGAAACTCATTGTCATGACTGATGTCAAGGAGCCAACCACCTATGATTTTTTTTCTAAGATTTTTTTATTTTCATGTCTTACATTCAAGTCTTTAATCTATTTTGAACTAAGTTGTATGTATGGTATAAGATAGCAGTCTAGTTTTACTCTTTTGCGTGTGGCTGTCCAATTTTCCCAACATCATTTATTGAAGAAAATGTCCCTTGCCATTATACATTCTTGGCTCCTTTGTTCTAAATTAATTGACTATATAAATGTGGATTTATTTCTGGGCTTTCTGTTATGTTCCATTGAACTATGTGTCTGTTTTTATGCTACTATCATACTGTTTTGATTATTAGAACTTTGTAATATAGTTTGAAATCAGAGCGTGTGATACCTCCAGCTTTGTTCTTTCTCAAGATTGCTTTGACTATTTGGAATCTCTTGTGGCTCCATACAAATTTTAGGATTGTTTGTTCTATTTCTGTGAAAAATACTATTGGAAGTTTGATGGGGATTGCACTGAATCTGTATATTGCTTTGGGTAGTGTGATATAATAACAATATTAATTCTTCCAGTCCATGAGCATGGAATACCTTTTCATTTATTTGTGCCTTCTTCAATTTCTTTCATTAATGTCTTATAATTTTTAGTGCACTGTTCTTTCACTTCCTTGGTTAAATTTTTTCATAGGTATTTTATTCATTTTGATAGAATTGTAAATGAGATTATGCTCTTAATTTCTCTTTCTGATAGTTCATTATTAATGCATAGAAATGCAAGATTTTTGTTATTGATTTTGTATCTTGCAACTTTACTGAATTCATTTATTAGTTCTAAGGTTTTGATGGAATTTTTAGGGCTTTCTGTATCTCTAAATAGTAACAGTTTTACCTCTTCGTTTCCAATTTGGATGTCTTTTATATCTTTTTTTTAATGGCTCTAGATAGGATTTCCAGTACTATGTATTGGAAAGTAGTTAAAGTGGGCATGTTTATCTTGTTCCTGATCTTAGAAGAAAAGCCTTTAGCTTTTCACTGTTGAGTGTTTTATTAGTTGTGGGCTTGTCATACATGCCTTAATTATATTGAGGTACTTCTCTCTAGACCCATTTTGTAGATAGTTTTTAGTCATAAATGGATATTGAATTTTGTCAGTTACCTTTTCTGCATCTTTCGAGACAATCATATGATTTTTATTTTTCATTTTGTTAATGTGGTATATCATATTTATGATTTGAGGATGTTGAATCATTCTTACATCTTTGGAATGAATCCTACTTGATTATGATGTACAATCCTTTTAATGCATTATTGAATTTGGTTTGTTAACTTTTTGTTAAGGATTTTTGCATCTGTTCTCATCAGGGATATTGGTCTGTAATTTTCTTTTCATGTGTCTTTTCTTGTTTTGATATGAGGGTAGTGCTAGACTTGTTAAGTGAGTTTGGAAGTGTTCCTCCTCTTCTATTTTTTGGAAGAGTTTGAAAAAGATTGATATTAGTTCTTTGAATGTTTGGTAGAATTTACCAGTGACGCTGTCTGGTCCTGGATTTTTGTTCGTTGGTTGGTTTTTTAGAAACTTCTTAATCTGTCAGTATCACCTGTCCTTTTCTGTAAAATGCATATTGACAGCGCTTAGGGCAGAATCTGGAATTTGATATGCACTCACCAAGAGTAAGCTATCATCATTAACATTATCAGTTCCAGCCAGAGATTTTGACACTATTTAAGAAATACATAGATATTTTAATTTTTACCTATTAGAAGAATCCAAAGAGCAACACAGAGCCTCTATAACTCAGAGTTAAAAATTGTTGGTGATAAAAAAATCCATACAATGTTCACCCTTCAGGCAAGTTTAACGTTATACCATAGCAAAATGGATACCTCTTCTGAGAATTCTTTGGAGTCATTTCAGAATTTTGGAATAATTTCCAAATGTACCTATACCAGGAACACCATGAAATCCATACTTGTGTCTATTTATAACATACAATGAAACCAAGACACAGAACAAGCCTTACAGAGGTCCTTTCACACACGGTGCACTAGATACAGAACCTCAAGCAGCCATAGGATGTCACAGAGATAGAGATACACTTAGAGATACACTCTGAGTTTCCTTACACAAACTCACAGCTGTTTTAACTTCTATAAAAGAGGTATGGCACTTGGCATACAGTAGCTATGCAGTAAATATTTGGTGAGTGTATAAATGGGTGAGTGAATGAAAAAAGGACTAATTTTTTAAAAGATACTTTGGTAACGAATCTCACATTCACATTTCCCTGTAAGTTGTCTGAAGTGTAATAAATTTTTAGTTGCTTCAACATGTCTTTAGGGCTTCTCCTTTATTTTGGTGATTTATAACATAGAACAACAACAAATTAATTACCAGTGGAATATGTATAATTAAAGTTCTGTATTAATGTTCTTGAGACATGAGACTATTTTTCATCGTTGTTTCCCCTGTGTTCAAATTTATTGATCACACTGGTTGCTGCTTTTTTTTTTTTTTAGTAGAAATAAACCAAAATCAAATGTGCATGTACTTTTGCCCACCATGATTTCTTGGTCCTAAGGATCATTTCCTACATGCATATTATAATTAGGTTAATGAAAGTTTAACCAGTACTTTAAGCAATGTTTGAAGTGAGTACTTACTATAACTTTGAGATTCTAATAAATCCTTTATTACTTCTCAGAGCAGAGATCCTTCAAATTTATGTAGAATATAGCTCACTCAATCAAAAATACCTTGGAGATTATACTCCACCCCACATACTGGGTTGGGCACAGCAGAAATCAAGATAAGTTCAGTTCTTGACTTTTTGGAGCTTAAGGGCTTCTACTCTATTATTAAGAATTCTGTTTCCTAACTAACATGGACCTCCAAATTCTTTGCATGGCCCATATATTTCTTCCATATTTTAAAGGTTTTTTTGGCCTATAGTCATTAAAATAAATTCTAAGTAAAAAGGCTGAAAAAAATCTCCCACATCTATGGAAATAAATCTACTCGAGTTTCAGAAACAGATGGAACCACAAACTAGAAATGAGAAACCTCTTGTTTTCTCTTTTTTGCATTCTAGTGAGGGACATCAACCTGTTATACTTAAAATAAATTTATGATGCATATTTTAAAAGTTAAAAACTTTGAATAAGTACTGTGACTACCTTTTTTCCCCCAAATACATATCTAAATCATTTTTCAGATATGTATACTTACCTATGTTTACTGTATTTATTTTCAAATTGGAAATAGGAGTATATTTTCAAATGTGTATTTGACCTCAAATACTGTGACTCTCCCTGTTTTCAAATATATGTTTAACTGCTTCTCATATATATAAGTCATTCATAGCTTTTATTATATACTAATGAATATGAGGTCCTCTCCTACCTGAGAATCCCAAAACACTCTTTGGAAGATTATATATATGTGTGCATAT
The DNA here is from genome assembly GCA_028534135.1 of Potos flavus. NCBI lineage: Eukaryota > Metazoa > Chordata > Mammalia > Carnivora > Procyonidae > Potos > Potos flavus. The sequence continues at coordinate 85,735,629 of CM052900.1, read as the reverse complement.
AGGGGTGAGGAGTTGATCCCATGTGTAGAAAAGAAAACATGACACTGATATGTGAAGAACTGTCATAGTCAACTTCACCTCCTGCACATGGCTGTTTTAGCAAATAGCAAGAATCATATTTCAAAAAAATTGAATCTCTACTCTTAGTTTTGTAATATTCATGTTAGGGTTCTTCAGAAAAACAAAACTAATTATATATATATATGTTATATATGCAATAAATTATATATATTATATATTTTCTATCTACCTATACATATACACATATATCTACATATACATTATATCTATATAATATAATAACATATATTAATATAATATAATATATATTATAAGGAATTGGCTCATGCAGTTAAAGAGGCTGAGAATTCTCATGATCTATCATTTATAAGCTGAGGACCCAGGAATGTTAGCAGTATTGTTTCAGTCCAAGACCCAAGGTCCAAGACTAAGAGAGCTGACAGTATAAACCCCAGTCATTTGTGGGGACGGAGTCGATGTCTCAGCTCAAGCAGTCAATGAGAAAAATTCTCCCTTTGCCTTTGTTCTATCCAGGCCTTCAACTGGTTGGTTAATGCTCACCCACGCTTACCACATCTATTAATTCAAATGCTAATCTTACCCAGAAACACTCTCATAGACACACTTCAAAGTAATGTTTAACCAAATACCTGGCCACCTTGTGACCTAGTCAAGTTAACATAAAGAAGTAACCATCACAATACTCCTGTTTTCTGCTTATAGTTACCTTTGTTCTTTCTTATTGGAGAAAAGTTCACACGGAGAAAGATGTGACCACCATCATCTCTAAAGTACGGGCAGCTATGTGGAAATACTGCGATTTGAATTCCTTAGTCTCCCATCCAAATATTCCAGGAAGGAACTAATTAACCCACCGTAGGTCAAGTGCCCCAAGCTTATACAATCCATTAGCACTCAGATTCAGAGTCACCTTTATTTTGTTTTTTTTAAGATTTTATTTATTTGAGAGAGAGAGCGAACAAGAGAGGGAGCATGAGTGAAGGAGAGGGGCAGAGGGAGAGAGAGAAGCAGACTGCCTTTTGAGCAGGGAACCTGACACAGGGCTCAATCCCAGGATTCTGGGATCAAGACCTGAGCCAAAGGCAGATGCTTAACTGACTGAGCCACCCAGGCACCCCTCAGAGTCACCTTTAAAAGGAAGTGAATGTTTCCATAGCAACTTTTAAAATTGGGGATCTCCTGAAAAATCAAAGTCAGTTAATGTAGAGGGATATGGGGCATACCCCCTGAAATGGATCTCCCATATAGTTCAGGGACACCTCATATTTGCAAGGCTATGTCTTCATGTTTTAACAATAGCCATCAATTAGTATTTCTCTCTTTCTTTCCTTGGTTATCTGTAGAAATTGTACCTTGCCCCTTTCCTTTTGCCTACCCCAAACCAATCCCTTCTGAATTCCCAAGTATAGCTGAAATCTCTTGAAGAATTTCTTGCTGTCCTATACAGTCATCCACCATTTCTTCTTTTTTTGTAGCTCATCATGGTACTGTCTTCTGTTGCTTCCACTGCTAAGATATGCTTTGCTATTTCTATCTGGGGGTATATCATCCACTTATAACCTTCATTAACATCTCCACTGTTTTTGATGAGGCTTCTAACATCAGAGGCTCTCTTTTACACAAACTGGCTTTGGGGCCATAGTCTCTGGTCTCTCTATGGTTTTACCATTCTGTTCTTTCTCCCTGCCCAGAAGCTACCCCTCACTCCTCCAGTCTTATTCTGATACATGGGTAGGTACGATTCAATACTCATTTCACCTAATAAATCACTGTTTAATGACCTGAAATATTAAGTATAAAATAACTCCATATTTTTTTAAAAGATTTTATTTATTTATTTGACACAGAGAGAGAGAGATCACAAGTAGGCAGAGAGGCAGGCAGAGAGAGAAGGGGAAGCAGGCTCCCCGCCCAGCAGAGAGCCCAATGCAGGGCTGGATCCCAGGACTTTGAGTTCATGACCTGAGCCGAAGGCAAAGGCTTTAACCCACTGAGCCACCCAGGCGCCTCATAAAATAACCCCATATTTTAATGTATTTTAAGAGGTAACTTTTTATGCTTTAATTATTTTAGCTGAATCCATTTTCAGATCCATTAAGGATTATGTAATAATCTGTAATATCACACATTCACAACTAAGTAACACAGAAGGGGTCTTTCAATAACATAAGATCAGAAAAATAAATTTATAAAATAGAAATGTACAGATAAAATCAAACCAAGAGTCAATAAAACTGTTTGACAGCAGTGACACTTAAGAAGTTGAAAATGTCAAAAATTTTAAATTAATTATGTACCTATATAATATGCTACACAGAAAGACAAAATAAGACCAATAATTTTAGATTTTAAGAAAGCAGTCATTTTCAAATTATAAATTAGAATAACTTAGGATTGCTAAAATTTATATACCCAAACTGATGAATAAAGGTTCTGACTCAGTAGGACCATCGTGAGTCCTGAGCGACAGGGCCATCAGAATTAGAGAAACAGCCTTGAGGGGTGCTGCTGAGCTCAGTTTGTCCTTTCCTTTCTTTAGTATCTTTACTATAATAGTTAGGGTTAAGCAAACCCTATTATTTATGCGTAACCACACCTCGGCCTACTTGACTACACAATTTTATGACTACCAAAAAAAAAAAAAAAAGTAATGTTTTGAATGACTAAATTCCAATATCAGGATAAGGATCATTGTATACTTTTCTTTTTTTATCTGCCTTATGGGAGGTGGTCACTTCTATCTTGGAGTCCTGGAAATGATCCCCCTTTGAACTATATTATGACACTTCCTAAGGAGAGTAGTTAACTATCAGAAGACTTAGGGATATCTATTTTTAACAAATAATGAGTAGCTCTGGTTAGATCCCAGGTTTTAGCACCAAAAAAAAAAAAAAAAAAAAAAGAGTAGACGATGCTTCTCAGACTTTAATGTGAGTGCATTATCATCCATGTGTCTTTTAAAATGCAGATTCAGATTCAGTGGGGCCAGAGGGTGGGGCCAGAGATTCTGCATGTCTAACAAGCTCCCAGCGGTGCAGATGCTCTCTGTCCCCATCACACTCTGAGAAACAAGGATAGAAACTATATTTTCATACTATATGCTTTCAAGTTTATTTACTATATGAGATTATTCCTCTGACTAATGTTGGGGTAAACCTTACATGAATGTAATAAATTCTTAGACAGGAAGAAACTTTTAACTATAATAACCCTGGGGGAAAAAAAAGGCTAGAAGGCTGGGAGAGATTTACCAACTTTAAAAAAAAAAATATATATATATATATATATATATACATTTGTTAAATTAATCAGTCTACCAGAGTTAGCTTTATTTTAACTAATTTGGAGAAAGACACAAAGAAATAATATATAATAGGGCAGTGTATTAGTTTTCTGTGTGCATAACAAGTACCTATAAACTGAGCGGCTTAAAATAATACAGCTTGGGGGCGCCTGGGTGGCTTAGCTGATTGAGCGTCTGCCTTCAGCTCAGGTCCTGATCTCAGGGTCCTGGGATCAAGCCCGGCATGGAACCCTGCATCGGGCTCTGTGCCCCATGCTCAGTGTGGAGTCTGCTTATTCCTCTCAGTTCTCCCCACCCCCTCTCTCCCCCACCCCCCCTCGTCCCCCCTAACTCATGCGTGTGCACATGCGCTCGCTCTCTCTCAAATAAATAAAATCTTTAAAAAAAAATAATACAATTTGGTTGCAAATTTCCTTGGGTCTGAAATCTGGGTGAGGGTTAGTTCAGGGTCTCGCAAGTTAAATCACTTGGTCGGCTGGGGCTACATTCCTTTCTGGAGCTTGGGAAAGTCTTTTATTTATTATTATTTTTTAAAGATTTTATTTTCTTAAGCAATGTCTATACCCAATGTGGGGCTTGAATTTACAACCCCGAGATCAAGAGTCACATGTTCTACTGACTGAGCTCCCCACATACCCCTGGGATCCTCTTTTAAACTCACCTGGTAGTTGGCAGAATTTGTTTTTTTTGGCCGTAGACTAAGGCTCTGTTCTCTTGCTGGCTGTTGGAAGTGTACAGGAAGGGGACACTCAGCTCCAAGATGCCTGTCACAGTTCCTCACTACCTGGCCCCTCCCTCAGCCTCTCCTACTTTGAATATCTCTCACTTCTGCTTTCTGTGACCTCTTGACTGAAATTTAAAGCGTTCATGTGATTAGGTCAAGCCTACTTGGATCATCTTTCTTCCAATTAAACAAAAGTCAATTGATTAGTGACCTTAATTATGTAAGTGATATCCCATTATATTCATAGGCTCTGCCTGCATTAAAGGGCAGAGAATTACATAGGGTATGTTCACCATGGGCTGAGAATCTTGGGGGCCAGGGTAAAATCCTGCCTATGGAGGACATTTTTATCTAAGAAGCAGTAACACTAATCACCCTCTCTCTTCCCACATTTCTTTAGACATGATTGTACTCTATAAATATAACTTTCAAAAATTTTAGTCAACCTTGTACAAGGATAGACTAAAGGCATTGACTGATTAATTTCCACCCGATATATTTCAACATATTAATGGAGTTTTTAAAGTGTAACCTTTCAGCTGTGTTGTTTTTTTTTAAGATTGTATTTATTTATTTATGAGAGAAAGAGAGAGAGCATGAGTGTGAACGGGGAGGAGGGGCAGAGGGAGAGGGAGAAGCAGGCTCCCTGCTGAGCGTGGAGCCCAGCAACAATGTGGGGCTCAATCCCAGAACCCCAGTATTTTGACCTGAGCCAAAGGCAGATGCTTAACCGACTGAGCCACCTCGGCGCCCCCTTTTGGCTGTGTTTTTAATGCATCAGAGATCTCTAAAGTTAGTACGGCTTTATCTCAACTCTTTATCTACATAATATCCATGATGGTCAGTATTTTCTAAAGTTTATAATAGAAGAAGGCAATATAAAAAGTAACAATTTACACAGTACTTTACAATTTATAAAACATTCCTAAATGTTCATAATTTAAATGCTCGTAATAACAATATGGAATTGGTATTATAATTTAAAGATAAGAAAGCCAGACTCAAAGAGATAAAGTGAGTTTTCCAATGTCCTTCCAGAATAGTAAATGATGAGACTGAGTAACCTAATGCCAGTTTCTACTTCCAATCCCAGTGCTCCAGGTTTAGTGTGATCTCTCACCTGAAAGATCTACACCAGAAGGGTCGGGTCATTAGATTTAATGACTAGAATAGTTAACATAACTATTAAAGGTGCCCCAAGGTACAGGGAAGCTTACACACCTAAGAGAATATGGCCCCAGTAAGAAGAGAAAAGTGCAACGTATGGTAATAACCTACAATGAGTGCTATAAAGTGATCATGCTATAGCTGACACACAGATCAATAGCTTAAAAGCTTTGGCCAGCCGCATGGTTAGGAGCAGCTATAATGGGTCAAATAAAAAGGTGATTATTATATGCACTGTGAAAAATGCTGTTGTGATATACTGTATCTTAAAAGAGTTTCTAGAAAAATATAGTTTTCATTTACCCTGGAGAAGATAATGAAATGGTATTTTATAAATGGAATAAAAGAACTGTTTTTTAAAGAGAGAAGGAATGAAAAATATATGTTGGAATTTATAATAAGCATATAAGTATATAAATAATATGTATTAGCATTTTATAATTTTATATGTATTAGCATTTTATAATTTTAGCCATATACCCATAATTTCATTTACTTCACTATAAATAAGAACATTATGTATTACTAAAAGCCCAAAATAGCATCACTGAAAAACATGAAAAGGAAAATATATGAATTATTTATTGTAAAAATCATTTTCTAAAGCATAGAACGTACAGTTAGGCCTAATAAACTAGACCTATTACCATTTTATGCCTATTATTATTATTATATTTACCTTTTCTCTCATCACTGATGTTTAGCCTGGATTTTATTTTATGGTTTTCTTTTGACCCTTACTGTTTAATACATGAAACAGATTTGAACCAACGAGTACATAAGTTTTTGTCTAAGAACAGGCCATAACAAAACATATTTACCTTAAAGAATACAATATTATGGGGGTAGTTTCTAAGAATAAAATCAAGCTACAATAACATAACCAGAAGGCCTCTTACATGTCAGCATTTTATACGTGAGGTTATTTAAGCTTAAGCCAAATTAAAATATTGATCTGTTCTACTAACATAAAGATAATTTCAGTCAAAGATGAACAATAAGAGCACAATGAGAGGGGCGCCTGGGTGGCTCAGTGGGTTAAAGCCTCTGCCTTTGGCTCAGGTCATGATCTCAGGGTCCTGGGATCGAGCCCCGCATCGGGCTCTCTGCTCAGCGGGGAGCCTGCTTCTTCCTCTCTCTGCCTGCCTCTCTGCCTACTTGTGATCTCTCTCTCTGTGTCAAATAAATAAATAAAATCTTTTAAAAAAAAAAAAGAAAAAGAACACAATGGGAATAGATTGAAAATGCTAAGATTTGTATTCATTTAAGAGGAAAATATTGAAAACTGATGACTCTGGTGATCAGATAAGGAGAAATGAAAGAACTAGAATTAGTATCTGTTCAAAAGTTGTATAAAGGATGAACGTGCTCTTCCCCATTATATCCACTGGCTACTTCCTTCACATCAGTTAGCTCCCACTCAGATGCCCCCCCCATCTGAGGCCACATTCACCCACCTGGCTGCCCTCACTTTATTGAGTCATTTTAATGGCCCTCCCTAACACTCATATCTATTTGGCTCTCACTTCCCACCAGAATAGAAGCTCAACAAATTCTGTTTCTCTCTGCAGTCACTGCACTTACTAGTTACTCAGTAGTACTCACTGAATGATTCAAGGAGAACACAATTGGTTACAAATTGATTAATATCGAAGAAAAGCTGTTCAAATGCAGCAGAGCAAAACAGTTCTGCATGACTCTCCCTTGGCATCTAATTTTTTTCTTAATAAATAGTGGTGACAAACTATCTTGTATATTTTATGCTTTCCCTTCACATAATCAAATTTCAGTTTTGGGTTTTTTGGGGGGTTTTTTTAGATTTATTATTTATTTGAGAGAGAGAGCAGGGGGAGGGGCAGAGAGTCTTAAAAAGACTCCCCGCTGAGCATGGAGCCCTAGTTAGGGCTTGAACCCATGATCCCAGAACATGACCTAAGCTGAAACCAAAGGAGGAGGCTCCTCTGACACTCAACCGACTGCACCACCCAGGTCCCCCCAGTTTTGGTTTTTATTATAATATTGACTAAAGGCAATGATAATCCAGAAACATATGTTTGGATCTGGGCTTTCATGTTGTTAAGCGTTAATTTAATGGCATGTAACTTTTTGATCAGTTTTTTTTAAGATTTTATTTATTTATTTGGGAGAGAGTCAGCACAAGTGAGAAAGAGAGCAGGAGTGGAGGGGCAGAGGGAGATGGAGAAGCAGGCTCCCTGCTCAGCAGGGACACAGGGCTCGATCCCAGGACCCCAAGATCATGACCTCATTAGTCACCCCTTTGATTAGTTTTAATCAACAAATTAATTTACCTCACATTAATAAATTAATAATTTATTGGTATTTATTTATTACTTCAACTTTAATAAATATATCTTTTAGCTCTTAAAAACTTTATATCAAAATTTTTACAAGGAAAAGTAGCTTTATCTTTAGGGTTCCGAAACTTTCAGCTAATTACCAAGTTTTCCCAATGAAATAATTATTTTTATGGGATAGTTTTTAATAATGTATACTTAGAGTACAATATCACTTTGGAGCAAAATAAACTTTTAGGTAAGGTGTCATCATATTATAAAAATATAACAAGGTTATTGAATAAACAGGACTTCCTAATGTGAAATTATAAAATACTTTTCTTCTATACCATTGCTTTCAAAGATTATTTCTCCCTGACCCTAGATAAATCTTAGGTAGACAACATAGATTTTTCACTCACGTCCTGCAGTGAACAAATAGATTTATTCTTCAGATATTATGAGTCCTAATAATCTAAACAAAAGTATATTCTCTCACTTGATTTAAGGAGTATTTTACCTTCTCTGCTTAGTTCTGAGTTAGGCCAGAAACCTAAAGTGGGGACAGAGGTTTTTCTGCTATTTCCTTATTTTACCACTTTTCATTAACTAGCTCCTGTTTTTAGACCTTCCTCTTTAGGGGAAAGAGAGCAGCAGGGATTTTTTTTTAGAAATGAGCAAAAACGGCAAAGTGGTTATTCCCTGGCCTGAGGGCCTGAGGCCAAATGCCCACATTGTTGGCTCTGACTTCTGTGTGGCGGTTTTGTTCATTCTTCTTAACAGCCCCTATACACCCGTGGATATAGTTTACCTGATGTCTCCAACATGCTGATGCGTCTTCCAACATGGGTGCTCACAGCAACTTCTCTTTGATTTCAGGTAATTCAGCACATAATACTATGTCCTTTTCAGAGTTACTTGATTTCTTCAGGAGGGCCTCTGCAAAGGATTATTCTTATAACCACCCAAATCATACTCCCTTTCTCAGATCTCCTTAGTCCATGGCAGTATTCAACATTCGTTGTCCTTGCTTCACCATCAATGGAAACCTGCTTTGCCCCATGATAGGCCTTTCCTGAGGATCCATTTGCGCTAGGACTTTTTACTGAAGGTGTATCGGTCAGGGTTCTCTAGAGAAACAGAACCGATAGGAGATATGTATGTGTGTGGGTGTGTATAATATGTAATACATACTATGCATAATACATAATATTTCCAGGAAACCTCAATTTTTTGCTCTTTAGGTCTTCTAAGTGAATGGATGAGTCCCACCCACATTGTCTAGGGTCAACTCTTTTACTTCAAGTCAGCTGATTGTAGATGTTAATCACATCTGCAAATACCTTTTCAGAACACTGAGATTATTGTTTGGTTTAATAACTGGGGACCGTGGCCTAGACAAACTGACACAAAAAACTGACCATTACAGAAGGCATTATACACTGGTCTCTGTGCTTTCCCCCAATTCCCAAAAGCACATTCCAGATTCTTAATTGGCTTGAAGTGCTATGAATGCCTCCCCAGCCAAGGAGGAAGAGGGAATGTAGAGCCCTCCCACAGCACTACAAAGGAAGCCCTACTATCAGCTTCTCTCTTGAATTCTTAGCTTTTTTCATATAACTTAGAGAAGGTTTACAGACCAGTGAATGTTGAACCAGTTATGAGCCCCTTCAAATACAGTCTCCATATAAATGACCAAGTACCTTGTTTTAGAATATAACTGTATTCAACACATTTTTTTTAAATCTCTGGGTCACTAAAATCTTGAAATAAGAATTTTATTATATCATATTGTAGATGATGTACAAGGTACTAAAAACAGAGAAGAGAATGATAATCCTAAGTGCAGAATCAGGAAAACTATGCAAAAGAAAATATAAATGAACTAGTTTATAGGGGATGAGCAGGACTTCTCTGCTAGGCTGAGAGGGAAATCAAGGAATTCCAAATAGAGAAATTGGAATCTTCTAAAGTACAGAGGACATCTCAACTCATTCAATAAGACAAGCATAACACAGATAACAAAATTTAATGAGGGCAGTACACACAAAAATAATTACGGACCAGTAATCTCCATAAATATATAAGGAAAATTGCTTAACACATACTGGCAAATTAAACTCAATTATATATAAAAAGATAATGTATTACGTAAAATGGGATTTATACCAGAATAACAAGGTTGGATTACAACTCAAAAATTAATCAATATAATTCTCAGTTTAAGAAAATAAATTCCACATATGAGTGAAATCATGGTATTTGTCTTCCTCTGACGTTATAACTTATTTTTCTTAGCATAAAGTAGGTGATGGGGATTACAGGTACACTTCATCTCTAGATGAAGTAGGTGAAGGGGATTAGGAGTACACTTACCTATATGAGCACTAAGTAGTATGTGGAACTGTTGAATCACTGTATTGTACACCTGTGACTAATATAATACTATATGTTAACTACACTAGAATTAAAATTTAAAAAGAAAAGAAAGAATAAAAACAGTATTATCAATTAGGAACAGAAGAAAACTTCAGTATTATTATAAAGGGCATTTCTAAAAAATTTAAGTTAACATCATAATTAATGGTGAAAGAAAGAACACTACCCTTTGGGTATGAATAAAGCAAAAATATCTACACTTACTTTTATTAAACATTTTGTTAAAGGCCTGAGTCTATATAATAAGGCAAGAAAAATAAAGATTAAAGGCTAGAGATCGGACAGAAACAAGTAAAACTGTCTCTATTCGGACAGATGACATGATTGTTTATGATGAAAGCCCTAAAAAGTCTACAAAACTCTACTAGAGATGATAAGTGTATTTAGCAAGGTCACACCTGTAAGTTCAATATACAAAAACCCTTTGTGTTGTTCATATACTTTTAGCAAATAGTTAAAAAAATAAAATCAAAGAAAACATTCACTCTGCAGTAACATCAAAAAGGATGAAATATTTGGGAATAAATTTAGAAATGATTGGCCAGACTTTTATTCTGGATACTGCAAATCACTGCTGGGGACAATTAAAGGTACCCAAATAAATGGAGATTCATAACCTGCTTACAGATTGAAAGAGTCAATATTGTTACGATGCCAGTTTTGCTAAGACTTATCTGTAGATTCATTGTAATCCTAATAAAAATTTCAGCAATCATTTGTGTGGAAATGGAGAAACTACTTCTAAAATTTATATGGAAATGCAAAGGACCTAGAATATACAAAGTAATCATGATGAGGTAAGAACTTATACTAACAGATTTCAAGACTTACTATAAAGCAACAATTATCAAGATTGCATGATACTGACAAAAAAACAGGTATACAGAGCAACTGAAACAGAGATTCAAAAGAATAGCCCGCATGTGGTCATTTGGTTTTCAACAAAGATGTCAAAGTAATTTAGTAGGGAAAGAAGTTTGACTTTTACCTCACCACTCATGAAAAAGTAATTTGAAACATGTCATGGAGCTAAACATAAAACAAAAACTTCTAAAAGGAAACATAGGATAATATGTTTGCAACTTGGGTTTAAGCAGAGTTTTTCTTAGTAGAGCACAAAAAGCAAAAATCGTGAAAGGAAAAAAATTAGTAAAGTAGACTTCATCAAAATTAAAAACTTCTCATCAAAAAACAGCATTCAAGAAAGCAAACAGGCAAAAAACAGACTCATAGAAAATAATTATAACACATATGCCCAAGAAATACATCAAAATATATAAAGAACCCCTACATCAACAATAAAATGGCAAAAACTTCTCAATAAATGGGCAAAGACTGACAGACTTCACAAAAGTAGTTACACAAATAACTGGTAAACATGAGAAAAACTGCTCAACATCAGTAGCCATCAAGGAAATGCAAATTAAATCAGGATGAGATACCACTCTACAGGAGCCAGAATGGCTAAAATTTAAGACTGGCATCATTGAATATTTGTCTCCACAAATATGGCTGTGGAGAAACCCTTACTGTTATACACTGTTGGTGACTATGCAGACTGATTCAAGTTCTTTGGGAAAAGTTCCAGCACTTCTTTATAAAGTTAAATACACACTTATTTCCTAACACAATAATTCCTAGGTATTTACCTGAAAGAAATGAAAGCTAATGCCAACTCGTATAAGAATGTTTATACGAGTTTTATTCATAATATGGAATAGCCCTGACTCTGGAAATAGCTTTGGTTTCTATTCAAGAAATGGAAAAACAGTGTACTATGTTAACACAATGAAATACAACTCAGTGATAAAAAGAACAAACTACTGATACATACGGTAACCTGGTTGAATCTCAAAACCATTATTCTGAGTGAAAGAACCCTTACACAAAAGAGAACCATACTTTGAAATTTCATTTATATGAAATTCTAAGAAAAGGAGAAGAAAAAGTTATAGGTAAAAAAAACAGAATAGAATACATGGTAATTCTAGCTGAAAAGGCAGGGGATTGGGACTGGGAATGAACATGAGTGAATTTTGTGGGCTGGTATTTCAATAATTTACCAGTTACACAGATGTATGTATTTGTCAAAACTCATTGGCTAGCATACTTATGATTATTCCATTCCACTCTATGTTAATCTTACTGAAAGCAAACAAAGAAAATCCCAAATATTTAAATGTTGAAGGGCTTAGAGATAGTGACATCTGCTATTTACTTTGAAATTGATAAAAATAAGATGAACTGATGGATGGATGATAGATATGTGATATGAAACAAAATATTGATTGTAGAATTTAAGTAGGGGATAATATGGGTGTTTGATGACATTTTTTGCAACTTTTATGTGTTTGATAATTTTCCTAGTAAAATGTTAATATAAGGTATAGAGAAGAGAAACAGGACGTGTTACAAACTGTCATTTAAGCATAGCATTCATTGAAAGACAACTAGAAACATGCCTGGGAAGTAAAAGGAATTTTATTTGTGAAGGAAATTGTGTACCATGCTTTCAGCTTTTTACTATATCTTGTCATCTGTGGGAAGATATTAATGCAACATGCTCAGATCAAGTCAACTCATTTTTAAATTGTTTTGCAGCATACTTTCCATACTACACACTGTATATCCCATCTGTTAGATCCTAACAATATAACTGGAAAAGAGAAAAATGTAGGGGATGTGTTTTAATAAATAGAAAACTGGAAGATGATATTTCAGACATGACAGTGGATAAAGGACGAGGAACTTTGTAAACAGCAGAGCGCATGTCTTCCATGGGCAATTTTGGGGAAAGGATAGACTGGAAAGCTTTGCAAGCAGTCCACATGAAGAGAAAGTTCACAAGGGAAGTTGATAGTAAAATTGGAGAGAGGCATATCGTAAGTCCACTTACCATTAAATAATTCATTGTTGCTTAAAATGACTTGGTTGGGGGGTGCCTGGGTGGCTCAGTCGGTTGGGCGTCTGCCTTTGGCTTAGGTCATGATCCCAGCTGGGATCAAGCTCCACATCAGGCTCTGTGCTCAGCGGGAAGCCTGCTTCTCCCTCTCCCACTCCCCTGCTTGTGTTCCCTCTCTGGCTATCTCTCTCTCTCTCTCTCTGTCAAATAAATAAATAAAAATCTTTAAAAAAATAAAATAAATGAAATGATTTGGGTAAGCTGGCATCAGAAACAAAATGAGTGCGGGGAAAACGAAAACAGTATTAGAGTTATAAAAGTATTTAATAAGATCAAAGAGAAAGATTGCTTGTGAGCGCTACTTATCACCTGGTGTTAAGGCTGGATTGTTGAAAATTCCACAAAACTGAACCCAAAGCTTAAAATCACCATGGTTATCCTCACTATCATTCATTGCTAGCTGCCCAAGGTAATCTTTTTTCAGTCGTTTTTCTGAATGGATCAAATAATTCAGACCACCCCAGTGAAGTCTAATTAGGCTGAGCTTTTAAATTTATCTAGGGAAAAATGTGTTCAGAGCTAATGAGGCATTGCAGGGAAAATAGACCTAGCTGTAAGCAATCTCCGTAAGAAGAGAACATTTCAGCATCCTAATTCAAAGACTGCATTGTGTGTGCATGTGTATTCGAGAGAGGTTTTTTCTCTTCAACTTCTCACCCTTAAACCAAATTTCACTTGAAAGAAGTGAAAGTGTTAAGATGACACTTTAAATTTTTATTTTAAGGAAAGGACAGGCAACATTCTTCTATGAGAAGCCAGTAGCATTCTTTTCTTCATAAATAAAGCCCCTCAGATGTCTGAAAATGTAATTACATCTTGCAGCACCTGAAAATAAACTGATGTTGAAAAGGAAGAAAGCATCCTTAGTATATGCATTTTCATACTTAGTTTGTATAGAGAAAAAGCAGGGTGTTTTTTTTTTTCCTAGGTTAGATGCAATCTGAAAGAATGCAGTGTTTTGAATTGTGTTAACCGATTCAGACTATTTCAGGTAATATTTCAGGCTATGAAATACTGATTTATTTGGTAACATCTTAATGAAGAAGAGCTGCTCTCCACCACTAAAACGTGGAGATTCATTTAGAAACAACCAAACCCCATGCTTCACAGGTGAGGTTGATCTCAGGCACGTATTCTGCCCTGGGGCCCAAAACTTCCCAGCTGAAATACCTTCTGTTGTTTACAGTGGTGATTGACTTGCTAACAAACCCTTTATTAAAGGCCCTCCTTTCCTTGAGTCACTGTCTAACTTCCGGGCCAGTGTTTCCTGAGACCATCTCGTAGGTACCCCACTTCCTTGTGAGTCCTTGTCTCAGTGCCTGCTTCTGAGGAAACCCAGGGAAAACAGCCACGGTATGTTAATTTTTAATGCACAGCTGGCATACGTTAGCCAACATGTTCTCAAGAATCTTTCTTGTCTTCATAAATGAAATGAATCTTTACTTATATTTTCCCGTATTATCTTTATCTGGTTGTTGGAATCAAATTAGAGTAGGCCGATGAGATTTAAAATTATTACTGTGTCGTTGTTCATGGTATGGTTTTGCTTTTAAGTATTTTGCGTCGTGATTTTGTTCATTTATACCTATTCTGTTTTTTTCTTGTCAAAGATAGGCCTATCTTCACAAAAAACACGTTTTTAAAATTTTTTTCCCCTGTGGTTTTTCTATTTCATTGATTTCTCATTTTAGCTTTACTTTTTATTGTGTTTCATTGAGTTTCCTCTGTTGCCTTATTTTCTAATTTCTTTTGTTGAATGCTTAAGGTGTTTATTTAAACAATCTTTATATATTTTAAATATACATTGTGATATCGTTAAAGCTATTATTTCCATGTAAGGACTACGTTAGCTGTGTTTCATATAATCTGACGTATACTTTTTTAAATACCAAATAATTCTGAGTATATCTATTTTCTTAAAATTCTTTCATGATTCTTTTCCAACCTAAGAATCATTTAGCAAAATACTATGTTTTTTAAAAAATAACACATTTCCGAAGCTACCGTTTAAATATCAATTTCTAATTTTATTGTAATTTAGAGGGGCAATCTGTGGGATATGATTTTTAGGAATTTAATGAAGATCCTTCTTATGACCAAATACATGCTCTATTTTTATAATTTCTTAATGTGGGTATTTCTCTGTCTCTCCTTTTTCTACAACTTCTTTCAATCAGAAGATTTTTATACTTAACTATAAAATGTTTTTCTCCATTATTTTAAAAATATTTCCCATTTTTACAAATATTTTCTATCCTCCTTGCCCTCCCTTTCCTCTGGGATTTCTAATTTCAAGATGTTGATATTTCTACCTCAACCCTGTATAAATCTGTATTTGTTTTCTATTGCTCCTATAAAAAATTAACACAAACATAGTGGCTCAAAACAACACAAATTCATTATCTTCCAGTTCTGGAGGTCAGAGGTCTGTGATTGGGCCAAAGCCAAAGGGCCGAGCTGGGCCACACTTTCTCTGAGGGCTGTCGAGGAGAATTGGTTTCTTTGCCTGTTTCAGCTTTTGGAGCTTCATTCCTTCCATCCTTGGCTCAGGGCCCCTTCCCCATTTTCAAAGTCAGCAGCATAGGCTCCTCAAGTCTTTCTGCTCTCCTCTCCACATCTGCACTCCGATTATCCAGAATAATCTCCCCATTTTATGACTCTTAACTTAATCATATCTACCAAGTCCCTTTGGCCTCCTACAATTGCTTAGCACTTTTTTTCTATCTCACTGTCCTGTCTGGGAAAGTCCTTCATTCTTCAAGTTCACTAACTTTGGTTTTGGTTATCTCCATTCTTCTCATTCTGTCAATTATTATAGAGATTATATTTATTATTTCTCACATTCCCATTTGATTCTTTATATGACCTACTCCTCTATTCTTGTATGTCTTTGAGCCTATTTGCGATGCTTATTTTAGATTATTGTTCTGTGAGGTCTCCTAAATCTGTTTCATGTCACATGTATTGTTCAGTTTGTTGTATTCCATCCATAGATATCTAGCCATTTTAGCTTATGAACTCGTGACTTCCTAGGGGTAGCAGCTACTATTTCTGGTAAAGCATACTTGGGAATTTTTAAATGACAAATCTTACACTGTATATTTTCTGGTAAGTTTAAAAAAGATTGCATGAAATGCAGATGGAGGCTCCAGGCACCAGAGAACAATATAAAAACTCCTATTTGATGCTGTACCACACTAAACTCTTCTGGTTTTAGCTTGTAGAAATAGGCGACATTGGCAGAGACGGTTTCCTTAGGTTGTAATTCTAGTATCCTAGGTGCTGGAGGGGGAGAAGGTAAGCCTGTGCCTGTTTACCTCACCCCAGCTTGGCTTTTGGCTTCTGTGGTGTTACCCATCCTCACTCTACTGCTGCTACGGAGCCCTGTCAGTAGGGAGGGCCACAATAACACAGACCACTGCAGAGAAGTGGGGGGGAGAAGTGGAAATGGAAAGTTTTCTTTTACCTTATCCTCTTACCACCACCTCAGTTCTCATCTGTGTCTGGTTGCAGCCCTCTTTCCATAAAGAACCACACATACCCACACACACCCACACGAGTTTCTGATAACCTTCAGTCTTCCCAAAGATTTCTCAGTGTTTTGTTAGTTCCTAAGATATGCGTTCTCTTCTATTTCTATAGTTCTGTGTTTGCTTTGTAGAGAGAGATCCAGAAGGTTCTCTACACTAGTTCCCCCCGTCTCCTGTGACAGAAAGAAGCAGCCTATTTCCAGAATGGAGTTTGTTTTGGGAGCCTCAGATGTTGAATAATTCCTAGTTTCATTCCTACATGACCTTTGTTCTTCATTCCCCAACTCCCCCGATGCTACTTCTAGCCCTGGGACCCAATCTGCCCGGTGAAATTAAGGGGAAGTGTGCTGTGAGACTTATACAAATCTTTATATTTTCCAAACAAAGGACCCGCCGCCATTTTCTTCTCATCTTGAATATAGATATGGTGCCTAGAAAAGTGACAGCCATTTTGTAATCAGTGGGGAAAACCAAAAGAATTACAAAGCCTAACTCTGATGTTACTGAGCTTCCAGACCTGTTCCTGCTTACCTATGGATTTTTTGTGATGTAAGAAAGTTTGTTATGCCCCTGTTAATTGTGGTTTCCATTACATAAAACATGCAAACGGCCACCTTCTTATTTTATATAATAGCTTTTTAAGAGAAAAATAATGAGTATTTAGGAAATACATACAAATCACACAATGGTTATGCCAAGGTCTCTAAATAAATCATTCCAGTTAAACCTCACGGAA
Organism: Potos flavus; assembly: GCA_028534135.1. Lineage (NCBI taxonomy): Eukaryota > Metazoa > Chordata > Mammalia > Carnivora > Procyonidae > Potos > Potos flavus. Next base: position 85,718,431 of record CM052900.1, on the reverse strand, counting down.
AGCCCACATGAAGTTATACACTTTCCTTTTTTTTTTTTTTTAATTAGGAAATTGAGGCTCATGGGAGTGAAAAAAAAAACCTTGCTGAGGGCTAAAATCTGAAGACCGTTCTGTTTTTTCCAATATACCTTATTACCTAACCAATCCACCTATCAGTCTAGGTGTATAGATATCTAGATAAATATATGTATATATATGCTTTTAACTTACCTCCCAACCTGAAGAGACTTCTTATTTTTGTAAATGACATTCACTTCTGGTAAAATTATAACTCTCAATTCCTTTGGTTCTCAAGGTTTTTTGTTTGTTCTGTTTTGCTTAGTACTGAGAATACCCTATCATAAGGCGAAGCCCCTTGTGTGGGCAACATCTCAAATATTTGCCAGCTAACAGATAATACAGTATCAAAATCTAGCGCTGAGAGAATGGAGCCCAAGCTAGGCCCTTAGTGATGGTTCTGAAAAGGGAGGTTAAAATGTCCCAAAGACAGCCTTTGTCTCCTGTGCTATTCTATCTGAGACAGGCCCTGGGGATATTATTAGTCTCTTTAACATCTGTGAGGGAATTAAAGTTGGAACACAGGCCAGTGGCCTCACACTAGGGAAGTGAGATATAATGTGCAACCAAAGAAATCTAAACTACAGAAAAGATGCTGTCATGCCTTTCTTTTAAATCCACTCTCTGTATAAAAGAAACCAGGCTTTGTCACTGGCACTGACAAGGAACGGAGGCAGATCCAAAGAATATGTCAGACTACAGCAAAGGTATTAACCAAAGCACCCGCGGTGTTATGTGGCTTTGAGCTGTAGGGAATAATGAGACTCGGTCTTGATTTGTTTTTGAACAAGTGGAACACTTAAGGAGATGGTAAATTGGCTTTGTTTTGAATTTTTCAGCTTCATGCCTACATCAAATGATGTAATCTTTATTCTCCTTAGAATATTTTCATCTATTTCTAGCAAGTTACAGAATATTCTAATTTTGGAGCAGAGGTTATTCTTGTTTATTGCTGCCTTAAACAATGAAAGATGCAAACTTGACCACGAAGGACCTCAATAATTAACTCACAGAGAATCATAAAACTTTACCTCTGGTAAGGACCTTTGAGATCACAGAGTTCAACCTCCGTGCTTTACAGATGAATTAACTGAGATCCAGGGAGGTTAAATGACTTTGTCCAAGGTCACAGTGCTCATCTATGACTGTACTGGGACTAGAACCAAGAACTCCTGAAATCGCTTCATTGCAATTCTTCCCACCCCAGGCAGCTTTCATGTGATAAACTACAAATAGGCACATTAAAAGGCCCCAAACTAAAAGACATCCAGGTCATAAAAATTCCCAAATCTTCCCAAATGTTAAAAGATTTGTAGGATGATCAGCATTGCAGTGGCACATTCTCACCCACATACCCCCCGCGCGCGCGCGCGCGCGCACACACACACACACACACACACACACACACACACACACAGGAACAGGAAGCCATAAGCCTGTGTCATGTCTCAAAGACATGCCAAGGTATTTTTGGTGGGGTCACACCTATGCCAGTATGGATCATAAAGAAAGGGTATTCCAGTACATTGATTTAGTCCAGGATTTTGTTCTTCTAAAATACATGGGTTCTCTTTGGAGATTACAAACTATATGGCTTTGTATACATTATAAATAACATATACATATTTTAATACTTCCATTAAGGGAGAATAGTAAATCATAACTGCTTTGCTACTGGACTTTAATATCCATGCCAAAGAAATGCCCTCATTATCCTGCTGTTTCTTAGGTTGTCCTTTATCATTTTCTTTGCTGGCATAATCACCTAAAATATAACCTTGGTAAAGTACCTTGCTTTTCTTAGTTCTAACTATTGAAAAACAACTCTGGGTGAGCACGTTATCCTTATTTCTATATTCTTTCAATCCTTATTCTCAGACTGCAAAGAGATGTCTCTGAATCAGACTTCTTTTTGGTCAAACTTCATTTTCCAGAGTGGAAGCTATAAAGGTGGAGATTGACTGGCCTCCACCTTCTGTTGATATTTTGGACTCAACACACACTGTCCTGAGCCATTGGAGACCTGATCAAAGCTCAGCCAGTCCACCCCTATCCCGCTGGAGAGAACTCAATGACAAAGGAGAGATTCTGTGATTACTATTAATAACAATAACAAGAATTTGTGTTCATGGGTATGCCCATAGATTACAAAGAACTCTCCATATTTTATCTCATTTGATATTCATATCAGTACTGTGAGGAAGATTTCCATGTTCAGTTTAAGAAAGTGTAGTTATAATTTATTATACAAATATATATATACAAATATATATATACAAATAAATAGCTCATATAAATTATTTATGAATTAATTATTCTGAAAAATCTCAGAAGCAATAATTGCAAATAACATTTATTGAGTTCCTCCAATATGTCTAAATGAAAAAATCCTAGGACGAATCAAGATATCTTCATTTTTTACATGAGCAGACTAAGATTTAGCAAGTAGTAAGCCACTTGTCCGAGATCACACAGCTATTAAGTGGAGGAGCTATAACTGAATTCAGTCTGTATGAGTATATAGCCACTGGTTAAAAGTTCAGTTAAGCTGTGAAAATGGAAGTTGAAAAAAAAAAATAGTTACTATTATTGCATTATTGTTACCTAGAGGTTTCCTGCTGGCAGCTAAGTTGAAAAGGAAAACATGGTGGATTTGGTAATTTCCTTTTTCTGATTTTGTCAAGAGGGCAAGGGTGCTGCAAAGAATTTCAAAATAGAGAGATACATGGCATTGGAATTGAATGATAAAAGAATTTCTCTTTGGTGATCTAATGTCCACCGACGTAGGTGTGGGTACTGGGTACCCCCACTGCTTTCCCTCAACTGCTTTCTACATTCCTCCATCTTGCTGAGCAGCTGACCTTTAATAACCTGCTTTCATGTGTTTCTTTGCCCCCTACCTTCTGTTAGGTTTGTCCAGTGGAGAAGTGGCAGGAAGTGTGGCAGGAAATGTGAATTCTAGCTCTAGGATAGTGAGGACAGGGTACTTATTCTCCCCAGGTCCCTCCTTGCTGGGTCACTATGAATTGACTTTGTCCCTCTGTTATAGGCCAGTTATTAGGCAGCTGCCTCAGAATTCTGCCAATTGTTCCTTCCCTATCCCTTCAGATGGAAGGTAATGACTCCTACCTGTTGGGAGCCTGAGTACTATACTATCCCTTGTTGGGATTCCTGAAGTCTATCCACCTCTTTATGAATAGTCCCTTTATAAAGCTCTTCTCAACTTTATCGCCCAGGTCACATAGCTCGTAAGTATGAGTTCCTGGTCATACTTCAAATGTAACTTGTCTGCTTCTGGAGTCTATAAACCTTCCCTCACCACATGAAAATTATATCATACTATACATATTCCTGACTGATAAGAAAGGACTGTCCACTTAGCTTTTAAATGTGTCAAATGTAATCAATCTGTAACAGGAGAGTCTCCTCATATTCAGCTTTCCAGATACTTATAATTAAGTACTTGCTGCTTCAGTCACTGTGTTGGACACTTCATGTTATTGCATTTAATTTAGGAATGTTGAGTTTCTACACCTAACAAAATCAGCAGCACTTTTCCTAAAGTTACCTACCTTCCCTGTGTACCTTTTAGTCAACATTCATATTTCCTACCCTGCTTTATAGTTGTCACCAGTAGCATTATGGCACATGGTATATATTTTATATCTCCATATTTACAGTTCCCCCAACCTCTGTTCTGTTTCCCCTAAGCCACTTGATAAATACATACTTTCATATGAAGTAGAAATTCTATGCATGATATTAAGTAATCAGTCGTGCCAGTTTTTAAATATTGTGGTTACAGGATTCATAAAATTTTTCCTGGGACACCATTTCATGGTACTTAATAAATAAGTACTGGTTTGACTGTTTTAAACAGTTTTGCCACCTTTTCTTATTTCTGCCATGGTAAAAAGTCACTAGAAAGTTAAGGTCTTTGAAATCAGAAGTCATATCCTTTTAGTACATAGAATCATGTATGAGACATTCTAATAACAGGGGAAGAATCAAAGATGAAATAAGATTAGCTCTACCACAAATTTTATTTGAATCTAGTTCTCTTTTGGCAGCACGGACTTAGAGGTAAGGAATCTGTGTCCTCTAAGGGTAATCACTAAAATAGATGTCACTGGCAATAGAATAGATTCTACCACAGCTGTCTCAAACAAGCCCTTCAAAATCATGCTTGGTAATAAGTAAAGAAGCCCAAATGGGAGACTTATACAGAAGCATTACTAGACACATTCCTGCCTTCTAAAAGTGTCATTAAGGAAGCCCCAATCTATCAACTTCACCATAAATCAAATTAAAATTTGTCCTATTTAAGATGAATCAATCTGTGATCCCTGGACCAAGAGATTCCAATCTCAGAAATTGATGATTTAGTTATGTCTTCCCTTTTTTATAATTGATAAAAATATTTTTTATTAAACAATAAATCGAATCAGGTTAATATGTATCCAAATGTGCTTAAAATCAGGGAGAACTGGAAGAACCTTTTTGATATTCACCATCAAGAAAGCATTGCAGCAGCCAGTCCTGTGCAGGCCAACTCCTACAAGTCATAACTTTGTGTGCGTGTGTGTGTGTGATTTGCCTTTCTTTGGAGCTCCTGCTGTACTGTCTACTTCAGATCTTACTCAAGGGTTTTCTTAGGTTAAAGAAACAATTGATGTAAAGTTGCTAAGAAAACCTCAGGAGTGTGTTTGTATGTGTTTGTGTATGTGCAATTGTGTGTATGTCAATAGTTTTGTGAAAGCCACATTTTCATCTTCAGGGTTCAAAGTAAAATAGACCACTTTAATGAAAAACATAACAAAAAACCTTTATTGGTTCTCAGTGGCAACACAACTTAACCCTTTTCTAATTCAGTTACTGTTTGCACACTCTAGTCCCTGGTCATAACTATTATGTTCCTTTTATATAATAATGTCATTGTTTTCAAGGAAGATAATTGGAATCAAATAGCCAGACTTGAAGCGTGTATTTCCCACCTGCAGATTCTGTGCAGATCTTGAGAAAATTATTCACCCACTAGTCCGTGCCTTTAAAGTATCAGTAAAGTAGGATAAAAATCAGTTAAATCCTACCACCTTGGAAGATCAGTGTTTTAAATAAATTTAAGGAAACAATGGGTATAGGAGACTTATTTTAGTCCCTGATACATGGTGGGAGCTTAATAATTGGTCTTTCAAAAAATATATATTAATAAATCTCTTTTCTGATTTAGTTTCCATCTCTGAAATGCTGAATTTTATTTTTGTTTTTTCTTTTTAATCCTTTCTAAAAGTAAGAGGGCACTCTACAACAGTTTATAGTATCTCTTCAATGTGAGTTAATAGAAGTGGTTTAGGGAAAATTATGAAGTGAGTGATGTTAACCTTCATCTCTCCTTACTTAGCAATCTTATAACCCATTATCAATCACCCCCACTCCAAAACACATACTACAAGCATGATGCTCATTATAGAGAAAGAATTTTTTTAAAAAATCATGTACATTATCCTCAGGCTCTCTATTATAATGTCTTTTAGAATGCTATATCTCTCCATCCATTTAGTTATAGTTATCATAATTTATAACTATATTAATTTTGATAATTATTCATATTCTAGTTTTCTATTGTTGCCTAACAGAATGCCAAAAAGTTAAAAGGCAGATATGACCAAAATATTATTCGATTTCATTTTATTATTTTATGGGTCAGAAATTCAGACAAGGTTTGTTGGGTGTACTCTTTTCCTGCTTGCCACAGACTGGGGTCACTGAGTGGTAATCAACTGGTATCAGGGCTAGTCAAGAGGAGACAAGATGGTCAATCACATGACCAGTGCCTTGGAGACAATGGATGGAAGATTGAGCTCAGCTGAACCCCTTTCCACTCCAGACTGAGCACCCCTCAACAAGTCTATGCTACAAAACAGTAGGACTTTTTGCATGGCAGCTCAGAGCTCCAAGAGAACAAGATCTAAGCAATCTAGCATAGTGCATTAGATATATTAAGAAATGGGTAAATATTTGTGAACTGGCTGAATATCTCTCCTGGAAATACTTTCGTTATACTAGATAACTGAAAAGAAACTCCATAACTCAAAGTATAGTTAAAGAATTTTTTAGTATCAAGGGCATTATATTAAACCACATGCACTGAATCGGTGAGTATGGGCTTGTAGATGAGATACTATTGCTTCACTTAACTTGGCCACAACAAACTCTCCATTTGAGCACTGGTAGTAACAGTGTTTGGGTACCAGTCACATACATTACCCTCCTTTTGAGTGCTGTGGATGATATAAGAGCAAAAGGGGACTCAAAGTTTCCCAAATCATAAGCTATGTAAGGACAGGGACATGATACATAGCATGGTGTGCATTATTTGTCTGGTAAATAAATGAAACCCTCTCAATAAGCATAGATTTTCTCACAGTTGAAGAGTTCATGCCATTACAAATAGATATGTTGTCATTTTTCATTTAAAATATAAAGTATTTTATTGTTAGGAAAATATACAAATATTCTAGCATATAAGATGTTTAGTCTTTCATACTGTTCTTCTGCATATTTTTATTAGCTGGTAAATTTAGGTGGTAATTCATCTGATGTCCTTGGTGAATAGTAACAATTTAACGTCTTCTTTACCGATTTGGATGCTTTTTATTCCTTCCTCTTGTCTAATTGCTGTGGCTAGAACTTCCAGTACTATGTTGAATAAATGTGGTGAGAATGGGGGCACCTGGGTGGCTCAGTGGTTAAAGCCTCTGCCTTTGGCTCAGGTCATGATCTCACGGTCCTGGGATCGAGCCCCACATCAGGCTCTCTGCTCAGCGGAGAGCGTGCTTCCCTCTCTCTCTCTCTGCCTACTTGTGATCTCTCTCTCTCTCTCTCTCTCTCTCTGTGAAATAAATAAATAAAACCTTTAAAAAAAAAAATGTGGTAAGAATGGCTATCCTTATCTTTTTCCTGACACTAGAGGAAAAGCTCTGTTTTTCACCACCAAGGATGATGTTAGCTGTGGGTTTTTCATATATGGCCTTTATTATGTTGAGGTATATTCTGTCTAACCCCACTTTGTTGAGAGTTTTTATCATGAATGTGTGTTGAATCTTGTCAAATGTTTTTTCTGTATCCATTGAGATGATCATATGATTTTTATCCTTCATTATGTGGATGTGGTGTATGATGTTGACTGAACTGTCCATGCCTCCTTGAAATAAATCGCACCTGATCATGGTGAATGATCTTCTTAACATATTGTTACATATGGTTTGCTAATATTTTGTTGAGGATTTTTGCATCTGTGTCCATCAGGAATATTGGCCTATAAGTTGGGGGGATGTCTTTGGTTTGGATATTAGCCTCATAGAATATATTTGGAAGCTTTCCTCCCTCTTCTGTTTTTTGGAATAATTTGAGGAGAGTAGGTAATAACTCTTCTTTTAAATGTCTGGTAGAATTCCCCTGTGAATCTGTCTGGTCCTGGGCTTTTACTTTTTGGTATTTTTTGATTACTGATTCAGTTTTGTTACTTGTAATTGGTCTGTTCAGATTCTCTATTCTTCCTGGTTCACTTGGAAAATTGTATGTTTGTAGAAATTTAACCATTTTTTCTAGGTTGTCCAGTTTGTTGGCATGTAATTTTTCATAGTATTCTCTTAAAATCCTTTGTCTTTCTGTGGTGTCAGTTGTTACTTCTCTTCTCTCCTTTCTGATTTTACTTATTTGGGTCGTTTCTCTTTTTTTCCTGATGAGTCTGGCTAAGGGTTTGTCCAACTAAGGGTTTGTCAGTTTTGTTTATCGTTTCAAAGAACCAGCTCTTGGTTTTATTGATTTTTCTCTACTGTTTTTCAAAAGAAAAATAAATGTAAAGCATAATGACATGATTTGCAACTTTGAATTAAAGTCATAAAGAGCAAAAGGGGAAATAGTTATGCTTCATTAATCATTCAAAAACTAAAATTAAAATCAAAACCAAATATAAAGCTAAACATCTCAGTTTATGTTAAGAAGAATTAGGAAAAAAATAGCAAGTTACATTCTGAACACTCACAAAGCTAGTATCTAAATAACAATACCTATCATTTATTGAGTATTTATGATGAATAGAGTACAGAACTATGTTATATAATTAACTTTTCAAAAGAACCAGTGAATTATTATGCTGATTTCACAGACAAGGGAACTCTGAGTCCTATAGCTGTTAACTAGTTTTCTTCTGATTCATACAGCTAATAAGTGACAAGCTAATATTTGAACCTAAGTCTGGTTAGGCTAGAATCTATGTACCTAACCTTCTTAGTGCACAAGTGTTCTATACCTTTATTTATTCAACAGATAATGATTGGGTGGTTACAAAGTATAAGACATAGTTCAGGTGCTGGCAATGAAGATAGGAGCAACCCAGACAAAGTCCTATTCCTTCAAAGCTAACTATCTAGTTTGGTAAGAAATATAATAAGATATGTATAGAAGTCATATTGTAATTAGAGTTATGAAGAAAAAAAGAGTGAGGGAGATATGGAGTATCCATATTGAGGTTGATATTAATGTAAGATCCATGAATAATATCTTTGCTGCAATATTTAAAGCATTTTTCACTTGTATGCTTTTAGGACCTTAAAATTCCTTTAAGAAGATACGAAGTTTCCAATTATAATTAAAATTAAGTTACTATTAAAGAGCTTTGAACCTATTTATCCCTCCAGGTACAAAGTAGTTTTAAACTCATAAGGACAATGAACTCATAACATATATAGTAGTAATCAGGTTTGTCACTCCCATGAGACTTAGGGTATCACTTTAGACATATAGAGTGCTAAAAACATAGGAAGCGAGAATTTTTTTTATTTTATTAACCATCTTAAGGGATGAGTACGATCAAATTAAAATTACTTAACTAATGTAGAGGAGAACATGGTTGTACATTATAGGTTTGGGTTTCCTATTGGTCATATACTTATATACATACATGAAATAATACATAATATATCACCTATTGATAAATATTATATTGGTCAATGTAATGTAACAAGAAACTAATTGCTTCAAGTCAGTTTAAACTCAAAAAACTAGGGTTAGCTCACAAAACCAAAAGATAAAGATGAGGCAATTCCAGGTATCCCACTAGATCAGTTTGTGGTCCTCCACAGATGACATTAATATGACTCAGCCTCAGTGAGGCCCATATTTTGATGTCTCTTATTAGATTTTCAAACTTTCAAGAGAGAGACCATGAATGGCCAAGCTTACACCAGGGATCTCCACCTCTGGCCCAGTTCATGTTGGCCTGGAGGATTGAGTGATGTTGCAGAGACCTAGCCAATTGGAGAATTGTTTATGGTGTCTAATTCAGTGGGTGCCACATTATTTGTTTTCACTCACCATAATTTCTGCAATGCCCAGCAGAGTGCCTGACATGCAGTGGACAATTAATAAGCATTAGGTATGCACATGTTTCTCAGGTCTCAAGGTTACAGCCTATGATGAGGCTATTATGAGCACTGGCATATAAGAGTATAATATAGTTATGCTTTCAAAAAGTTTTATTGAATCAGGTAGTCCTAGCAAAATTGGTAAAAACCAAGCAAGAGTCCTCTTTTCACTGCTTCATAATTCATCTATCAAAGCATTTAAATGTTCAGCATTGCCTAAAAACACTGAGAGTTCTTGAGGCCTTTATCAATTTATTGGACATTTTCAATCAATAAATTAAATACATTTATTAATTGGCTAAACACAACAATAAATATTCATGTTAACTATACAAAACCCCATAGTGAAGCAGAGTTACTGAACATACATAAAGATTTAAGTAGATAAGCAAAAGATGCTTGAACACACATATATTTTGGTGATTTGTCTACTCTATGGAAATCAGTCTTGGGATTCAGTTTCCAAATGCATTGTGCAATGAAAGCAGCAATCTCTTGTACTGGATACTGTATATACTGGATCTTCAGGAGTCCAGACTTAGGAGAACTGCCATTACCTATCAATATAAGGACCACCAAAAAATTATAAATACAGCTATGAAAAGGATTATAATAATCATTTATACTTTTATTTGGCTTTATAACTATTTTGATATTTTCTTTGTAAATATGAGAAAAACTTAGGGACAGGAAATCTGATCTCTATTTATAGGTGAAGAAACTGGAGTCCAGAGAAGCTCACTAACTCCCCAAAGTAAACATAAATGCTCATCTATAGAACTGAGGTTAAAAATCTTATCTGACTTGGCTCTGAAGCCCATGTCCCTTTCAAATATATATATATATGTACATATATATATATGAATATATATATTCATGTCCCTTTCATGAAAGGGACATGGGCTTCAGAGCCAAGTCAAATATATATATAATTTGATTTGATTTGATTTTTTCAGTGTTCCAAGATTCATGTTTATGTACCACACCCAGTGCTCCATGCAATATGTGCCTTCCTTAATACCCACCACCAGGCTCACCCATCCCTCCACATCCCTCCCTTCCAAAACCCTCAGTTTGTTTCTCAGAGTCCACAGTCTCTCATGCTTCGTCTCCCTCTCTGATTTCCTCCAATTCACTTTTCTTTTCCTTCTCCTAATGTCCTTTATGTTATTCCTTATGTTCCACAAGTAAGTGAAACCATATGATAATTGACTTTCTCTGCTTGACTTATTTCACTCAGCATAATCTCCTCCAGTCCCATCAATGTTGATACAAAAGTTGGGTATTCATCCTTTCTGATGGAGGTATAATATTCCATTGTATATATGGGCCATATCTTCTTTATCCATTCATCCGTTGAAGGGCATCTTGGCTCTTTCCACAGTTTGGCGATTGTGGCCGTTGCTGCTCTGAACATTGGGGTACAGATGGCCCTTCTTATCCCTACGTCTGTATCTCTGGGGTAAATACCCAGTAGTGCAATTGCAGGGCCATAGGGTAGCTCTATTTTAATTTCTTCAGGAATCTCCACACTGTTTTCCAAAGTGGCTGCACCAACTTGCATTCCCACCAACAGTGTAAGGGGGTTCCCCTTTCTCCACATCCTCTCCAGTGCATGTTGTTTACTGTCTTGTTGATTTTGGCCATTCTAACTGGTGTAAGGTGGTACCTCAATGTGGTTTTGATTTTAATTTCCCTAATGGCTAATGATGATGAACAGTTTTTCATGTGTCTGTTAACATTTGTATGTCTTCTTTGGAGAAGTGTCTGTTCATTTCTCTGCCCATTTTTTGATGTGCTTATGTGTTTTTTGGGTGTTGAGTTTGGGGAGTTCTTTATAGATCTTGGATATTAGCCCTTGATCTGTATTGTCATTTGCGAATATCTTCTCCCAATCCCTGGGTTGCCTCTTTGTCTTGTTGACTGCTTCCTTTGCTGTGCAGAAGCTTTTTATCTTGATGAAGTCCCAAAAGTTCATTTTCTCTTTTGTTTCCTTTGTCTTTGGAGACATGTCTTGAAAGAAGTTGCTGTGGCCGATGTCAAAGAGGTTACTGCCTATGTTGTCCTCTAGGATTTTGATAGATTCCTGCCTCACGTTGAGGTCTTTGATCCATTTTGAGTTTATCTTTGTGTATGGTGTAAGAAAATGGTCGAGTTTCATTCTTCTATATATAGCCATCCAATTTTCTCAACACCATTTATTGAAGAGACTGTCTTTTTTTCCACTGGATATTTTTTCCTGCTTTTCAAAGAATATTTGACCATAAGAGTTGCGGGTCCATATCTGGACTCTCTACTCTATTGCTTTGGTCTATCTGTCTGTTTTTGTACCAGTACCATGCTGTCTTGGTGATCACAGCTTTGTAATAAAGCTTGAAATCCGGTAATGTGATGCCCCCAGCTTTGTTTTTCTTTTTCAACATTTCCTTAGCAATTTGGGGTCTTTTCTGGTTCCATACAAATTGTAGGTTTGTTTGTTCCAGCACTTTAAAAAATGCTATTGGTATTTTGATCAGGATGGTGATGAAAATATAGATTGCTCTGGGCAGTATAGACATTTTAACAACGTTTATTCTTCCAATCCACGAGCATGGAATGCTTTTCCAACTTTTTGTGTCTTCAATCTCTTTCATGAGTGTTCTGTAGTTCCTCAAGCACAGATCCTTTACCTCTTTGGTTAGGTTTATTCCAAGGTATCTTATGGTTCTTGGTGCTATAGTAAAAGGACTCGATTCTCTAATTCCCTTTCTATATTTTCATTGTTAGTGTATAAGAAAGCAACTGATTTTTGTGCATTGATTTTGTATCCTGCCACATTACTGAATTGTTTTTGAGTTCTAATAGTTTGGGGGTGGAGTCATTTGGGTTTTCCATATAAAGTATCATGTCATCTGCG
>CM052900.1:85655863-85705950 GCA_028534135.1 Potos flavus | reverse complement strand
ATCGTGTTCCTGACCTCAAAGGGAAGGCTGTCAGCTTTTCCCCATTGATAATGATACTCACTGTAGGTTTTTCATAGATAGATTTTATGAAGTTGTGGAATGTTCCCTCTATCCCTATACTCTGAAGAGTTTTAATCAGGAACAGATGCTGTATTTTGTCAAATGCTTTTTCTGCATCAATTGAGAGGACTATGTCGTTCTTCTCTCTTCTCTTATGAGTTGTTCTATCACATTGATTGATTTGTGAATGTTGAACCACCCTTGCATCCCAGGGATAAATCCCACCTGGTCATGGTGGATAATCTTTTTAATGTACTGTCGGATCCTATTCGCTAGGATCTTGTTGAGAATCTTGGCATCCATATTCATCAGGGATATTGGTCTGAAATTCTCCTTTTTGATGGGGTCTTTGCCTGGTTTGGGGATCAGGGTAATGCTGGCTTCATAGAAAGAGTCTGGAAGTTTTCTTTCTGTTTCTATTTTTTTTAAAAAGCTTCAGGAGAATAAGTATTACTTCTTCTTTGAATGTTTGGTAGAATTCCTCAGGGAATCCATCAGGTCCTGGGCTCTTGTTTTTTTTGAGAGGTTTTTGATCACTGCTTCAATCTCGTTACTAGATATTGGTCTATTCAGGTTGTCAACTTCTTCCTGTTTCAGTCTTGGAAGTTTATAGGTTTCCAGGTTGCATCCATTTCTTCTAGATTGCTTAACTTGTTGGCATAAACTGTTGATAATAATTTCCGATGATTGTTTCTATTTCCTTGGTGTTAGTCGTGATCTCTCCCCTTTCATTCATAATTTTACTAATTTGGATCCTCTCTCTTTTCTTTTGGATTAGTTTGGCCAGTGGTTTATTGATCTTATTAATTCTTTCAAAGAACCAGCTTCTAGTTTCATTGATGCATTCTACTGTATCTAACTCATTGATCTCTGCTCTAATCTTAATTATTTTCCTTCTCATGCATGGGGTTGGCTTAATTTGTTTTTGATTTTCCAGTTCTTTAAGGTGTAAAGAGAGTTGGTGTATTTGGGATTTTTCAATTTTTTTGAGTGAGGCTTGGATGGCTATGTATTTTCCCCTTAGGACCGCCTTTGCCGTATCCCATAGGTTTAGGACCGATGTGTCTTCATTCTCATTGGTTTCCATGAATTGTTTAATTTCTTCTTTGATTTCTTGGTTGATCCAATCATTCTTGAGCAGGTTGGTCTTTAGCCTCCAAGTGTTTGAATTCCTTCCAAACTTTTTCTTGTGGTTGAGTTCCAGTTTCAAAGCATTGTAGTCTGAGAATATGCAGGGAATCATCTCAGTCTTTTGGTATTGGTTGAGCCCTGATTTGTGACCCAATATGTGGTCTATTCTGGATAAAGTTCCATGTGCGCTTGAGAAGAATGAGTATTCTATTGTTTTAGGGTGGAACGTTCTGTATATGAGGTCCATCTGGTCCAATATGTCATTCAAAGCTCTTGTTTCTTTGATTTTCTGCTTAGATGATCTGTCTATTACTGAGAGTGGTGTGTTAAGATCCCCTGCAATTAATGTATTCATATCAATATGACTCTTTATTTTGATTAACAGTTGGCTTATGTAGTTGGCTGTTCCTATATTGGGGGCATAAATGTTTACAATTGTTAGTTCTTCTTGGTGGATAGACCATTTAAGAATAATGTAGTGTCCTTCTGTATCTCTGACTACAGTCTTTAGCTTAAAATCTAATTTATCTGATATGAGAATCACTACCCCAGCTTTCTTTTGAGGCCTGTTGGCATGAAAGATGGTTCCCCATCCTTTTACTTTCAGTCTGGATGTATTTTTAGGTTCCAAATGTGTCTTTTGTGGACAGCATATGGATGGGTCCTGTCGCTTTATCCAGTCTGCAACCCTGTGCTCTTTTATGGGAGCATTTAGGCCATTCACATTGAGTGATTATTGAAAAATAAGTTTTTATTGACATGTTTCCTGTGAAGTCCTTGTTTCTATAGATTGTCTCTGTAAATTTCTGTTCTATGTCACTCTTGGGTTCTCGCTTCTTTTATAGAACCCTCCTTAATATTTCTTGTAGTGCCGGCTTGGTGGGCACATACTCTTTTAAACCTTGCTGGTCTTGGAAGCTCTTTATCTATCCATCCATTTTGAATGTGAGCCTTGCAGGATAAAGTCTTCTTAGCTGCATGTTCTTCTCATTTAGTGCCCCGAATATGTCTTGCCAGCCCTTTCTGTCTTGCCAGATTTCTGTGAACAGGTCTGATGTTATTCTGATTGTCCTTCCTCTGTACATAAGGAATCTCTTCCCCCAGCTGCCCTTAAGACCTCCTGTCTGAAATTATGATTCATGAATTTCACAATTAAGTGTCTGGAGGTCTGTCTAGACTCATTGATCTTAGGGGGTGTCGTTTCTGCCTTTAGGATATGAACACTTGTTCCATTCAAAATTTTCATCTGGGATTTATTCAACTATATCTTCTAGTCTTCTCTCTTTCTCTACCCCCTCAGGGATCCAAATAATTCTGACATTGGAACATTTCATGGCATCATTCATTTCCCTAATTCTGTTTTCATGGCTTCTAAGCTGTTTGTTCCAGGCCTCCTCCTGATCTTTCTTTTCTATCCCAATTTGTCTTCTAGATCACTAATTCGATATTCTGCCTTGGTTACCCTAATTGTTAGAGTATTTAGATTAGATTGGATCTCATTGATAGCCTTTTTTAGTACTACCAGATCAGCCCTCACTTCTGCCCTTAAAGATTCTATGTTGCCACTAATGGTCTTCTCCAACCTAGCCATTGCCTGGATAATTGTTACCCTGAATTCCCTTTCTGACATATTGTTTATGTTCTTATCCAGTAATTCTGTGGCAGAAGTCACAGTCTCTGAATTTTTCCTCTGGGTGCCTCCTCCTAGTCATTTTGGTGAGAGGTGGTCGAGGGGATATATAGCTGAATATATCAACCACAATCCAGGCAAGGTACACCCTAGAAAGTTTCAGAGCAATCATAAGTCACCATCAAAAAGAAAGAAAAAAGAAAAAAAGAGAAAAAGGGAAAAAAAAAAAAGCCCAGCCAAAATGAGCCCCAAAAGTAAGCTTTAAAAGGTACATAAATAAAAACAAACAAGAAGACCGTCAAAAGTAAAAGACAAGGAAAAAAAAAAAAGAAAAACCCAGCCAAAATGAACCCCAAGAATAAGATTTATATAGTACAGAAACGCTGACAGAAGAATAAGATGGGAAGGTAGTTATAAACCCTTGATGTGGTCAAGGAAGGTTATTTTGGTTCTTCCTGGGTGTATCTTGTTATCTTTGTTAGAGGACTCGACTTTATAGAGATATAGGGAAATTAAAACTGGTTTATATGTAGGCGCAGTATTGAATAGGGAAAAAGGATTACCTTGAAGTTTATATCTATATGTATATATATTAATAAAAAAAAGAGGTATATGTATGAAAAAAGTTCAAGTTAAAAACTATTAGGTAATATGTTGTATTAAACATCTAGTTATAGTGGTAAGTAGGTTAAAAAAATAAAAGAATCGTGAGAACAAATTAAAAAAATAAAAAGTTGAATCTATGAAATATACAGATTTGGGGGCAATACTGGGGGCTTAATATATTGTTTTCCCTTGATGTCGGGGTTTTACAATTTTATGAGGACCCTGTGGCTGTTGTCCTCTTGTTCTTTTGGCTTGTCTTCTGGGGGAGTGGCCTGCCATGTTGTTTTTCAGTCAACTTGCTTGGGCTGAGTTCCCCTGCCCCCTAACAAGGGGCTGGGCTCTGTGGAAACGGGTTTTTCAAGCTTTTGTTCTCTGGAGGTTTTTGTTCTTTGGCAGCTTTTTGCAACTTTTCGGAGAGTTAGTGCAAAGTAAACTGCCAGCACCCAGCCCTCTGCCTTAGAGAGAAACCTCAGTCTGCTCCCCTCTGGATGGTCCAGAACACACAGACTCCCCCTCTGCAAACTCCGCTGCACACTGCAATGTCCCACAGGTGGTGTGTACCCCCAGCCACTGTCTCAGTGGTCGCCCAAGACCCCCGCTTGTCTCTGCACCCCCGTGCCGCTAAAACCGTGAGTGATATTGGTCTGGGGAGCCCGATTCCGGTGGCTGCCATTGCTGGGACTGCTATCTGGAGACCAGGTCCACACTGGGTGCACTCAGACCCGGTGGCAGCCATGCAGGTCGCAGAAGGCTGTGGGTCCAGGGACCTCTGGCAGGAGCCTGGGCCAGTCTCTCTCAGGCATGGGCAGGGGTGTGCCCAACCCGAGCAGTGGTGCAAGCAGCAGAAAGCTGCAGGCTCAGGGACCACAGACTGGAGGCCCTGCTGGACTCTCTCAGGCACAGGTGGGCACCGGCTGTGACAGTCCTGGGACCATGGGCCTAGGGCTGTGCCCATGGCCACCCAATTCCACTAGTTGCCTCTGAAGACCCTTTGTTCTTTTTGAGTGCTTTTAACCAGACTCCATGTTAATGCTGGTCCCCAAACACAGGGCACTTTCGTACTGGAGTGTTACTTTCCAATGGATCGCTTTTGGTGGCTCCCTCCCCCTTCTGTTTATTCTCCGATATCAGTCCAAGTGCTCCTTGGACTCTGCTTTACCTCTCCAGTGATGTTCTTCTGCCCCCCACAGAGATCCAGAAATGTATAATCTTACATCTCAGGCTGATTTCATAGGTGTTCAGAGTGTTCGGATAGATATTTAGCTCAGTTCAGGGGACCAGTTGAAACAAGGTCGCCTACTTCTCCACCATCTTGCCCCTCCTCCCGTGTCCCTTTCTTTACATCATTATGCTTCCAGTACATTTTTAAAATGGGACTTGAGATGTTAATATATATCTTTAAAATAGTACCAGGAGATATGTCACAAAATCAATTTGCCAACAGTTGAAAAAGAGGCTACTGAATAACCTGAAACCAGATCATCTGTTTGAGGAGCAAATCCTAGAACCTAACAATGACCTCCATCCTGCAGTTATAGACACTCCTGAAAAACCAAAAGAAATTATTTTTACCAATGGAAAAAAAAAAAAAAAAGCTGCCCAAATGTTTACAAAAAAAAAAACAAAAAAACATTAAGCTGTAACTTTAAATAAAATATTCTTGACACCTGCACACTAAATTTGAATTCTTGTGACAAATATTTTAGGTGATAAGCAATCTAACAATAACATCAACCACTATGACTTCATCCAGCAAATTCATTCTTTAGAAATTTTGCATAAGACATTTTCTAAGTGTTGTAATCTTATGTTATCTTCTTTATATAGAAAGGTGAAGAAACTGTTGGGTAATTGATAACCTAGTTGAACACAGACGATGTCTTTTACATTGGATAAAATAAAGCCAGAATCTATCTACTACAGTACCTAGTATATGAAAAAATATTCAATAAGTGTGGGACGAACACTTTTCCATTTTGTGGGATAGATTTGGACTAATCAATGCACCCTGTTGTGCCCTATCCCTGATAGAATTGAAGAAATAACCACAGAAGGCCACCGTACAGGTAGGGTCCATGGAGCTGTCAGAAATTGAATGGCCCCAGGTGGGGATTTATCTGTGGCTACACACCACACTGGCAATACTGCCAAGGCCTTCAGGATGTTTTATCAGTTAGCTTAGGAATTAAACAAACTTGTTCATAGAAGTAACTGGTAGTGCAACCCAGTTTGAAGCATCTTCAAATGTCAGTAGTTAATATGTTAGCATGTATTTCCTAAAATCATGTTTCCATTACAATATTCTTTTAGCCCTTTGGCAATATGGCCCAAATTCTGTCAATGAATCTGTAGTTTTATGCATAGAAGAGTATTCTGAAAATTTTGGATTTTATCTGTAAACTGTAACTAAATGATTCTGCTGGCTCATCTCTGCATTCTATAGCCTTCACCCCAGTTTTTCCCACTGAGAATTTGAGAAAACAGGGGTAGACCAGAAGGAGTACTGAGAAAGGATTCTAAGGACCTGAATAACTGCCCTATGACCTTAGGAAAATAACTCAAGTTCTCTCAACTTTCATTTACATCCCCCTAAGTCATAGTCTAGCTGTGAGGATCAAATAAGAGAAAGTGCTTCATAAACAGTCCTACAAATGTAAGTTAATCTTATTGTGAACCTCATTTACCATTCTGATGCTCTTATGGACATCAACGGCAGATTCCTAGATGAATATCTATTTTTACCATAACATTTACACCTTATAGGTATTGGCTTATGTGTCTCTTCTCTCCGGTACAGAAAATGTGGTTTAATATTTTAGTGTCCCTGCAAATGCTTTTGTTAACCTACGTGTCAGTCTTTGAGGAAGTATTACTAAGATCCATAATTAAGTGCAAGTGATGCCAGAGGATGGGAATACAATGGTGGACTAAATGCCTTATCCCTTATCCTCACAGAATAAATACACCATCAAAATATGGCAGAGTCATTCTTTCCTATTCAGTGCTTCTCAATGGAGGTAAAGTGTTTGGAAAATGAAGAAACTGCATTATAGTTGAAGAGTAGTCATATAAAGCCAGACTCTAGGAATTTCTCCCTCCCAGAACTATTTTTTCTACTTTGTTTGCACGTTCTCATGAGATTTTAAAAAAAAAAAAAGGTCAACGTGGATGTTTTGCCTAATTTTTATTCAGATAGTCTACATTATAAAAACAACATTGCTAGGATCATCTGAATTTTGTAATTATTATTAAATACTGTTTAGAAATAGCCTAATAGCATATGTAGGACACATACGAACCTGCAGATCAGAAAGGGATTCACTATGAAAGTTTACATTAAAATAATTACCCCCATTTTTGTTCATAGCCAAAAATGTGTGGTTATATGTGCATGCCCAAAACTCGGTTTCAAAGCGAGACGAAAATTCCTTCAACTCACCTTGATCTAGAAACAAACAAATTGGCCAGAAATTTTGTCCTCCCTGGAATATGAAGGGCAACGATAACATTAATGACATTCCGTTGTATGTCAAACGGATATAAAAGCTGCAGACCTCTGACAAAAAGACTCCCATCCCTAAATGGCAGAAATTATTGAAGCCACAGGGCATATAGCACTCGCTCTGGGAACCTTTATCAGGGAACGGTTGGAGGTGGGCTTTTTGGAGCAGCCTGTAGTTAGCCCTGTATTCATGCTGGTCAGGTCTTTTACCAAGAGAGTTTTGCTTTCAGTGTTTATGTAGTGCAGCAGGCAACTGTTTACCTCAGGGCATGAGAGTCAATCCAGCGCTTCAGAATCCGTGTGCCAGGGGCAGCTCTGTTGCCCATGGAAACAAGGGCTTCTTCGGAGGGAGGGAACTCTGCAAGGGGCAAGTCCGAAGATAATCTCATCAACTGGGCCAGTGCCCTGTTTGAAGGTGTTTTTGCTGCATGAACAACAGCCCTTAAAAAATTGTACAGGATTACAATATTTTATAATCGTTTAAGAACTTGCTTTTGACAGCTCTAAATTATATATGGTAATAGGTTCACACTCTTTTGAATGAATTGGTTTTAAGTTAGAGGAAACATTTAACTGGAAAGAACTTTCACGATTTCTCCTCCCTTGGCAAAGAGGGAAAATGTCGATGCAAATTCTTGTCTAACATGTAGGGGAAGGTTCTTAGATTGTGTTATTAAGAAGAAAGTTTTGGGCATGGATTAGGCTGGATGAACCACTGTGCATGTTTTAAAATGACATGCAAGTGGCTTGGACTAAAAGCTCACAAATGCCTTCTTTTTCCAACATTCAAAATGTAAATTAAATCCTATGTTAGATTTCATTATCAATAAACATTTTTGAAGATTAGCAGCCTGACCTTGCCAGCGGCCTTGTAATTAGCTCACTTTGTGCCCAGATAGCACAGTGGAAGACGGATTGCAAAAAAAGTAGAGAATGAGAAACCATTGAAGACCATGTGGCAGTCATCTAGTGAATACCGTAGAAGGCTACAGGAGCAGGAACAGAAAAAAGGAAGGGAAAGAGAAAGTGTGAGAAATTTTTATTTATTGAGCACTTGCTCTCCAGGCCAGAAACTACATAAGTTATCTCACGTAAACATCGTAATAAAACTGAAAGACCTATGTCATTGTCCCTATTTTAGATACTGGGGGGGGTTGCAGAGAGACCTGTGGAGATGGACTTAGTAGGTGTTTGAATGAATACAAGTGAAGGAATGTAACTTTTCAAAACTGTTTCTAAATATTCCTACTGAGTCAAGTTATACCTCTTTTATTTTTTTAAATTACTGTGCCTATAGTACTGAGGGCATGGATAATGGAGAGAGTCTTGTTTTTTTTCAGTGAATAATGTTATTCATTGAAATCAAAATATGACCACCTACATTTTGTAATATGTTCTGGGCATAACGTTGAGCCTTGTGGAGATTGGGTTGTGAGAATTTTGTCTCATTATTCTTAAACGTTTTTATAATGTAATTTCATTTTACTTGAAATTCAGTTTTGATATCCCCAAAAGAAATAGAGTAAACCCATCCCTATTTTGCATCAAAGGAATATCTATGAAAATGAATAAGGCATAAAATAAGACTTCATTTTCCTGAGATATAGAAAATACATGAAAAATCTGGTAATTTCTTGGTATGGATCTAGTTATGGGATAGGTGGTCTCCCTGGATACAAATCTGGGCTCTGCTCCTTACTAGATGTGTGACTTTGGACATGTTACTTAAAATTTCTGCAAATCCGTTTTCTCACTTCCAACCTGGGAATACTACTATCTCCCCCATAGAGTTGTGATTAATAAGATATACTAGGCAAAACTGTTTTAATCACTACCCTAGTTGCATGTTGTAGGAAGAATTAACAAAAGTCTCTGAAGCACTGAAGAATATGGGTAATAACAAATATATGCACTCAAAGTGAAGCCAGTAAGATGCATATATTGGTACCTACTGTGTGAAGTATGTCATGACACATAGATCTGCAAAGACGGATGAGACATAATCTATGGCCTTGAGGAACTTATCACCTCGTGGGGAGAAAGTTATTTTAATACAAGGTAGTAAAGCTATTGGAGAGAGACATACATAAGATGTTGCAAGATGACAAGGGAGAGATAGTTATGATGAACTATAGACTTCCTGGAGATGAAAAACAAACTGATACTTAAGAATGAACACAATTAAGAAAGGCAAAACTTTTAATAAATGCTCTGTAGAATGAACAGGTCCAAAATAAACCTTAAAGAGATCCCAAACAACAAAATGTAGGGAAATATAAACAATATAGTTTATACAAATCTTTAATACCAAACCAGAGGCATTGGATTTCATCCTGTAGATGGTGAAGAGCCACTGAAAAGCTTTAAAAAGGAGAGTGATTTGGTCACTTTTTCTTTCTTTCTTTTTTTTTTTTTTTGAATCATCTCTCTGGCTGCAAGATGGGGATGGATTGATTGGCTGGTGAGGTGGGAAGGAAAGGGCACACTGAAGATGAAGAAATAGAGCCTGCTTGGACTTGGTATCAGATGGTTGTAGTACAAAGAAAGAAACAGATTTCAGAACAGTTTAGGAGATGAGATCAAAAGGATTTGGCAGTCTGTTGGATGTGATGGATAAGGAATAGGATTCATTGGTAATTCCAGGTGGATGGTGATGCTTTTTACAAAGCTATGCGATGCGGGGGGAGAAAAGAAAATCTGGAAGTCAAAATCACAAATTATTTCAAAAAAGACCTGTTAAGTAGCAAGTATTTCTGCAATGTTTGGGTGGAAATGTGCAAAAAGAACTTAGATTGCCTCAGGGCAAATTGGAACTATTTGCCTTTCAGGTACATATATGGGCAAAGGTTTCATCTAAAAAAGAAGAAGATGGTATCCAGAGACTAAGATTTAAAGTGAGCAGAATCGTGACAATGAGAATGGAATACAAGAAATCACCACAGTTTAAGTGGTATGCAAAAGAGGTACTCATAGGAGAAACTTAGAAGTAGAGGTCAGAGAGGGTAAGAGGATAATTTGTCCCACAGAAGGCAACTAGGAGTTTCACGGAAGTCAAAGAGCCTATACATCCATCCAATAAAAGTTACTGTTTTTATTCTAGGCCTTTATTCCAAGAATATAAAAGTTGAAACATGTTCATTGGTTGTTGACCCTTGCCAGAGCAATTTCAGTTTGCTTGGCACAAAAGCTAATCCCTGTGAGTTGCATTGTAAATGAGAAATGAGGAAGTGGAGACAAGGAGTGTAGATTACCTCTTCATGGAGAAGAGGGCAATCAGGCTGTAGTCATAAGGAAGTACAAGGTCAAGAGAGGCAAATTTAGGATGAGAGAGAGCCCAAAGGACATTTAGGAAAAAAAATAGAATGGAGATGTTTGGAAAGAAAGTGATAGTGGGAAATAATAGAGAAAGGTCAGAAGGGGCAAGAGGAGTTGTATTTGAGAATAACATGAGAGGCAGGAGGAAGAGAGATACCACACCCTTGAGAATAAAAATGGCACATAGACACTATGTCCAATTCTGCTCGTGTTATCAGACAATTCACTAAATCAAATTCCCACTAGTATTATCTCCCCACATAAAGTAGTTTAAATAAAGTAGGTAAGTAAAACACAGAACTTTCGGTTAATATTAATATTGGATTATAAGTGAAGATGGACCAAGTAGTACTGTGTTGTATGTGTGTGATAGGGAGAAGAGAGCTAAAGGAAACCGAATCGATTTCCTCAAATTCCTTAATGTCGTCAGTGAAATGTCCTTTCCCTTTGCTTCTCCCTTTGTCCACATTCTTTGGGATAGAGATGGGATGGGAAATAGACAAAACAAGTATTTCTAGAAATTTCAGTTTTACTCAGAATTTATTGATCATTTGTTGTAATCAAAGCACTCTACCAAGGGAGGGTGTTAAAAAGTTAATGAAGACAGAAACCTAACTCATTCAAGCTCATGATCTGGTAGGGTAGGAAGGTAAATATAAAAATACCTAAAGGGTAAAAATATTGTCACCTAAATTTGTATTTTTTACCTCTTTAAAAGCAAAATAGAATCCAACTATTTAGAATGCCACTCTACTTTAAGGCCTGAGATACTTGGAGCTCTTGAAATGTCATTTGATGTGTAGATACATTTGACACACATTAAAGAAGAAGTAACCTAAGAGGTTTGTCAGACCAGAGGAAGTGTGACTTTCTGGCCTGGGAGGGATGACGGAAGCCATTGGAATGATTTATTGATAAGTGATGATGTGCGTTTGTAGTTTAAAGAAGGGCAGAATCAGCTCTCAATGATAAAAAATATTCCATTCCAAAGGTATCTTGCATTTTTTTTTTATTCATTTCACAGACAAAAATAGGATGTAGGCAGGGAGAATTGCTTTCCTTGAAACAAGAACTTTTACAAAGTTAAAAACTTGAAATTAGATCATACATCAGCATGAATAAGATAGCCTAGCATGTTCTCCACTTGCAACTGTGGTGCCTTGGTAATATGGCTGGCCTTAACAGAGCTGTTTGTGGAAAAGTAAAGATTATCTTCCTCACATGGCATTGTTTCATGCTTGGACCTGTGGGGGGGGAAAAGTTCTTTATTTGCAACTCAAAGATTATTTTCAGATTAGTAAACAGTAAGTCTGCACAGTAAGCTATGCAACCAAGTTGTGGAATATTTAGGAAAAATATTGTGTATGAGAATCTCTTATTCAGTATGTCTTGATGATATAGTTTTTTTCCAAAAGATGTGATTTCTAAATATATAATACTTAAATGCTTTCTTTTACCAAATTTATTCTCATAAACACCCAAGTATACTTACCAGTTTGAGTTCTAAAATTATTTGTGAAAAATAAAGTTTGATATAGAATCTGTGATTTTCAGTGGATCATGCAGTAAAATAATCAGAACAATAGAAGGCAGAAAGTACCAAAGTAAAATCAAAAAAGATTTAAAAGTATAACAAAATTATAGATCTATAAAATATTTATAAAAATTCACCTGTATATATCTGATTTGTAATTTTATGTTAAGTGTTTTAATTTCAGCTTTTTAGTTAATGCATGAGAATCATATCTTCTAGATAGAAAGGCATCCTCCCTTCCAGATCTCTGGTGTCTATTGAACACAGTTCATCTACAAATCAAAGATTGAGAGTCATAGCAACTTCTCTGTCCTCTACAGGGGACAGAGCTTGGACTTACTGGAGAAATGTGTCACTACTTGGTGATACCCAGAGTGCTAAGCTTGGTGTTTTGTCACAGATGGAAGGATGGCAACCCAGCGTCATGTGGAAAATTGGGTTAGATATGTTTCTGGAAATATTTGGGGAACCCAAGGGAAATTTCATTCTCCTTTATGTTCTTTTTCACCATTTCTCCCTGTTGTGGACCTACTGTGTCTGCCCCCAAATCATAAGTTGAAACATTGACCCCCCCAGTGTGATTGTATGAGGAGGTAGGGCCTTTGGGAGATGATTAGGTTTAGATGACGTTGTAAGAGTGGAGCCTACATGAATGGAATTAGTGCCCTTGTAGAAATCATGAGCAGGATTGCGTCCAATCTCTGTTCTCCACACATGAGGATACTAGGAGAAGTCCACAGTCTGTCTGTAGCCTAGGAGGGGGCTCTCAACAGAACTCAGCCAAGCTGGCATCCTGATTTCAGATTGCCAGCTTCTGAAACCATGAAAGATGATTGTTTATAAACCATCCAGTCTATGATATTCTAGTAGAGCGTACTGAAAGACTAAGACACTGCCCTACTTTTTTTATTATTATTATTATTCAGGCTTTCAGGGGCTGAACTCATATATACATGCATTTGTTGAATTCCAGATCCTCCTACAACAAAATTGCTGGTTTTATTTCTTTTTAGGCTATTGAAATTAATTCATTTGACCTAAATCAATTTGGATTGTAACTAAGATTTGTGGATTAAGTGTCTCTGATACAAGGATATAGTAGTATATCTTTCCTTGAAATCACCTCAGATACAAGCACTAGACAAAAGCTTATTTTATGTCTTCATGCCATTTCTCTGTACCTTAATGCATTCAAATTCAGGTAGGATCTGTATTTAAATATTAAGGATAAATATTTACAGGGAGACTAGCTGGTATGCTGAGCAAAGTTCATAATGTTTAAGCTGGGGGGGGCACTTTTCAACAAATTCAAGTATAGGTTCAAATGACAAAAATCATACATTGTTTTGTATTTATTATTGGTATTTCTTATCCCTAAGAAAATAAATGGTAGTAACAAGACTGTGTCTGTGTGTATTCAAAGGCAGAGTGGATTTAGTTGATTCAGCATGAAGCATAGTAAGAGAGGAGAATATCAATACTCGTTCATATAACTCTGTAGATGCTTTTTCTTTTTTATTAACATGTGTATTACTTGTTTCAGGGGTACAGGTCTGTGATTCATCAGTCTTACATAATTCACAGCACTCACCATAGCACATACCCTCCCCAATGTCCATCATCCCACCACCCCATCCTCCCCACCCCCCTCTACTCCAGCAACCCTCAGTTTGTTTCCTGAGATTAAGAGTCTCTTATGGTTTATCTCCCTCTCTGGTTTCGTCGTTTCATTTCTCCCTCCCTTCCCCTATGATCCTTTGTCTTGTTTCTCAATTTCCTCAAATCAGTGAGATTATATGATAATTGATCCTCTCTGATTGACTTATTTCACTTAGCATAATATCCTCTAGTTCCATGCATATCGTTGCAAATGGCAAGATTTGGGGGTTTTTGATGGCTGCATAATATTCCATTGCCTATATATACCACATCTTCTTTATCCATTCATCTGTTGATGGACATCTAGGTTCTTTCCATTGTTTGGCTATCGTGGACATTGCTGCTATAAATATTGGGGAGCATGTGCTCCTTCGGATCACTATATTTGTGTCTTTGGGGTAAATACCCAGTAGTGCAATTGCTGGGTCGTAGGGTAGCTCTATTTTCAACTTTTTGAGGAATCTCCATACTGTTTTCCAGAGTGGCTGCACCAGTTTGCATTCCCACCAACAATGTAGGAGGGTTCCCCTTTCTCCGCATCCTCGCCAACACCTGTCGTTTCCTGACTTGTTAATTTTAGCCATTCTGACTGGTGTGAGGTGGTATCTCACTGTGGTTTTGATTTGTATTTCCCTGATGCCAAGTGATGTTGAGCACTTTTTATGCGTCTGTTGGCCATTTGGATGTCTTCTTTGCAGAAATATCTGTTCATGTCTTGTGCCCATTTCGTGACTGGATTGTTTGTTCTTTGGGTGTTGAGTTTGATAAGTGCTTTATAGATTTTGGATACTAGCCCTTTATCTGATAGGTCATTTGCAAATATCTTCTCCCATTCTTTTGGTTGTCTTTTGGTTTTGTTGATGGTTTCCTTCACTGTGCAAAAGTTTGATCTTGATGAAGTCCCAATAGTTCATTTTTGCCCTTGCTTCCCTTGCCTGTGGTGATGTTTCTAGGAAGAAGTTGCTGCGGCTGAGGTCAAAGAGGTTGCTGCCTGTGTTCTCCTCAAGTATTTTGATGGATTCCTGTCTCACATTGAGGTCTTTATCCATTTTGAGTCTATTTTTGTGTGTGGTGTAAGGAAATGGTCCAGTTTCATTCTTCTGCATGTGGCTGTCCAATTTTCCCAACACCATTTGTTGAAGAGACTATCTTGTTTCCATTGGACATTCTTTCCTGCTTTGTCGAAGATTAATTGACCATAGAGTTGAAGGTCCATTTCTGGGCTCTCTATCCTATTCCATTGATCTATGTGTCTATTTTTGTGCCAGTACCATACCGTCTTGATGATTACAGCTTTGTAATAGAGCTTGAAGTCTGGAATTGTGATGCCACCAGCTTTGGTTTTCTTTTTTCAACACTCCTCTGGCTATTTGGGGTCTTTTCTGGTTCCCTATAAATTTTAGGATTATTTGTTCCATTTCTTTGAAAAAAGTTGATGGTATGCTTTTTCTATAAGAAGTGGAGTAGATTTTAATTTATAAACCATAATGACTACTACCACAGATCATTACTGAAAAGCTCTTGTTACCCACTTCTGCTTAACTCCTCTTGTTCCCTTCCTATAGAAGCACAGATGCCTAAGACTGCCATGTCACAGCCACTTCCTTTTAGATGAGGCTAACACAGATATGATTCTGCCTGTGTCAGACAGTAATATACATAGGTTTCCATGCTGCAGGAAAACAATCCTCCTTTACAATTAAAATTGTAAACACTGAAAACCAAAGACATACTGGTTGTTGTTTTTTCACATTCCTAGTAGTACTAAGTACGTGGGTCAGAAAAGTCACACATTCTAAGATGCAGTCAGTAATATATTGTATTACTAGATTTTTGTACTAGAGCTAGTGCTGAACTCCACACAGGAGGTGATAGAATAGGATACACAGGAAAAGGCCCAGGAAACAGAAGCTAGATAAGAAAAGACCTAATAAAGAATGGTAGAGAATGACATACCAGAAAGTGCTGGTTTTTACACACGCGCGCACACACACACACACCCTGATTCCCCAACCAGGGATCCTAGAATAGCAAGCTATTGCAAGTTGTATGTGTAACATCCCCCACTCGCTCCCCCCTACACTGCACTTCCGCCTTCCCCTTGCCCAGTTCTTGAGAGTATAGCGCCTCCCCACCGTACATGTATTTGTTTCTACACCTGATATACATTATGTTAGCATATTCAGCTGGAATTCTGAGTGTGGCCACAGATGCTTCACAATAAAAAGGGAAGTAAGACTGTATTAAAGTTGCAGGGATCACTATGAGATGACCACAGTGGGCCGTGATGTTGGAGCTGGAAAGCTGGTTTGGGATTGGCACTCACGTGGCACCTCTGCTGTGCTCCCTTTAGATTCAACTTCTCTTCCCACTTCAACATCAAGTAGCTGAAAGGCTTAAGCTAGTTTTTCTGTTCTGGTTGCTGAGTCCAAAGGACAGGAAATCATTACAGGGAAAACATTTCTAGCAAAGGTCACTTTAATAGAAAATTACATCAATCACCTGGAAGAAAAAAAAATACATTTCAATTGATGTCATCCGTCCATGGGTTAACATCGTTTTCGTTTCTGACTTGAGTTTTTTAAAAGTTAGTCTTACTTTTGGAGAAAGCGCATTAAAAATTAACCACGTCTTCAACAGTGATTTCCATCTTTTAAGAAGAGATGGTTATTAGCTATTTCATGTCAGAAGCTAAATGGTTACCTACTTAGAAGGGGAAGAGAATTTTTTTTGGGGATGTACTCCCAATGGAATGCTAAAAGGAGCAAATCTTTCAGAGTCAGAAGATCAAGTGTTTACTTTTTTAGCATACTTTCTTACATGATTGAAATTTGGCAGATGCACACCTTAAAGATGGTGATATTTTTTTCTATGTATTTTAAGTATATGCCATTTACTTCCTAAAAATGCCATGCTTATTTTGCTTGTGACTTTATGTAGAAGGAAGGAAGGGAAGGAGGAAGGAAACAAAGGAAAATTAGGAATAGGCAAGTATATGACAAGTGCAAATGTTGCAACTGTTTCTGGTTGACGTTCAACCCTGTACTAGAGCTGCCTAGAGTCCCTGGCCTGAAATACTCGCAGTTCAAAACAGACCATTTTTCCCTTTTATTCCCCAAATGTTTTCATGGCTAAAATGGCTTCTCAATCATCTCCTATAAAAATGATACAGAATATTTAAGACTGCTATTAAGTGTAGATTCATAATGTAGGCAAATTGCTGCAATGATTCTATCTGAATGACCAGCCTTAAGAGGCCTGGGTGCCTCTAGCTCCCAAACTACACACACATTTCAGCCTGTGTCTTTGAGCCTTCCTCTCCCTTCCAGGCCACTGAAGTGCAAAGTCTGAACATCACACCTGGAAAATTTTCTTCCTTGAACACTAACACCTCTATCTGACCTATTATAGTGATTCTTTTTTTTTTTTTAAGATTTTATTTGACAGAGAGAGACAGACAGAGAGAGCACAAGCAGGAGGAGCAGCACCAGGAGAGGGAGTAGCAGACTTCCCGCTGAGCAGGGAGCCTGATGCAGGACTAAATCCTGGGACACTGACCTGAGCCAAAGGCAGACGCGTAACCGAATGAGCCATTCGGCACCCCTATTACAGTGATTCTTAAAATGTGGTCCCAGACTAGCACCATCAAGAACACCTGGAAAAAATCTCAGGCTTCATCTCAGACCCAGTGAATCAAAAACTCTGGGATTACAGCCCAGCAGTCTGTGTGTCAGCAGTACCTCCAAGCGATCTGGAGAATCATTGGTTCCCCATTGGAACCAAACAGAGAATGGGTCCACCTTTCACTTCTCTGTGCAGTAGCCCTGATTCCCTGGATCTGATGAAAATGAAAGAAATGCTTGACAAAATGTGCTGGTAGAAAAGGCTGGAGGTTCTTAGGGCTCATCTAAAATTTCTATTTTCCTGGCATAGGCTCCTTCGGATTCTCAAGGCCAGATTTAGAAAAAGCAGCAGGCCAATGGCCATCAGAGGCAAACCTCTAGCAAACCTGCAAGGATTTATTCTGGGGAGTAAGTCTGCCTTCTATAGTTATCTGGAAGCACATTAATCATTATCATCTGGCAGGGTACACACTGAGCTGGGTGGGCTGTTTGATCACAGTATCTCACATTGCTTCTTCAGAGCCTTACCTGGGTACACTATATTCACCAAAGAGGTAAAATGAGGGAATGTGCAAACTGTCCCAAGGATGGCCTCTTCCTATTCTCAACACATTTTTCTTCTCCTGCCTTGTGGCCAGGGGAATCAAGCCAGAACAAACCAATTCATACTTCTATTATAATGGGGAGTTGAAGGCGATTGGTAAGAACCACAACCTCTTGGCATTTAGTAGTTAGTGATCTCCCTCACTGGAGAAGCATTCTAAGAATTTCTCCTTTTGTTACAAACTTACATATTTTTATTGTAAATTTCACTCCTGCCCCACCCTTCCTCATGGAGAACCTTGCAAATAAGAACCTGTGATTTCATCAGTTTTTAGAAATCTTGCTCAAAATGTCTTCTCTTCAATGGTAGGCTTATTTCTCTTCTCTACATTTTTATGCTTTGACTAGATTGTGTGAATGTTTTCTCTTGTGATATGATTTTAGGTCAAAAGCCAACATACTGAAAGCTTTAGCAGAATTATAACATATCCACCAAAAGAAAAACTTCTGTTGTAGTAAATTTTTCCCTCACATTAGAAAGGAATGAAAAATGCTTCTGAGAAATCTCAGTGCCAAAGAGATAGTACAATATGTGCTGTGGTGGGGTTGCATTGGTTTTTCTGGGGCTTTACAAGAATGTGTTTCAGGTTATCAAATTGAGAAATATTCCCCAAACTAACTAGTAGCAAAAAAAAAAAAATTTCATTCCAAACAAAATAGAAATTCCATTTTGGCAGCCAAAGGAGATGCAGAGCCTTGGGTTTCTCCTCTGTTGGATCTGACCTAATGCTACTTTTATTTCTCTTACTGGGTCGGGGATGGGGGTTGCTCATGATGAGGAATAGACTATGCCTTTGTAAGGGAGAGGAATGATTTTCCCTCTATCCTTCTGAATTCTTAGCTAAGACCCCTGTAATAAAAGTCAGATTAGCCAGAAAAAAACAAGTCTATTAACACATATACCTCCCCCAGGGAGATACCTGGGAAAAAATGGATAACTCCCCAAAGTAGCATAGAATTTGGATTGAAATACCATCTTAATGCTGAAAGGATAAAGGGGATGTAGGCCTCTTAGGAGAGAGTAAGTGGTGTTTAGGGAAAATGGATGGGCCCTTACAAGAACAGTTGCGAAGTATGACCTTTCATGATAAAGTTTGAGTGTGATGTCAACTTCTAGTCTCTCTCCTATGATAAGAGTCTTCTCTGTTGATGAAACTCCCAGGGAAAAGGGTATTTGTGACAAGTAGGTTCTTTTTTTTTAAGGATCTGTCTTTAGGCAGATCAGAGCACTTACAGAAATCTCCTGTATTTGTTGGTTTTCAGGTGCCTATAACTCAAAATAATCAGTAGTCCAAAGCATACACTGAAGCCCTACAGTCATATTTTGGGGTGGCATATTCTCCTAACTCTTCACTTTCCAATCCTGCCTTCTCCAACTGGCAGAAATTTCAAGACATTGTTCTTTCCAGATCTCTAAAGGACTCTTCTATGAGATTTATTCTCTTTGGCCTCACAGTGGAGACATTGATCCTTAGGGTAGGGTGTCCTCTTTCCAGATTCCTTCTAAAGCTCCAAAAATCCAAATATGTAGGGTAGAGATAATAGTATTAATGAGTGTCAGACAAATCTCTCTACTGCTAAACAGGCAGCTGAAGACTTTAACCCATAGGTGACTAGAAAGTCCTGGCCACCATTGTCTTTCTCCATCTATTGACTTATGTATGTGAGCTAAAATCCTGGTCTGGCCCTAGGTGACCTCTGTTTCAAACCTTGGGTAAGAGGTCATAAATATTGGATTATGTCCTTTAAAAATTTAGGGAACTCTTTTCTAGAAAAGAGCCTTATCAAAAACATTCTAGTGCACTGGTCATGTCAAAACATCTGCCTGAATAACTGGGTGTTCTCCCTTCACCAACGGGGAATGCTACCAATCTTATCGACCCAAAGGCTTTGTGGATCCCACCGTTGGTGAGACTGTGTTGGGATCCCAGCATAACTTTGAAATTTAACGAGAAATGCTTTTCTGTGGAAATATGTATAATCCTAGTAGATGACATGGGCTTTTCTTCCTTCCACACTCAACCACTAATGCCTTTGGGGAAATAAGATAGCATAGAAAACAGTTATCAACTGAATGTTGGTCTATTTTCCTTGACATCAGATAAAGAACTAGGTTACCTGAATCAGAGACTTCAATTCCATAAGAAAATTCAATGTCCTTACCACTCCTGGGCAATAAGCATTAGGATTTAAAATAAAGCATTTCAACAAAGGACCCTTCACTTGTCTTGAAATACTGTGAAAAATCCACATATACAAATAAGTGAATATTTTTGACAAGTCTGGTTTGCCAAGAGGCTATCTTCTTTGCTTTCCTTTTTTTCTAAATATGTTTTATGCTGGCTCCTGAAAACCACATTAGAAAAGGAAATGTGTAAAAACACTTTCTAGGGGTTGCTATGTTCTCCCTTAGAAACACAGTGAAAATCATTATGGTTACTCAACAATCAGTGTGGTGAGATAATATTCTGAGATACTATTCTTTTTCTGTCCTGTATTATTTCTCTTTGGTTCCCTTCCATTTTAGCAGTTAGTTGGTTCTGTTCCACATTGCCTTGGGTTATGTATGTGGTAAGTAGCAAAAGTAATATAAAGGAGACAGCTTAGTGGTTAGAAGTGAACTCCAGAGTTAACACGTCCTTATTCTGAGTCTCACTTTGCTCTTTAATAGTTGCGTGAGCTTGGTAAAATGCTTAACTCTCTGTTCTAGAGTTTTTCATCTGCTAAATGGAAACAATGATAAAGTTTTAGTATTGAGATACTATATTTAAGGTGATTAAACTATGCTTAAAAATGGTAAGAATGATGGGGCACTGGTTAGCTCAGTCAGTAGGACATGTGACTCTTGATCATGAGATTGTGAATTCAAACCCCATGCTGGGCACGGAGCCTACTTCAAAAGACATCTTTTAAATGGTAATGATAATTATTCACACTTACTGAGCACTTCCGTTGTGTCAGATACTGTTCTAAGATGCATAGTGACTCATTTAATACAGGCGGAGACCCTATGCTATGGATAGTGTGCCACCACCACGAGAACAGATAAAGAACAAGGGGGCATACCACCATTGATGGGATGTGGGTTTTGATGGTGTTGGGTGGAATCAGATAACTCCACTCCCAAGTGCTACAAGTGTTTATTCTTGAAAAGGTTGCTACTGGGACCTTGTAGTTCTCATGGTGAACCTTAAGAACACAAGAGAAAAAGCCATATTCACAGCACATTTAAAGTCTGCTGTGTCTCGTCACCATCAAGACCAACAGATAAAGGTGAAGAAGTAAAATCTGGTTGCCATCAAGCCGTGACAAAAATGGAGAAGTATAATGTTAATGAGAGAAAGAGAATGAGAATTGAAAGCAGGAATCCAATCTACCATAATCATCTAACAGAGAAAATAGATACCCAAAGAAGTATTTATCATATGATACAAAGAAGTCACATTTAAAGCAAAGGTTAGGGGTGCCTGGGTGGCTCAGTGGGTTAAAGCCTCTGCCTTCGGCTCAGATCATGATCTCAGGGTCCTGGGATCGAGCCCCGCATCGGACTCTCTGCTCAGCGGGGAGCCTGCTTCCCCCCCCCCGCCCCGTGCCTACTTTTGATCTCTCTCTCTCTGTCAAATAAATAAAATCTTAAAAAAAAAAATGAAGGTTAGACTATAAAGTCAGTGAGTCAGAGGAAAATTATTATATAGAGAGTTTTAAAATTTCCCAGAAAACTTTAGGAAGACAACTTATTGAAGACTGAGTTGTTCATTAAATCCTATTTGGTCAGGCTCCCCTTCGGTATTGGAACAAATAGTTGTTTTATTTTTGATTACCAAATCAAGCATAAGCCTGTTTGGGGTCACACTGAATGAACCAAGCATAGTGGTGAGATCTTACCTTCTGAGATATAAGTAATTGGCAACAGCTAAGGGAACCCGTGTAGGAACTCATGACATTTGCTTTGAATAGAATGGGATATGGTCAGGGGCTTTAAAATCACCCTCTATTTAAAATCTCTCTCTCTCTCTCTCTCTCTCTCTCCCCCCCCCCCCACCAAGCCCAATCCATGCATATCCAGTTGAATTTGTATTATTGAGTACATGTTTAATGCAATTACTGGGATTGCATACTAGAAAGAGAAATAATTATGGACTGGACTACAAATCCTTCCTGGAAGAGAAAAAGCCAATGGATGCTTTGTGAATAGCTACAAAGGTAAGGCACTTCCTGGCATACATTCTATGAATGATAAGTGACTTGAAACTTAAAAATAGTTGGGATTTAAATAGACAGAGATAAGAAGGAAGGGTATTCCAGGTGGAGAGAACAGTTTGAGGAAATGCACAGAGGCAGGAAAATTAAACAACCGAGACTAATCCCAATTCATAAGTTAAAGAATATGAGTCAAGAATCAATTACCAGGGGGTTACTTTTACTGAAATATGTAATGTCATTCAGAGCTGATATTTACAATGGTAGAATGCTATTAGCACAGGAATTTGTTTAAACAATCATTAGGCCAAATTCTCTTTAATTCTCAAAATAACAGTTTTAAAAATGGCTTATGAAGTTATTTTCAAAATAACAGCCCTATTTAAAAAATATACTTTAACTGACTATGACACCTGAAAATGTGTCATCTATTTAAATTACAAGTACCATTATTGAGCAACAGATAACATCCCAGCAATAAATTGGCACTTTAGGAAAAAAGTCAAGTTCAAAATAATTAAGGAAGCAATCCTGCCATTAAGATTATAAACTGTGGGAAAAAAAAGGATTATAAACTGTGAGCTAGTTTAAAGGAAAATTACAGTTGCTATTTTATGGTCAGATAAATATAAAGGGCTATTTGTATATCATTCAAATTGAGGCTTACAAACAAAAGCCAATTTCTCTACATGATTTGTATTTTACCTAAAAATTTTGAAAATCAGCTGATCCTAATATTACTCAATGTCACTCTATTCCACGAGTCCAATCATTTTGCCTCTGTAGCATATAAAATAACAGGGGGTTACAGAGCTCAGCCCTGAAAATTCAGAAACTTTTATTAAGAAGCTAACATGTAGTCAGGCACTGTCCTGGGAGCTGGAAAATGAGAATGAATACCTTCAGATCCAGGTTATGCCCTAAAGGAGCCAAAGAAAAGCTAAAAGGGGGAGAAATATGAGTCATAATGGAGACTAAATAGTCATAGGGTAATGGTGAAACTTGCTAATTAATAGAGGTACTTCAAAATGCTAAGAGCACACAGACTCTGGGGGTCATGGAAGGTGTCATTAAAGAAGATAATATACAAGCTAGAATTTAAAAAAGAGAACTCTTTAGGTTGACTAGCAGTGAGTAAAGACAGTTTTCTCAGATGCTAAAGGATCACTGCAGATTTATAGGCAGAATTCCCTCCCTTAACCCCCAAGCCCCATAGCCATTATTCCTTTTCCCCCCCTTCACAATATCTCAGCAGGGGATGATAACTTAACGTAATACTGTAAAAATCCAACCATGAAACAAAAGGAAAAGCACACATTAGATGTGAAACTCATCTTCCCTATGAAGGTTTGGGAAATTGCTATGTGGAACATTTTTCCCCTAACAATTGGACCACTGTTCTTGTGAATTTATAGTTAAATTAAACACGAAATCATTCAAGACAAGCAAATTTAGTATTATTTGCATGTGCTCCCTTCTTGTTTTGGAGTCTCCTCTGTAGTCTCAGATTGGGGTTAATTACCGATGATTTCTCCCTTTGTATTCATAATTTTTCTCCGGCAGTTTCGCACTGTTATTATTGGGACTTTCTTTTGTCCTGCTTAATTAAATGCTGAAAAGCTTCCAGTTGATTTCACAGTCTGCTGAGGTAGCTAGATAATTTGCAATCTAAATAAAGTGTTCAGCATTGACTCAACTCTCAAGACCCACTCTCTTGCAGGCCATGTGTATAAGACGATGCTGTTGGTTTTATTCATCAATGACTAAAAACAAACATTGGCTTTAGAATAAGGTTCACTATCCTTCAAACAGGACATTGCTTCTTGGATTTTGGCTGTCTGTGCTTTCTCTATAGTTCATTCAGGATTGAGAACTAATTGTCATTGTCACATTGAGTCACTCATACTAGAGGAATAAAATGCAGCACTCCCTGGGCAACAATAAGAGGCCCAAAGCCGCAGGCAGCTGCATGTGTGAAGCAGTTGAAAAAGGCTTGTGTCACCGAGGAAAATGGCCCCTTTGCAAAAGGGCAGAAATCTCACTATATGCTCGTGAGAATCAGTGCTCCGAGAAGGCAGTTTAACACACAAACACGTTTCTGTAAGGTCAACTTGAGAGAAGGCATTTCTCAGGGAAGAGAAAAAAGTAAAAATGGGGATGTTAGGTAGCATTTGGTGAGCATTTATGTAATAAATAACACTGCGTGTGCTCATGCACACTTGCATTATTGTAACAATTGGCTGAAGCCTAGGGATGAAATTATTTGAAATATGAAAGCCATAGCATACAGACCTATGAAATATACATGGGGATGTACTGTGGCTTTCTGACCACTTTGGTGTCTGTAATGCACCGCATAAGGCTAATTAAAATAATAAAATGAAGCCCACAATTCCCATTTCTGTTCAGAAGAGGCACTGTGGGAATAATCAGAACCTGTATTTTCCCACAAACCTTTCCTGCAGATTAGGCACACCGCTGCTTTCTCTCCACAAACCTTTTTAATCTGTGGACACTTTGTCTGAGAGCTGCTTTCTGTTGGCGGCGGGGGTAGTGCTAACCTGCTGCATGTCCTCTACTTGAATCACATGCCAAAAACAAAAAAGAGATGGACTATTAGGGTGTGTTGTGAAGGAGGTCAGAATTCCTTTCAGTGGAAAGATTACTATCCCCAAATCCATTTCATCTTCAGTCTGGTTACATTAGGGTCTTTGAGAAATCTTCCGATGCCCCCTTCAGCTTTTATGGAGAGTTAAACCTAAATCATAGAGTATCACCCAGTTAAGTATTCACTGAGTAGTTTCTCTGGTCCCAGGCACACCAGGCATTATGAGAGAGAAAGAAATCTAAAACTTGGTTCTTGCCTTCAGACAAGTTATAATTGAGTGAGAGAACAGAACTACAAGATAAAAAATGAATATACTGAATAGGATTTCAATAGTACACTTCATAAGAAAACTAGGGGTTGGGACTGATTAAATAATAGGAGCCACTGAAGCTTAAAACCACAAGGAAGGATGAAGTCTTCTACTTTAAGTGTGATCCACAGACCAGCAGCAAGATTGGAAGCTTGTGAGAATGCAAACTCTCAGGCCATGCACCAAATCTATATCAGAGATTGGATTTCAGCAAGATGCAAGTGACTTGTATACACAATAAAGTTTGAGAAAGATTGGACCAAACTGTAAGGTTCAAGAGGGCAGGAATCCTAGGCTGGCCCAGTGACTAATCTCCCAGCATTGATAGGTGATAAATAAATATTCATTAAAGAATACAAGCAGTCCATTGCTAAGTACATAGAGCACGAGGAAAAATCAAGGGTACATATCAAGATAAAAAGGATGTATATATATTTTAAATACCCAGCGAACCCCCACGCTGGGCATAAAAAATAATATTTACATTAACTCAAAGTCTTCATTTGCTTTGAGAATATTGCCTGAATTCCTGGGGAATGATATTTAAAATGTCATTTAAGGAAAATGTATTTTTATTCATTAATTTCTACTAAATAACTAAAAATTATTTATGATACTTTAAAAAGCTAGCTTTTAGTAGACTTGTATAAAAATAGAAAAATACTATATTTATGACTCCAGAACATAAATTAGACTTTAAAAATATTTTGCTTTCATCTAATAATTATGAATCTATGAAAATGCTCTTCATATTAAATTCTCAAAAGAATATTAAGAAACTCATGACATTTCTTACTAGGCCCATTATCGATTAAGTGAAAAGTTAGAACTTTATAACATTCAGAATCTAATCAAACAGGCTTTAAAAGCATGTCTAATTTTTACTATCAGGTTTCTATAACTGGGCATAACTGTAGTTTTTTAATTGTTGAAAAATTCCAATGCAAATATCAAAAAGCACAGAAAACATTATGTAAAAACATCATATGGGTTTCTGAGTTATGTTTTAAACTAGGAAGGGGCTGCTCTAGATCAGTCATTCTCAATAATGGCAACTCATTTTAAGAGCCTGGATAGCTTAGCAAAATTACCAATGGCCACGGCCCACCTAGTCCTCTTATATCAGAATTTCTCAATATGAGGTTACACTATGTATTAGGTGAAAACGGTTTGGCTATAGCTTCTTTTATAATTACTCTTGTCACACACATCCTAGTTTGTTATCACTATTCGTATTTTGCACTAACATTATTGACATAAGTCATACAAGTACTTTGGCTAGGAATAAACAAAAGGCCCATTATGATAAAATTCAAAATCAATCTATATTTCATTTGTTTGTTGACTCTTCAAGAAAGACAGAGATTTTAGGTCTTCCTTAAACTCTCTGAGCCCTGCCTCTGATTCTACTCTTGAAGGTAAATAAAGAGTGATGAAAGTGGAGGTCCATGGACCTTTGCAAGAACCCACCCCCTCTATTTAACTCACTCCATTTTAGGAATTGATTACGATAGTCATTTCCCTTTGGGGCCACAGCTTCGTGTGTCTGCATAATTCTTCCATCAAACCCAAAGTCAAAAATTATTATTTCTAATTTGCTCAAAACTATTAACCAGATTATTTATTGAAGGTTTACTATGTGTGAGGCTGTATTCTACACATTGAGATATGACCGTGAAAATGGCAGACACGGTCCATGTGCACCAGGAGCATACGCTTTTGTTATAGGAGACAGACAATGCACAGCAGCAAATAAAATAACTTCAGGTAGTAGCAAGTGCTATGAAGACGGAAAAACAGGCTACTGTGATTCTCAGGGATAGGATGGGGTAGATGGTCAGGGCCTTTCTGACAATGTCACATTTGAGCTAAGATTTAATTGCAAGCAAGAGCCATCTATAGGAAGACTTGGGGAAGAATAGTTCAGGCAGAAAGAATAGCTTCTTGCAAAAGCTGTAAGGCAGGAATGAACTTGGCATATGCAGAGAACAGAACAAAAGCTTATGTGACTAGAGCAGAATGAGCAAGTATTTGAGTAATAAGAAATCAAGCGAAAGAGGGTAAGTAGAAGCCGCATGATAAGCCACCTTACTGGCCCTGGTAGGAGTTTGAATGGATGATCTTATATGTTCATTAGGGTGAGAAGCTGTGCAATGTAAGCATTTGCAGGGAGATAGGGTAGGAAGAGTAGTGGCAGGATGAAGCAGTGGGCATAACATGTCTTGGATAATGAGTATCTGGGAATCTCTCTTTTTACATTGATTTTTATGGAAACAATTCTTTTTATAAGCATTTTACTTTACGTTGTGTTTTCTTGGAGCATATCATTAAAATATAATGTGAAAGTTTTGCATTATTTTGTATTCAATGAAACAGACTCAGTTCAAAGAACTTGCCAAAGGCCACATAAATGGTAAGTGGTTAAGACTTGGAACGAAGTTCAAGTTCTAAAACTTGGAGTTACATGTTCATTTCTGGTGTTAAAAATAAATGAGAATAAAAAAAAATGAGAATAAAATGACAAAATCAAAAGGACACAATAAACAACTTTTCCTATTTAGCAAATATTAAAATGTCTAATCTGAAGATCTGTACTCTGAAAATGTCTTATAAGAGTAATGTGCAGGAAAGCTGCGAAATTCAAAATGTGAAAACTTTCCGTTTAAGGCAGCATGGTGATCACAATCTGTGGTAAATCCTGTCCTAATTCACCATTAAATTATCCATTCAAAACCAAGAAAAAGGCAAACACTGTCAACAGACCGAACTGAGGCCAACCAAGATGATCCATTTTCAGAAGTCTAGGAGGCAGCCTGAACAACTCTTGATGGGCAGAGTTTCTCAAGGCCCCAGGGAGGTGGGACAGGAATGAACAAGGAGCACAACATGGAAGGAAATCTAAGGATGGGTTGGGCTACCTGCAGTGGTGAAAAGTTCATTTATGGAGGTTCTTCCTTTGAATTGCCTCTAAACTCTCATTAAAATATTAACGTTATTGTCTGGGATCCTAGGTGTTGTGGGGAATAAGAACATTTCTGAAGGTTAGGGAAAAGCAGGCAAGTGGAAGATAAAGTTATCTCCCCAAATCAGAGTGGAGTAATGAGACTCTCAATCAATGGAAATCTGTCCCCAGGCAAGTGGCAATGTCCAGGGAAATTGTCAGAACCAGCTGGAAAATAATGTTAGTACTACTTTCTAACACATGAGAGCTTGTGCCACCATTATTTGGATTATATGTGGATCTTGGGAGAAATATTGGAATCTGGAGCCAGACTGCCTGGGTTCAAGTCCTACCCTCCTACTTACTAGTTAATGTAATCTTGTATGAGTAACATCTCTGTGCCTCAGTTTCCTCATCTTTAGGAATAAAGATAATAATTACATGTGTTTCATAGAACTAATGTGAAGATGAAGTGAATTGAGTATACCCATGGCACAGAAAAGTACCAAGTATGTAGTAAGTGCTACATGAGTGTTGACTCTGATTAATATTGTTAGTTCTTAGTGTTCCTGTTGATGCAGTTATATGGCTTCTAACCCAAAAAAGGTGGTGTAAATGTGTGCATCAGAGAAGGAGGCTGATGGAGCTCAGAAACTCCTCCTGTATCTGCAGAATGTAAATAGCAATTTTTAACTTTTGCATTTAATCCATTTTCAATATGAAAAGCATAAATATACCTGTAGATCATTAATGAAAACATGCATACTTTTCTACCTAAAACTCTCAATGCTCATTTACAATAAAAGGAATGAGGTAAAAGACTACATATAAGCACAGTAAAATTATAGATTAGAGGTCTTCAACATGACTCAACTTATTTATATAAGACTGGATACTATACACAAGATTTATCATTAAAAATATTGACGTGACAACAATCTATAATTGATTCTATTTGCTTTTTCCAGTCTTACCGAGATATAAGTGACATTCAGTAATGCATAATTTTGAGATGTACAGCATAAGGATTTGACTTAACATATATTGTGAAATGATTACCATAATAAGTTTAACATTATCATCTTACAGTTGATTTTTTTTAATAGATTAAGAGACCCCCCATTAGGTAGAGACCAAGATCAAACATATTTAGTAAAGGAGTCAATGGACATATTTTAAATGCCTAACCAGTCATGACATGAATTCTGAAATCTCCCATTCAGGCCTAGCCATCCTCTTGGTTCAGCAATCCTGCCCACCCACTCACACATTGTAATTAAGTGTCTATTACAAGTGAAATAGCACCCAGAAGAAATTCTAAACCTTCAAATGTGTGCAGCCCTTATGTGAAATGGTAAAGATAGGACTTGAGAAAGTCCTTTTTTTCCTCCTTCAGAATGCCATTTCCTTACTGACCTTATACAACCCCTCTTTTCCCTGAGTCACAGAATAGTCGGACCATCACAACTCAGCTAACTGCCTGCTGCTGACCTTCACTCTTCCACACACCTAGTTACCCACCTCCCACCCCAGGCCTACTACTAATTCCAAGCCTGCTGGTGAACTTGGCAGATACTTTCCTCAGTCGACTCTCCCTTTCCCACTTGACTTCTATTTTATGAATTATCTCAGCATGAAACATAGCTCTCTACATGACCCTTGCCCTCAGCCCTAGAGAATTTCCATAACCTGTTAGC
Organism: Potos flavus; assembly: GCA_028534135.1. Taxonomy (NCBI): domain Eukaryota; kingdom Metazoa; phylum Chordata; class Mammalia; order Carnivora; family Procyonidae; genus Potos; species Potos flavus. The sequence goes on along the minus strand of CM052900.1, from coordinate 85,676,531 downwards.
CCTATATCAGTTTTATTCACTGTGTGATACACATTACTTATGGTGTTATCTGTGGGCATTCTAGGACATGATCCAGAAACCGGGAAATCAACACTCACAGTGAATAGCCATGCCTTTTGCCTATTGGAGGATCTCATAGTTTAGCTAGAAAGCAACATCCATGTAATCATTACAATGTTATATGTGAAATTAAAAAAAAAAAAGCAGAGTACCTGGGAGCAAAGAACAGAGATGGACTGGAGAAGAGATGGGGCCGTAGATAAGACAAGGTCTATCAGCAGAAAAAGACTCGGGATATAGTAGGTGAGATGAGAAATGCATTTTAGGCAATGGAAATAATATTTATGAAAGCCTAAAATATTATCAATTTTACCTTAATTTTATAATACCTTTTACCTACGTAGATTCCCTACTCTTCTATTAGCATCTCTCTCATTTAGCCCCTGCACAATTTAGAAAAGTAACACCTACTTCTAGCCCCTAATCTTTGAGTTCTCACACCATCACAATAAAATATCCAAAATATCAAATAAAATATCAAAGCATAGCTCCAGCAAATGAGTAATTTAATAAATTGCAATTGGCTAGACATTTGAGACATAAAAAAGAATGTGGAATACATTCCAGATAGATTTCTATTTAAATATAAGAAAGGAAACTATGCAAGTATAGACATAGAAAAAATATGAGAGAGTATTTTTTGTAATCTTGGAACAGGGATAGCCAAAATGTTACCTCAATACCAGACACTATAAAGAAATTTAACCAATTTGATTTAAAAAATTAGATGTGAATATTTGGCAAAAGGGAACATGAACAAAAATAAAAATGACTCTGTAGCTTTGCCCCTTGAGATCTAATTCCATCCTTTTTTTTAAATCTACTCTCTATCCTTGTAACTGAATGAATAGACCTCCAAGGCCTCCAGAAATTGAATTTTTCTGCATCAGTGGCTCCTGGGGGTTCTTTGGTTTCCCTGGGGCTTTACCATGGGAAGCCCCGCAGGCTTGATGATCACTTAGAACTTATGTTGCTCAATGTCCACTGTTACTCTCAATTTCCAGAAATCTCTTCCTCCCTTTATCCTTTCACTCTAGAGGTGTCCGCTCTAGGTTACTGCATAATTCCCTGGGGTTTCCTTCCTTCACCATACCTTTTAAAACATGGTCCTACAATATTCATAAATGAATCTTTCTCAAATTATCCTAATTTGATTGGGCTAGGTGTTTTCTGTTGGGACCCTGATACACTAGGAAAGAAATTGAATGTATATAAGAGACAAAGATCACTGTTTATAATATACACCATAAAGAAATCATTGCAACATTAACAGTAGTTGCTATTTAGTATTTATGCCAGTTACTTTGCAAAATGTATTCCAAGAATTAACCCATTAATTCTCATAACTATACTAAGAAGATTCCAACATAAGTAAACTGAAGCTCAGAGAGAAGTCACTTGCTCGGCCATAAGGCCAGTAAGTGGAGAGTCAATGATCAAATCCGATCTGATTGCAGAACCCAAATTCTTAACTATAATCTATACTCAGAAAAGAAAAAATAAGACTAAGTGATTTGAATACCAAAACAATAGTTACTACTTAAATAGCATTTACTATCTGTAGAGGACTTTCTAAGCATTTTATTTATATTAACTTATCTATATTCTCAGAAAAACCTAATGATGTAGAAGGGCTAACTAATGTGTTCAAGGTTATATTGCTAGTAGTTTTCCAACATGGATACACTGATTTGAGAATCTGTGAGTTTCATCTCCATACTTTACTGATTCTTAGTGGTGAATAGAAAATCTACTAGAAAATAAATACAAATGAATATGCCCAATATATCAAATAATCAAAGAATTGAAAATAACATTGAGATATTTTTTTGTCTATAAAATTGGCCAAAATATTCAAGATTTTTTAGAAGTTAATTTGGATGATAATGAAAGAAATTGGACACTATCATACACTACTAAAGGAGTAATATTTCTTGAGAACCTAATTATTTAACATTAGATTATCCATTAAACAAATGGTACAATTGTAAATGGGATCGATTCCTTGATTTTCTTTCACCATACACAAAAATAAACTCAAAATGGATGAAAGACCTAAATATGAGACAGGAATCCATCAAAATCCTAAAAGAAAACATATGCAGCAACCTCTTTGACCTTAGCCACAGCAACTTCCTACTAGACATGTCTCCAAAGGCAAGAGAAACAAAAGCAAAAATGAACTATTGGGACTTCATCAAGATAAAAAGCTTTTGCACAGCAAAGGGGAATAGTCAACAAAGCTAAAAGGCAACCTACAGACTGGGAGAAGATATTCGCAAATGTATTATCAGATAAAAGGCTAGAATCCAAAATCTGTGAAGGACTTAATCAAACTCAACACCCAAAAAACCAAAAAATCCAGTTAAGAAATGGGCAGAAGACATCAACAGACATTTCTCCAAAGAGACATGTAAGTGGCCAGTAGACACATGAAAAAATGTACATCACTCAGCATCAGGGAAATAAAAATCAAAGCCACAATTAGATACCACCTCACACCAGTCAGTATGGCTAAACTTAACAACTCAGGAAACAACAGATGTTGGCAAGAATGCAGAGAAAAGGGAACCCTCTTACACTGTTGGTGGGAATGCAAACTGGTGCAGACACTTTAGAAAACAGTATGGAGGTTCCCCACAAACTTTAAAAATAGAGCTACCCTATGACCCAATAATTGTACTACTAGGCATTTATCCAAAGGTTACAAAAATAGTGATTAACCTGCACCCCAATGTTTATAACAGCAATGTCCCCAATAATCAAACTATGTAAAGAGCCCAGATGTCCATTGACAGACGAATGGATAAAGAAGATGTGGTATAGATATACAATGGAATATTACTCAGCCATCAAAAAGAATGAAATCTTGCCATTTGCAATGACATGGATGGAACTAGAGGGTATTATGCAAAGTAAAATAAGTCAGTAAGACAAATGCCATACGATTTCACTCAGATGTGGAATTTAAGAAACAAAAGAAATGGACATGGGGAAGGGAAGGAAAAATAAAAAGATGAAAATCGAGAGGAGGCAAATCAGAAGAGATGCTGAACTCTAGGAAACAAACTGAGGATTGCTGGAGGGATAATTGGGTGATGGGCATTAAGGAAGTCACTTGATGTAATGGGATGTTATATGCAACTGATGAATCGCTAAATTCTACCTCTGTAAATAAATAAATAGATAGATAACGAATAATGGAACCATGCAGCACTGCCAAAATTAAGCTTCGCAGATATACCCATTGACAGGGAGATGAAACAGAATTAGTTTTCAGATTTAGGGAAAGCTTACAAAACAGTCTGCCCAGTGTGATGCCATTTACATAAATTGGCCTATGCCATTGAGTAACATCTAGAAGATGTTCACTAAAGTACTCACAGTGATTACCTTTGGATTGGACCTGTGCCTGTATGAATTAAACATGCTCTTCCCCTTCCCCATGCCCAGAGGGAACAGTCTGTATGGGCTAGATGTTAGTTTCCTTTGGCCCTTTGAACCAGATATCTACATGCTACATAACTTGCCAGTGTCTGTGGCACCTCCCTTGGGATGGTCTTAAATATATTTTATCAGAAAAGAAAAATGCTCTTTTTATTTTTTAAAGCATACCTTTATGAAGTTTTCCTACCCAACCCATTATTTAGTTTGTAGTTTAACTCTCTGATTCTAATCCACAGTAATAAAGAGTATTTATTGGCCTCATCAGTTTTTTTTTTTTTTAAAGATTTTATTTATTTATTTGACAGAGAGAGATCACAAGTAGGCAGAGAGGCAGACGGGGATGGGGGGTAGGGAAGCAGGCTCCCTGCCGAGTAGAGAGCCCAATGCAGGGCTTGATCCCAAGACCCTGAGATATGACCTGAGCTGAAGGCAGAGGCTTTAACCCACTGAGCCACCCAGGCACCCCCAGTTATTATTTTTTAAATATTTTATTTATTTGAAAGAGAGTGAGCAGGGGCAGGGGGCGTGAGAGGGAAAAGCAGACTCCCTGTTGAGCAGGGAACCCAACTCAGGGCTCAATCCCAGGACCCTGAGATCATGACCCAAGCCAAGGCAGACGCTTAACTGACTGGGCCTCCCAGACGCCCCATGGCCTTGCCAGTTTAGAATACCTGATTGATCACTTGAACTATTTCCCACCAATCTACTCAATTCTGCTTTTATGCCAGAACCTCCCTAGAATTCTCTGGTTTTTTTTTTTTTTCTTAAGATTTTATCTATTTGACAGAGAGAGAGATCACAAGTAGGCAGAGAGGCAGGCAGAAAGAGAAGGGGAAGCAGGCTCCCTGCTGAGCAGAGAGCCCGATGTGGGACTTGATCCCAGGACCCTAAGATCATTACCTGAGCTGAAGGCAGAGGCTTTAACCCACTGAGCCACCCGGGCATCCCAAGAATTCTCTGGTTCTTAATCAATTTCCAAATTCCTCTCATCCAATCCTACACCCAACATACTGAGCTGTCTTTAATATCACTGTATTAAAATGTTCTTACCATTCTTGTGTCAGATGTGTCTCTCACTTCACAAAAAAATTCCAAACTTTCACCACCACCTGCAAGAATTCTACCCAATGCTGAACTTTTTTTTCAGAAGGCTGAGTTTCCACTTAAGAAAATTTAAAACATCAACATGAACTATCTCAAACTAGAAGCATCTGCCTTTCATTCATTTTGTTTCTCTTGAGGCCCATCTCTATTCCTGTTTGCCAGCTCTGGGACTTGGGTGCGTTTCACCTCTATCCTTAATTTCTTTCTCTCTGTTATTTCTTTTCCCTCAAATATCTCTCAGCACATCATGCCATGTTCCATCCAGAGTACCTCCCTTACTGACACTCCATCTCTTCTTTCTCAGTCAAGCTTATTGAAAAAGTGTTATCCTCCCTTTTCCTTTTGCTTTCCTTCATCTCTCTAGCCACTCCTATATTCTGCCTTCAGCTGTCTCCACTTCTCTGAAATGACTGTGACCAAAGTGACGAGAGACCAGACCATGTATTTTGCAAAATCCATTGAACACTTACATCTTGGCAATCACCATTTTACAGGTCTGTACCACTTTTGATATAGTTTTGCACCGATTTCCTCTTGAATACTTTCTCCTTTTTTTGTGGCTTCTGCGACATATATTATTACCTCATAATAGTTAACCTAACCTAAGACCATGTTAGCCTATTTCATGTGTTTGCCATTGTCTTTCAGTCTGTTTATCATGCCCTCCAGGTTCCACCTTGTCATGTTGCCCTATTGTAGGACTTAGGGGTATAGCAGTGAGCAACACAAAATCCCTACTCTCATGTAGTTTTCCTAGTTTGTGTGTGGTAAGTGAGGTCAGAGGCAGAGAGACAATCTATACCAAAGTAAACAATAGAAAACAACAGATTATGATACATGCTATGCAGAGAATTAACTGGATGTGATAGAGAGTCACTGAGGGCCTAAAGAGGTTTCATTGAGGAGGAGGCATTTGAGCTGAGATTAAATGACAAAACGAAGTCAGCCATGTGAAGTTGTCTGGAAGAGCAGTTCAAGCAGAAAGAATGGCTAGTTCAATGTTGTAAATGAACTGAGCCTGTTTGAGGAGGACAGAGGTCTACTGGGTTATAAGTCTAATGGATAATGAGACATAGTGTATGTGTTGGAGAATGTGTTAGATCAGTACAGGTTTTAAAGCCAATATAAGGAGGATTTAATGGGAAACAGTGGAGTAATATGATAGAATATATTTCTCTATAAGGTCCCTCTGCTTGTGGGAAATGAATTGCTACCAAGGAGGAGTGGCAACAAGAAGAGACCATTTAGCAGGCTTATTTAGACTGTTTAAGATATAATAATGGTTTGCTGGACTGGAGTGGTACCAGTAGAAGTGGTAGCAATGCCATTTTGGGGTACATTTGGAGATAGCAGAAGTCACTGGTAAACTGAGAATAGTGACAGAAAAGGACAAATCAAGGTTTGATCAGTGTGATATAATTCATTAAAATCATGGATGTGTGAGTGAGTGGTAGTGATGGTAGAGAAACAGGTAGCAAAAACATGTCTTAGGGTGCCTGGGTGGCTCAGTTGGTTAAGCTTCCAACTCTTGATTTTGTTCAGGTCATGATCTCTGGGTTGTAAGACCAAGCCCCATGTTGGGCTCCATGATGAGCATAGGGCCTGCTTAGGATTCTCTCTCTCCCTTTCCCTCTGCCCCTCAACTCATGCGCACTTGCTCTCTCTCAAAAAACAAAACAAAAACAACCATGTCTTGACATATGTGAGATTACTATTGATATACTTATGGAGGTATTAGGAATTTGGAGAAGTCCAGCTTGGAATTCAAGGGAAAGTATAAAGCAGATGATATAAATTTAGAAAATTATTGCATATGTCTTGTATTTAAATCTGGGGGACAAGATAGGTCTACTAGGTGGATTATGTTGCTATACAGGGAAGAGACAATGGAGCACTGGTTCACTCCAAGGTTTGAGAATCGTAAGAGAATAAGTTAGCTGTTGAACTTAAGAAGAGAAATAACCAGAGTATTACAGGGTAAGAGACAAATGTGTTTTAAGAAGGAGAGAATGAATATCTGGCTTAATGCTGTTTTGAGTCAAATAAGAAAGATGATGAAAATATTCAATTTTGACAAAATGAAAGTCATTTGTGACCTACACAGGAATGGTCTCGGTGAAATGGTGAGGGCAGAGACCCTATTAGAGGAGTTCAGAGGACAGGGGGAGAGAAAATGGGGTCAGCAACTCTACGTTACACTTTCAAGAAGTTTTGCAATTAGGGTAGCAAAGAAATGAAGTGATAACTAGAAGAAATGAGGTCAAGAGAGGATCTGTGCTTTTTGTTTTGTTGTATTTGATTTTAGTTTTAAGACTGACAAAACTGCCTCATATTTGTTCCAAATCTCTGTTAAGGCACCACTATCAATTTCACCCATCAAGACTAGAACATGGAAACTTCTCTCCACCCCTTTGTCTATCTCATTCATAATTCACCACTTATTATAAACAGATTTACCTCCTGTTTCTTTACTCTAGCTCCTCCTCTCCATCTCTGTTACTGTTGTTTTAGTTCAGACACTTATCTAAACTTCTCCAATCTTCCATCATTTAAATCCCTTTTTTAAGTGGAAACCAGAGTGAACCAGATACAACTATTTTAATACCTCACATAAAATGGCTATTTCTCAGTGTCTACATGATTAAGTTCAAGCATTGTAATTTGGGACAGAAAGCCTAATCAACTTGCTTAATTTCATCTCACTTCTTATTCTAATATTTATCAGGGATGAGGAATATTAAACTACTGGTCTAGATTTTGTTGCATGCCCATATTGTTTAGGGCTGAGGAATTTCTCTCAGCCACTTACCCACTCATTCCTCACCCCTGAAATTATCTGTGTGAGCATTTGTCTCCACCAGTAGTGTGGGGTCCTTTAGTACAGTGACCATTTATTATTCATTGTTGTCCCAAGCCATGGCTGGTACTTTAGAAGCACTGAGTAGGTGTTGCCAATCTAAACAATAGCCCACTAAGGATATCTAATGCTCAATGATACTTATGCATTACAAATGTCCTCTCCCAAATGGAATTTCCATACTTAGAAGATAAAGGGCAAGTTAGTATAGCAAAAAAAAAAAAAAAAAAAAGCCAAACAAACAAACAAAAAAACAGAACAAAACTATGGACTTTGGACCAGAAGAAATTGCCTTCAAGTTCCAGGACTACTATTCATTGATTATCCTGTAAGTCATCTAGGGCTCCTGAACCAGAGTTTCTTCAATTGGAAAAAAGGGGCTACTGATACTTATTTTCATGGTGTACTAATACTTACAGTATGTTGATAAATAAAAGACATAATATTTGTAAAACTATAAACTTAGGCTAATGCCCAGAGAATAGCATGTGGTCCATAAATGATAATTTATCTCTCATCAATGAAGTTCAGATTCATTCATTCCCTAAATATTTATTAAGCATGAACTATGACGTAGACACCATTCTAGGAATTAGAATTCAACAATAATCAGGACCGCCATGATTCTTACAGTAATAAAATGTATATACCCTAGTGGGGAAGACCAAGGCTCAACAATTACACTTTTTGTTATTTCATTAATATTGTGAAAAGTATAATCAAGGAACTTGGTGTGATACGAAAGCACCAACCTTACCACCCATAACTTTCTTTTCATTATTTCTCTCATATGTCCTTTTTTACTAGAGTTCATTTATACATTTGCTCAACAATATTAATTTTGATTTGAAGACAATCTATCAGTGATCAAAGGTATATCAAGTGCTCATTAAAGCAAAGATCCGGGGTGCTCACTGTAAGGGATAATGCAATGTATATACCATAGTCTTTGGTATCAAGGATCGGTAGTGGAAATTAGCATTAGCAAATAAGTGCCATAATAATTTAGATCCCCAGATGTGAAAGGCTTCAACCTGAAGATGGTATCTGAAATGGCCAATACCTAGCAATTATTATCAATTATGCATTGTGACCTCTCAGAATCTTCCCTCCTACCCACTACCCAACAGCCACTACATTAATTTAGGCCCTTATTTGTCACCTAGTTATGAACAGGTCTTCTAAATGTCTTTCTTCTCCAATCCCTCTCCTCTTTGTTGCTAGGGTCTTCTGTGCAAAAACACAAATCTGACCTTGTCACATCCCTGCATTTATGCCCTGCATACCTGTTAGTGGCCTTTTAGGTTTGCAAATAAAGCCAACATTCTCAGCATGGCATCTGAGCTCTTACATGACCCAGGTGTCATGATCTGGTATTGCAGTGAACTTCCTGCATGCTGAAATCTAGCCATAGCAATGTCCAAAGTCCAATTGGCCCATATTCTCTCAGATCATTTTTCTTGTCTCCATTCTCCTTTTTTTCATTTTCCAAGCTCCTACTATGCTTCTAGGTTCAGATCATACGCCATCTTTTACAGGAGCATTTGCTGTAAATTTCCAATTTCTGATAGGAGTATTCATCTGCTCCTGTGAAACTTGCTGCCTACCTCTCTTAGCTGCTATCATCTGTACCCGCTTGTCTACTTGTCACTTTCCCCCATTAGACTGTGACTTCACAGGGCAAGGACTATCTTTCTTGTCTTTTTCTCTCTAACCCCTAACAAAACATCCTGGTATCACCAAAAAAACCCCCATATTTTTGTATAGATAAATGTATGAATTCTTCAAATAGTAGAGGTTTTCCAAGGTATAGAGTTAAACTGAGCAAAATGGCTGAAAAAAGGTGTAATCTAATGGGAACAAGTCTAATTTGGCAAGAGCAGCAATTTTCTGGAGCAAAACAATAGGTAAGTTTAAGAATATTTGTTATTAGATAAGAGCTTTTGGTGATGAGGAATATTTTCTATTTTGCATTGTCTATTATAGTAGCCACTAGCCACCTAGTCTATTGAGCACTTAAAATGTGCCTACTGTACTGGAGGAACTAAATTTTTAATTTTACTCATTCTAATTAAATTTTAAATTTAAATGGCCACCTGTGTGGTCTACTATATTGGATAGCACAAAAGAGACAAGTTTGCAGAAGACCCTCTAATATCAGGGTAAGAAGACAGTATTTTCTGGAGGTAACAAAGAAAAATTTGAAAGGCTCTAAGCAGAAAATTGACATAATCCAAAGAGCTACTTAATGCACTATGAGATCTAAGCACTAATAAGTAATGATATAAAAATATGAAAATCATATATTATAATTGCTATTCTGTTTATTTCTAAAACTTTTATTTTGCCCCTCACTTTAATCATGTAATGAGGTAAAGATATGGACAATAATTTTTTTTATCTAACTTACTAATATTAAGTGATACTGTAATTTTTTGGCAATCTTATAGAATTGGAGTAAAAAGCTTGACTATCAATTATTTCCTTATTAATTAGATAGTAAAATGCACAATTTGTGATTTTGAAAATACTTTAACTTTTCATTGCATGTATTTCATATAATAGGTAGATAACATGCTCATCTAATTGATCTGCATCCAGAAAAATTTCAATATTATATAGCTAACTGATAATGGTTTAGACATAAGGTGACCACATTTTTTACTCTCCTGGGGACAGTCCTAGTTACATCTATACATATGAGTTGACACCTGTTAGATTCTTAACATCCCCTTTCAGCCTTAAAAGTGTCCTTGTTTAGACAATAAATTATATGGTCACATTTATGCGCCCCTACCACAGACTGCAATATACTTTTATTATAGCATATATGTGTGTTAGACTACATAACAGTAAAAACATCCAATATCCTTCTCCTATTTGGTTTTTTCTCTGCCAGTGTAAGCATGAGCAGAGAGCCTGAGATTCTCAACTACGTAAGAGAGGATCCAAGGCTAAGGTGAGGACGTTCTTAACATATTTGAAATGCTTATGAATATCAAATTGTGAGATAAACTTCTTAAATTTGTAGACACAATTGTGTTTTCCTCATATGGCTTATCAGGATAAGTTAAAATGATTGTATAAAGCACTCAACAGAGCACTTGGCAGAACTGATTAGTGAATATCAGCTGTTCTAATTCTTGTTATTTCAAGTTATCGTTCTTAATGTTGGCTTCCTGGTCTACTGCCCTTTTGCGCAGGCGCAGCCATCTGGGGGTGAGGTTTGGCCAGCAAGAACATGTCCAGCATTAGGTAGCTCAGATGGCTCCAATCCTAACAGGACATGCAGGGCACCACCACAATGGTGGATTCTAGTATGTGTCAGAACAGGGCAGGTGTAAAACTACACTAACCTGACCAAACTTAGCAAGAGAAGCAATATGACTGAGGTATCTCTCATGAATTCTCAAGTAGGAATACTTGCATTTATATGTTTATACAATACTCCTACTAAAGTGCTGCCTATTTCCATACCGAAAGCAAGCTTGCCCATGCTCATTTCAGATTACAGAGGCATTATTGTATGAAGAGAGACTAGGGATCCTACATCACCTTAGATAGAATTCCTGCCTCAGAAGTTGTGATAATAAAAGACAATGTCTAGAAAATACTGTTTCCTAGTGGTTTTTTAATAGTTAGAATTATTTTCTAATTGACTTGGAGATCATGATAGATAAACTAAGGAAAAGAAAAAAAGAAAGAAAAAGAAATTCAAAACAGTGGTCATTTTGGACTTTAAGATAATTAATGAATTTGTCTGTTGGGGAGGAAGGACTAAAGAAATCTTTCTAAAAATCCAAGAAGTTTACCTGGAATTTAAAAGCATTCGGGCAGTCTTAAATTATTTAAAAATATATATTTGTGATACAAGTGTATAATCCCAGGAAAGAAACAAATCCAAACATACCAAGGATGTTTGGAAGAATTTAAGGCAATGGATGAATGAAAGGCGGAGTCCTATGGATATGTTCTGAGAATTGAGATGTTGAGAGTTGAGATGCATGTATACTATGTCAAGGTTGACATATACATCTCCAGCTTGGACATCAGCTGGAGATCAAGGGCTAGGGAATGAAGAGGCAAGAGGTAGAGGACTTTGTTATAACATGCCTCAAAAGAAAATTGTAAGCTTCTGAAAGAGAAAATGCTGGGATCTAAATGAAAATTCAGGAATTCCTTTTTTAGTCCTGTACGTAGGGTGACTTGCACATGGTAAGAAGCTTTGGGAAGGTAATAATTAAATGGAATGAGATGAGAAAAGCAGCAGTGAAGATACAATGGGGGCAGGGTGCAATAAGAGTGATTTAGCCTTCTTGTTTGTTCTTTGTAAGAGAGGAGAAAGCCATTCGTGTTATTTTCAGATAATACTAAATTGGGACATGTTCATAACCTCAATGGGGATAGAAAAACAAAGCAGGGATTCCTATATAATAAGCACATGAACCAACATATTAATTAGATTCAGTATGGAAATTCATCTACAAAACACTACTTTAATTGACATAATCAAGCAGAGTAAATGAAGAGTTGACAAAATAGATTGTTCTTTTTGTTCCTCCATGCCACCTGATACATAGCAAGTAAATTTTTATATTTTCCCTTAAACTTAGAGAGATACTTAAACTTTTGCTCAATATAAAATGGTGATTTTCATTAGTCTGAAAGGAAGTATGTTTTAAATTTAACATCGATGCTATATCTAATGGTTTAAGCTCAGCCATTCAGGGCCCAGAGAACAGGAATATTTGGGGAAATGTTGCTGGATATTTTTGCTAAGAATTGGCCAGGAGATCAGGACATTGAGGGAAAGAGATGGAGTCCAGCAACAACCAGAGGAAATGGGGAGTTTCCTAAGGGATTAGAACCAAGATATTGTCAAAAACAGCTCAGACTTAGATCGGAAGAAATTTTGTTTAGAAGAAAAACTTTTGCATTAGGGACAAAACTCTGATCTCAGAAATCTGCAGGCATCTTAAAATCAACAGAAAGGCTTTTCTTATAGAGAGGAGAAAGAGGAGTAAATACGGATAAGCAGAATCTTTTAAAGGGAAGTTGGACAAGAAAAGAGAAATGACTAGTTGAGTATGGCAGGGAGAGTGTCTTGCTGATTCCCAAGAGAGACTGACAAGAAACACATTCTACTTGTTAGTGCTTGTTCTGGCTTGAGGGCAAGCAGAGTTCAGGAGTCTGTAGGAAGGAGAGAAGCTTGACTAAAGTTTGGTCAAGACAAAATAGAAGGTTAAGAAATGGTCAGTTGTGGGGCGCTCGGGTGGCTCCGTTGGTTAAGCATCTGCCTTCAGCACAGGTCATGACAGGATCCTGGGATCCAGTCGCTTGGGCTCCTTGCTCAGCGGGGAGCTTGCTTCTCCCCCTGCTTGTGCTCACTCTCTCTCTCTCTCTCTCTCTCTGACAAATAAGTAAAATCTTTATTAAAAAATGGTCAGTTGTGAACACTTGATCAGTGTTTTTCCAATAGGGTAAATACTAGATCCATATTTGGTGGAAGGGTGTATACAAAATTCAAGAAGACAGGATCACTAGGAAACTAGTTAGAAGTTAGGCCTTGTTTCAGAGCTGGAAATACAGGATGATGGAGGCCAGATGTTGGAACAGTTATCACCAGGGGCTAAAATCCTTACCTAGTTTCGCATACATAATGTGCCAAATGCCCTGCATGGTTGGGAGAGTTACCTACCAAATGGAGGAGGAGCTGGGAGCAATAGAAGAAGCCCCTCACTGAAGGAGACTGAGAAAATAGAACAAACTCCTTGGATAATAAAAAATATATATTCATAATGTGGCTCCAATACTGTATATGAAATTTTTCTTGGATATCTCATTGTAGTAGGTGGTTTTAATTAAAAACTAGGATATCTGGAACACCATCTGATAAAAGTTTTTTTTTAAAGATTTTATTTATTTGAGAGAGATAATGAGCAGCAGGAAGGGTAGAGGGAGAAGCAGACTCCCCACAGAGCAGGGAGCCCAATGTAGGATTCGATCCCAGGACTCTGGAATCATTACCTGAGCAGAAGGCAGATGCTTAACTGACTGAGCCACCCAGGTGCACCCTGATAAAAGTTTTAAAAACTGAATTAAGATTGTCCTGAATGATTCAAAAAACACAGTTGCCAATATGTTCACCCAGATACATATATATTCACAACAATAATAGTAATGGTGGCTAATAGTTACTGAGTATTTGCTATGTCTGAACCACAGAACTGAGTTCTTTCATTCATTATAATGTCACCCTCTTGATAACCTGATGGATAGGTGTTATTATTATTTTGCAGATAGTGATAACCTTTACTACAATCCCATCATGTAAGTAAATGAGGCTCTGAACATTTAATTAATTACTGAAGTTCACATAGTTCCTAAGGGCAGCACCAGAAATTGAAACCAGATGTTTCCAATTTTAAAAGCCATGTTCTTTTCCATTACTCTGTGTATAAGACTCAGTTACATTCCAGTGAATGTATTTTCATTATGTGATGTCCTGCTGTATTCAGATTGCTGATACCCCTACACATACATATACATTTGGACTGGACATGTATATTTAATATACTCAGATCATTCCCACCGTGATCTCTTGAGGTCTACCTTCTTTGGTTTAAATCACCTTTCTTCATAACCTTTGTACTATACTAACTCCCTCTTGTGTATAAGTTCTTGAGCTTTCCACACTATGAGTCTTGCCTGCTCAACTGAATGTCAGGAACTTGGGAGCAAGTACAATATTGTAGTATCCTTGATGTTGTACTGTGATTCGAAGACATTGGTTGATGATATTTATATGATGAAATTAAATACAAAAGTTGATGAAATAGCAGGAATAGAAAAATGTCTAATGTACATAAGTCTTAACTGAGCTTGCTAATTTAATAACTGTTATGCTTCAGTTCTAGATTATTCAAGGATTTGGGGATTGGAAAAATGAAGAGGAACTAATGTCTACAGGGAGCAAACTGCATGCCAGCCATTTCATATATATTCTTTCACTTAATGGAAGCATTGCTGCCCCTCTTACAAAGGAAGAAACCAGTAGACATAGTCAGTATGTTCATAGAGCTGAGACCTGAAGTTGGATTTCTATGACGTTAAAGCCTATAAGTTTCTCCCCTCACACCTCCTCCATTCAGTCATCTAGGGACCTCAGCAACTTTTCGTTTGAAGATTCCACATCACTACGTAACAGAACAAACTCAAGAGCTAATCAAAATGCATTTCTAAATTAATTTAAACTACAAGGTTTCATTTTATCTTTCTTCCTCTGTGCGTATTCAGCTGTCTCCTGTACTAAGTAAGATATGAAAGAGATTGACAAACATGTAAAACAATACCACTGCTTCTATTTTTTGTTTTGGAAAAGGTAGTTGTTGTTAATAAAAATATGCTGTTTATGTTAACATGTAATAAGTTTATTGCTGTTATTTTTTAATGAATTAAAATCTTCATTTTCCAGTTTAATATCTTTGGTTTTTTTTTCCTGAGATATTTTTTGGAGGTTTATGTTATTTTTAGATTTTTTCTACCAACATCTTTTGAACTTCATGTGTGCAGTTTTTCTTCTAATAATTCATATTTTGAGTTTTTCCAACTTTTCCCTTACATTTTTGAAGTTATACTGTCTATATTCAGAGGTTTTTCCAGCTATTTTGATATTCAAAGTCTAAAGTTAGCCAGTATATTTTATCTTTCTTAACATATTAGTACAAAGACCGTAGAATGCTTAACAATGATTAACCTTATAAATTTAAATGATATTTTGTCTAAAATTTTTAGTCTAAACCCACACATTCAATACTTAATTGTTGTTTGTTGAGTCTCGGGTTTACCTGCTGATACAGAAGTTATGTGTAAATATAACCCACAGAAAAACACTCTGATATTCGAGAATTTTTAACAGTGTACAGGAATCTTGAGACTAAAAATTTGAGAACTCTTCTTCTAAGCCCGATATCAGTGTTTTTTCAATTTCTAAAAACCCACAGGGGGCAGAAAGTTTTATTTCCCACTACCCTACCCGATGTCATCAGCCAATGCCTAGGAACTGGAACTTTTAAGAATCCTTTGTTTTACATTTATTTTGTGTTTACTGTGGATTCTAGAATCTGCTTTGTGCCCCATCAGTAAATAATTCCTGCTTAACAAATAAATTGAATCCTTTAATACCCTGCCTCCCAGATTCAGCTATAGCATTAGAAAGCAATGTGTCCAGTAGAGGGTAAAAGTTCACTTTGAGGTCACGTCTCACAGGATTATTTTAGATAATAAAAATGGCTCATTCGCTTCTTCAACAAACATTTATCATATACTACTCAGTGTGGGCATTACTGTTAGACCCTGGGGAGTCAGAATTGAATATGACTGACACAGCTCCTACAGTCTTGGGACTTATGTTTTGGGGAGAGATAGCCATTATTAAATGAATTGTACAATTAATTGTTGAATTGTATTTGTATTAATTATATTTATAGAGATCTATAAGGTGTTATAAGATCCTATATGGCATATAGAAATGAATTTATGTTGTCAGTTACCTGTTTCTATAAGCCAGAGAAAGGGCTTAGGCTAGTTTCTTACTGTTTAGAGTAAGAAGAATGATGCTGGAGGGGAGTGGCTCATTCCATGTAACCCTTGGCAGAGGGAGAAGAAAAGAGGAAAAGAATCTCAAACAGACTCCCCGCTGAGCATGCAGCCTGCTGCAGGGACACGGGACTCCATCTCACTACCCTGAGATCATGTCCTGAGCTAAAATCAAGAGTTGGTCGCTCAACCGACGGAGCCACCCAGGCACCCCACGCTTATCAGATTCCTATTCAGATTATTGGTTCAGTAATTTGATCAATTTCTATTTTTTCCACTCATATGTAAGTTCCATGAAAGAAATGGCTATTTTTTATTTCTTCACAGCAGAACTCCCTGAATCTAGCAAAGCACATGACATGGTAGGTGCATAATACATTTTTGTTGCGGAAATGAATGAATACCACATCTATCCAGATGGCTTAGTAGAGCTTCCTAATAGATTCCTATTAGATGTATATTGAATTTTTGATATATAGAACTTATAGTTAAAAGGGACTAACAAAGGCCAAGGATCTTTTTTTAAGATTTTATTTAGAGAGAGCATGAGCAGAGGGAGGGGCAGAGGGAGGAGGGAATCTCAAGTAGACTGTGTACAGAGTGCAGAGCCCCAGGCAGGGCACAATCACAGGACCCTGAAATCATGACCTGAGCTGAAATCATGAGTCGGACACGCAACTGACTGAGTCACCAGGCACCCCAAGGTCAAGGATTTTTAAACTGTAATTTTTGCTAAGCAAGAGTCTGTCCCAGTACATTAGTATGACAAGATATTTTCACTCAGAAATAAGAAACTGGTGAATACCAAATGCAGAGTTTTCTTTTGGTCAACAAACAGCAAGACCAGAAGCAAACAAAGAAGAAAACCGTGGAAGAAAAATCAAAACAAAACAAAACTGAGGCCACAGCTCAATACAAATGGTGCCATAAATAGGACAAATGGGAACAGACAGGTAAAGAGGGATCCAATGAATGAGGTAACAGGATGAAGAAGAAAGAAACTGGAGAAATGGAATTTATCAAAATGGCAGTACAATTCATGGGATAAGAACAGAGGTTGGTGATTACACTGTGAGATACAGGTGATGAGTAGAGAGGCAAAGGGCGAACAAGGAAGATGGGAAGAGAAAAGGGGAAGTAGACTGAGAAACCATCCAACCTTCGGTTGGTAAATTTTAACTGATTCTCTGGAGAGGAAGAATTAATGATTTGAACTAAATTCTGCTTACAAAAGCTTTCTTGTATTTAATTTTGCATGTAGAATACAAATGACTGATATGTTTATTTCATAAGTCTAGCCATTGTAGTAATAATACATTATCAAGTAAGTACTCCAATAAGAAAATAACAGCAAGTTAAGGGTTACATCCAAAATACCTAAGTTGGTTAGTGTGCTATCAACCCTTTGATCATTAAAGTGGTGCCTGGAAGGACTCTCTTATTGTTCTCCTGATATGGTGTACATTTCTTAGTGATAGTGGTGCTGGTTGCACCCTACTTTAGCACCTTCACCAGGGCTACGGATCTGTGTGTGTGTGTGTGTGTGTGTGACTATGATATTGCAATTATAATAGGCCTATAAGATTTATAATAACTATATTATAATAAAATTAAAAATTACAATTTGTCCCTATTTCTGGCAAGGAGCTCCTAAAACTCTTGAAATTTCCTAAGTGATGAGAGAAATAAAGGTATCTTCTGTTATTCATATCACACCTGAGTTTATGTTAATTAGGTGACTTTTGGCAAGGCCTTAGGTGACTTAAGGATGGGAGCTGGTTGCCAGAAGAACTAACCATGATTAGACGACTGGAACTTTCAGCCCCACTCCCTGACCTGCAGGGAGGGGAGAATGGCTAAACATTGAGTTTAATCAGCAATAGCCAAGGATTTAAACAAACATGCCCATGTAATGAAACCTCCATAAAAATCCAAAAAGGCAAGATCTAGGGAGCTTCTGTATTGGTAAACACATGGAGATGCAGGGAAAGTGGCAAAGAGGGCATGGAAGCTCCACATCCCTTTCCTCATCCCTTGCCCTATGCACCTCTTCCATCTGGCTGTTCTTGAGTTATATCCTTTTATAATAAACTGATAATCTAGTAAATAAACTGTTTTCCTGGTTCTGCGAGTTGCTGTAGCAAATTAACCGAACATGAAGACGAAGTCATCGAAAACTTTGATTTATAACTGGTCAGTCAGAAGTGCAGGAGACACTTGAACTTAGTGATTGGCATCTGAAAATTGGGGGGAGGGGTGCGATGTTGTAGGACTGAGCCCTCAACCTATGGGATCTATCACTATCTCCACATAGATAATGTCAGAATTCAGTTAAATTAGGGGCGCCTGGCTGGCTCACTTGACCAAGTGTCTGACTCTTGATTTCAGCTCAGGTCACCATCTCAAGAGTGTGAGATTGAGCCCCACATTGGGCTCTGAGTGTTTGCTTGGGGCTGAGTCTTCTTGAGATTCTCTCTCTCCCTCTCCCCATCCTCATCCCTGATGGCACTCTCTCTGTGTCAGTCACTAATCAATAAAATCTTTGGGAGGGAAAAAATGAGTTAAATTGCAGGACACCCAGCTTGTGCTCAGAGAATCTAAGAATTATTTGGTGTGAGAAAAATGACCACGCATTTGGTGACAGAGAGGGCCAGAGTGCAGTGGAGTGCTGAGAGTGGAGGAGACACACAGAGGAGTGTTTTTCCTTAGAGTGATGGTAAGTAATTTATATAAGTATTGCTTTATGAAAATAAATATATTCATATAGAGACTATATAGTTTTTAATATAAACATAAGACTTCAAAGAAATTCACACGTGAGCAGAAATTACTCATCAGATCAAACATGCCCCCTCCATATACTTCAGAAGAAAAGGTTGAAAGTTTTGCACTGGGTCTGTTTACAAACAAGGAAAGGGAATTTCATAATGCCATAGAAATTGTACCAATTAATATCCCCTTATCTTTAACCTTTGTAATGTAGACAGACAATAGTTAATTAAAACATGAAAATAAAAATAGAAATTCCTTTTAGCTAAGGTTCTCTTCATGCTTATCTAGCTGTTGAGTGGTACTGATAATTGGTAGCAAAATTAACTAGTTTTATTTCAACCTTCTTTTATCTATAACCCCATCTTCAGGAAAATCCTCCTACACAGATCAAAATATTTGTACAACCCAAGAACAAGAAAACTGCTATAGTCTGAATGTTTGTATCCTTCCCCCTGCCCCCCCAACCCTGCTGCCATTCATATGTTAGAAACTTAATGCTCAGTGTGATAGTGCTAGTAAGTGGGGTGATTAGTTCATAAATGGAATTAGTGCCCTTATCAAAGAGATCTAAGATAGCTCCCTTCCTCTTCCTCCTGAAGTTCTAGGTAATGGGTCCTCAACAGACCCTGAACTTGCTGGCTCCTTCATCTTGGGCTCCCAGCCCCTAGAACTGTGAGGAATCAATTTCTGTTTCTTATAAGCCACCTGGTTTATGGGATTTTTGTTGTGGCAGCCTGAACAGACTAATACAAAAACAAAGATTGTGAAAAATAGTCACTGTTCCAGCAAAAAGATAGAAGTCTTCAGTATTGCTAGGGGAAGAAGTCCTGTGTGGTTTTGTTCTTTTGGCCATTTATGATGTTTGCAGTGTGGAACATATGGTTCAGATATTTCTTGTCACCTCTATGTTCCTCCCGACTCAACCAGAAAGAAAACCTGTAATGAAGACAAGTTCAGTCTTCTAATGCTAACAGCTGTTGAGAATCTCATTTGATTGGGATATAAATAGATTTTGTGAATATTGGTCGGTTAACCAATGATAATACTTAGGAAACAAATTAGGAGTATAAATTGTTGACTAAAAATAACTGCTTCATAGGGACCCAGTCCCATAGTGAGTGGGAATGAGTAAAGCACGGTTCCTTCTGGGAATAAAGAACTTTCTGAGATGAATTACAAGTAATAAAAGAAGCAAGCTCCACATTCTTAACTGATGAATGGAAATCCCTGAGGAGAAGAGCGTTCATTTATACTTTTCTCCTTTTGTGCAAAGCTGATTTCTAAAATGTTGATTTTATTGTGTGGACTACTTCTTTTCTGCTCTCAGGTTTGTCTGGACAGAGAAGATTGTCATGTAATTGCTCTGATTATTTTAACTAAATTTTACTAAATGCTCTGGTATTAATCATTTGTTTTCATCCTTTAATTGATATATCATTTATGTTAGAAGCTATTAAGAAAATATATAAAAGATTCATTAACCAGAATAACGGAGATCTTTCCTCTGCTGCCCATTCTCATTCATATTGCAATGACTGCTTCCCCCATCACCTTGACATATCCCATACCTCCCTCATTTTATTTTTTCCATAATACTTACCACCATCACTGTATCATGTGTGTGGGTAAGCATAATTCCACAATGACACCCCCCCCATGAATCCCATCCATGTAGAATGCCCTACTTTTGAATCCAGGCAGGACCTATGAGTTGCTTCTAGATGAGAAGATGGCAAAAGTATAGGGATGTCTCTCCCTTGATTAGGTTATATTACATAAGGCTCCTTCTTAGCAAATTAAAGCAAGAAATTTTCCTGATGGCCTTGAAGA
>CM052900.1:85609537-85655363 GCA_028534135.1 Potos flavus | reverse complement strand
TTGATAAATGTGTGTTGAGAAAATCCTTAAATAAAAGAATTTCTCCAATCTTAGAATTCCTAAAAGCATGTGTAGTTTATACCTTACACTATGTTTATTTTTTTCATTGAATCCAGTCTTTCAATGAAGAATTATTTGGTATTCTGTATGTTCCAAGCATCATACTAGGTCCCTGGGTAAAACCATAAGGAGCAAAGTGGAGTTTGGAGTTAGAAGGACTGAGTGCACTTGTGGGCTCATTGAACTGCTCATGACTTTGAGCAAGATACTCGATCCCTTTAAGCTCCAGTTTCATTATATATAAAATGGGGAGGATCATAGTACTTTCCTGTGCAATGTGCTATGAGAGTTGAATATGAGAAATCAATTAAAAATGTTTAGCATTATTTTGACATAAAGTCAGTGAAAGATATTTTTCTTTCTTCTTCCCCTTCTTGGCATTGTCACACGAAGAATGATCACTGCTTTCATGTATCCCATCCTGAGTAGGTATGCAGGAGGAGCCCGTTGAGTTGGGATAACTTGTTTCCCATGTGTAAATATGACTTGTTTGACAGGATTGTATAGTCCTTGGAGGCAGGGATTCTGTAAAAACAGGACCTCTTTGTGAAGAGCAAATTCTCCTTCATGATAACACTGTAATATCACTGTGAGAGTCAGGAAAAATATTTAATTGTTTGATGTGTGCATTAAAGTATACAATAAAAGCAGACTCAGGGTTAACTCTTATCCACTGAGTGAACAAACAGTAAGTAAAATAATAAAAATATACTTTGAGGGAATGGTTGCTATGGGTCAGGCACAGGGCTCTACGTGAATTATGTTGTTTTTTCCTCCCAGCAAACACCTGATGTAAATGAGCTTTACTACAGTTATCTTAAGTAAGCTGCCCAGTCACTACCACTTCTACCCATTATTCACCAGGCTAGCAATTCCCAGTTTTTAGAAGAGTTAACAACATCCTGGCACTTTCTATTTGATTTTGTGATGTCCTGTCTCTTTTCAGTCTCACTTGTACCTCTCACTTGTTCATCCCTAACCTATAAAGCAATATGCAACACACACATCTTGGTCTCTTAGAAGTACACTTATTTTTGTTTTTAGGGTTTTCTTTCAAAAAAACAAAGTGGAGCACTACACTACGGACAAATAGAAATCTTCTGTGCCATGGAGAAATCACCATGGGAAACAAGCAGGAATAATGTTTCCTGTGTTGTACATGGGGAGCATCAGACATGTACTGTAGGAGCTGTGCCAGATTTGGTCTCCAGTAGGGGCCAAAGCGAGAGCAGCTGTAAACAGTGGATGTCATGAGCAGCCCCACTAATTTGACTCATTTTATCTGATTTTAAATTCTTCGTTGTCTTTGTTGGTGACTATTACACAGTTGGATTTGGAAATTTTTTGTGTGTTGCATTTTTGTTTGTAATATGTGCATCTTCTTTTTTATTTTATTTTTTTAAATTATGTTATGTTAGTCACCATACAGTACATCATTACTTTTTGATGTATTGTGCCATGATTCATTGTTTGCATATAACACCTAGTGCTCCGCACAATACGTGCTCTCCTTAATACCCATCACTGGGCTAACCCATCCCCCACCCCAGCCCCTCTAAAACCTTCAGTTTGTTTCTTGGAGTCCATAGTCTTTCATGGTTCATCTTCCCCTCTGATCTTCGCCCCTTCATTTTTCCCTTCCTTCTCCTAATGTCCTCCATGATATTTCTTATGTTCCACAAATAAGTGAAACCATATGATAATTGACTTTCTCTGCCTCACATATTTCACTTAGCATAATCTCCTCCAGTCCCATCCATGTAGATGCAAAAGTTGAGTATTCATCCTTTCCGATGGCTGGATAATATTCCACTGTGTATGTGGACCACATCTTCTTTATCCATTCTTCTGCCAAAGGGCATCTCAGCTCTTTCCACAGTTTGGCTATTGTGGACATTGATGCTATGAATATTGGGGTGCATATGGCTCTTCTTTTCACTACCTCTGTATCTTTGAGGCAAATACCCAATTGTGCAATTGCTGGGTCATAGGATAGCTCTATTTTTAATTTTTGAGAAACCTCCACACTATTTTCCAAAGTGGCTGTAGCAACTTGAATTCCCACCAACAGTATAAGAGGGTTCCCCTTTCTCCACAAACTCTCCAACATTTGTTATTTCTTTCCTTGTCAGTTTTGGCCATTCTAACTGGTGTAAGGTGGTATCTCAGTGTGATTTTGACTTGAATTTACCTGATGGCTAATGATGGTGAACATTTTTTCATGTATCTGTTAGCCATTTGTATGTCTTCTCTGGAGAAGTGTCTGTTCATATCTTCTGCCCATTTTTTGAACATGATTATTTGTTTTTTGAGTGTTGAGTTTGAGGAGTTCTTTATAGATCTTGGATATCAGCCCTTTATCTGTAGTGTCATTTACAAATATCTTCTCCCATTCTGTGGGTTGCCTGTTTGTTTTGTTGACTGTTTCCTTTGCTGTGCAGAAGCTTTTCATCTTGATGAAGTCCTAAAAGTTCATTTTCTCTTTTGTTTCCTTTGCCTTTGGAGACGTGTCTTGAAAGAAGTTGCTGTGGCCGATGTCAAAGAGGTTACTGCCTATGTTGTCCTCTAGGATTTTGATAGATTCTGCCTCACGTTGAGGTCTTTTATCCATTTTGAGTTTATCTTTGTGTATGGTGTAGGAGAATGGTCAAGTTTCATTCTTCTATATATAGCTGTCCAATTTTCCTAGCACTATGTATTGAAGAGACTGTCTTTTTTCCTCCTGGATACTTTTTCCTGCTTTGTCAAAGATTATTTGACCATAGAGTTGCGGGTCTATATCTGGGCTCTCTATTCTGTTCCACTGGTTTATGTGTCTGTTTTTGTGCCAGTACCATGCTGTCTTGGTGATCACCAAAACCACAAGTGATTCCGGTCCAGGTGGGCCCAGGCCCTGGTGGCCGTCAGTCCCAGGGTCATGTGCTTAGGTTCATGCCTATGGCGCCCTGGCCCCAGCATTTGCCCCTTAAGCCCCTGTGTTCTGTTTGACTGCTGTTATCAGTCCCTTCCCATTCCGCCATCATCAGTCTCCAAGATATCACTTGTTCCTGGTGCAGGATGCTTTTGCACTGGGGTATTACTTTCCAGTGGCTAGCTTCTGGTGGTCCCCTCCCCCTTCTGTTTTTCCCCGACATCTGTCCATGCAATCACAACTCCATTCTGCGTACCTCTTGATTGATGACCCTCTGGCCCTGTAGAGATCCAGATGTATAATCTTATATCTTAGACTGATTTTGTGGGTGTTCAGAATGGCTTGGTAGATATCTAGCTAAATTCAGGGGACCGGATGAAATGGAGTCCCCCACTCCTCCGCCATCTTGCCTCGTAATATGTGTATATTCTTTTTTTTTTTTTAAGATTTTATTTATTTATTTGACAGAGAGAAATACAGCGAGACAGGGAACACAAGCAGGAGTGGGAAGAGAAGCAGGCTCCCCACCGAGTCGGGAGCCTGATGTGGGGTTCAATCCCAGGACCCCACGATCATGACCTGAGCTGAAGGCAGACGCTTAACAACTGAGCCATCCAAGCACCCCAATATGTGTATATTCTTAAGTGAATGGCCATTGGATGTGGTCACTCTGTGTCTCGATTTAAGAAAAATGCCCTACATTTTTCATTTTTAAATAAAGTGTTATTAAGAATACTGATGATAAAATAAGCCAGCATGGATCTGGAAGATTCCCATTTTATTCTTCCTGCTGGTAGCATGCTCACATCTGATGGGTTGTGAGGTTATATGTAGTGAACAGAAATCACACTTCAACATATGTTTAAACCTGAAAGATAACCAGGGATAATTGATATTTCTTTCCAAACTCTTTTTTTGGGGGGCAATATATCTAATAACACCCTTTCGAGGGAAACGTGCAGTGTATTCTTTGATAAGATGAGGTGTTCTTGGACACTATGGCTAAGAGGAGCAAATTCCTTCCATTATTGGATAGAAATGGAAAAGTAGTCAACACTGTTGCCTTTCTGAGACATTTGGGAAGCCTACTATCATGCAAAGGCTCATGCAATGACCTAAGAATGCAAGAGGCTGCCAGACTTTCAGACTATTGGCCTGTAGTGTGCTGTACAGCCAAAAAATGACAGTCGTTAAAGTGTGCAACCTAGGGGCACCTGGGTGGCTCAGTGGGTTAAGCATCTGCCTTCAGCTCGGGTCATGATCCCAGGGTCCTGGGCTCATGCCCTGCATCAGGCTCCCTGCTCAGTGGGAAGTCTGCTTCTCCCTCTCCCTCTGCCTGCTGCTCCCCCTGCTTGTGCTCTCTCTCTCTCAAATAAATAAATAAAATAAAATAAAGTATGCACCCTAGAACAATGGGCTCCTCAGATCTCTTTATGTGATCATTATTCTGGTGTTAAGAGATGGTCATAACTGTTGAGTGGAGATCTCTAGTATTACTGACGACCTTAATAGACCAATTCTTTCAAATAATGCTTTTCGTTCTTAATGATCCACCAATTAATGTGCCCATTGGTAAGAGGAGATTGGTATTTAGCTTCAGTCTCCATCATAAGTGCCTCTTCTTATAACAACCCAGGATGCTCCTAGGCCAGAAGCGTGACCATGACATTCTTGCAGTTGTCCTTCTCAGGAGATAAAGTTCTGGGCTTCTGCTATTTATGAACATATCTCTTGAACATGAAAGGTACACTCATGTGGACTCCTAAGTGCTGAGTCACATGCTTTGAAGTCCTGCAGAGAACTTGTCCTTGTTTTAAAGCCTCTATTATTTGTATAAACTTTGAGGAAAAATTATCAAAACCTTTGGGTTGTGTGCTTTGGCCCACAGAAACTAGATTGCTAGATTTAAACAAATTCTCTAGTATTCAGTTTGTTCTATCAGATGAATCTGTGTTACATAAAGATAAGAACTACATGGAAAAAATAAAGCAGAGAAGAGAGATATAAAGTTCTATGGATTTCGATTTTAGATCAAGTAGTCACAGACAGTTTCACTGTAAAGACAATGTTTTTTAAAAAGGCCTCAAGGAAATGAGGAAGATTTCATGAAATATTAAGGGAAAGAACCTTCCAGACTGAAGGAAAATGAAAATACAAAGGTCCTGCAGCAGGAGCAAGCCTAGTGGGCTCAAAGAAGAGCTAGGAAGATGATCTGGTAAGACACAGTGAAGGAGTAGCAGGAAAGGAAGTCAGAAAGATAATATAGTCTGCTTAGAGAGGCAACACTGAATAGAGATTGAGTCACATAAGTAGTTTTTTTTAAAAGAATTATTTATTTATTTAGAGATAGCACATGAAAGAGTGGGGGGAGAGAATCTTCAAGCAGACTTGAAGTGGGGAATCCCACATGGGGTGATCTCACAACCCTGAGATCATGACCTGAGCTGAAACCAAGAGTCAGATGCTTAACTGACTGAGCCACCCAAGCTCCCCAGTCATATAGCTAATTTTAAATTTTCTAGTAGCCACATTAAAAAGTGAAAAATAGAACATGCAAAATTAATTTTAATGTGCTATTTAGTCTAGTATATG
Source organism: Potos flavus (assembly GCA_028534135.1). NCBI lineage: Eukaryota > Metazoa > Chordata > Mammalia > Carnivora > Procyonidae > Potos > Potos flavus. The sequence continues at coordinate 85,649,800 of CM052900.1, read as the reverse complement.
AGGAGTATTAGCATTTTAACTCTAATAAATTTTTTTTAAATGACATATTTAAAAACTTTTTTTGTACTATGTCTTTGGGATCAGTGTGTATTTTCTACCCATAGTACTTCTTGATTTGGACTTCACATCTGTAGTACTCAGTAGTAACATGCGGAGATGGCTACTGTGCTGGACAGTATAGACTTAGGGACTAGAAAGCTACTTTAAGGACTTTGGATTTTACTCTGAGATAGAAAACTACTGGAGGATTTTTAGAACAAAGAAAGAGGTATGCTTTGACTCATACGTTTTGACAAGATCTTTTTGACTACTGTGTTAAAAAACTGGAACATGGAAAGGGATCAAATTTGAAGATAATACAATATCCCACACGAGATAGGGTAGTTGCTGAGCGGTTGGTCATGGAGGCTGTGAGGAATGGTTGAGTTCTAGATATGTTTTGAAAGTAGAGCTGACTGGGATGCCTGGGTGGCTCAGTCTGTTGAGCATCTGCCTTCGGCTCGGGTCATGATCCCAGGGCCGTGGGGATCAAGTCCCACATCAAGTCCCACATGGAGTCCCACATTGGGCTCCTTGCTCAACGAGGAGCCTGCTTCTCCCTCTACCTGCCTCTCTCCCTGCTTGTGCTTTCTCTCTGATAAAAAAAAAAAAAAAAAAAAAAAAAAAAAAAACTTAAAAAAAAGAAAAGAAAGCAGACCTGACATAATTTGCTGGCAGGTTGGTTGTCAGATAAGACAGAAAACAGTCAAACAGATAAATTGTGCCAGATATGTATATTTTTGAAAATGTCTCTGATAATTGCAAAGTGCAGTGTTGGTCAAGAATCACTGGTCTGGTGGCAACTCCTATTTATCTTGATATAATCCCCACTGCTTTGCTTCCCTGATGAATCTCTAAGTCTGAAAAGTTATTTATTTTAGAGAGGGAAGTAGTAGGCTTTGGAGCAGGAAAAGTAGCTTAGGACTTCAAAGTACCCTAGAAGTTAGGCAATAATGAGATAGTTTAGAAGCAGTGAGTGTCTGCAGGGCTAGGGAGTTTTGAGGGTACTGATCATTTCTGCTTATTGATCAGGATTTTGGTTTATATAGGTGTTGTAACTGTCTGAAACTCATGGAGCTATACAATTATCATAGGTCATATATATATTTCATAAGAAAGCAAAATAAAAAGAAATTTACAATCCCCTGAAATGTACCAACATTCATGAGGATGACAATATAAAACCTAAAAAGCCAATGTTTTAATTTATAATGAAAATACAACTATTATTTAGACTGAACAATTGCCTCAACTTGAGTTTGGTAAAATGACATAGGAAGCCAAAATATAATCAGAAGTGGCTGGATGAAAGTAGAAACAGAAGAAATAGAGTTATTAAAATGAATTGATGACTGGTGTTATTGATCTTGATAATGTATTTCACCCATCCTCACCACAGAGACATCACGGAGCTTCAGAGCTCAATGCTTTTTCTATGGAGATGGCTGGAAACTGTTGTGTCTCATTGCTTTCCTGCCTTTCACTGCTGAATCACCTACCAAGACTGATTCAACTTTTGTTATTGTCTTCTTGAAATGCTCCAATGTCCTAAAAAGATCTTGGAAATAAAATTCTTTTAAGATCACTTTCTAGATCCCATTCTAGATTATCCATATTATAATTTAACTAAAAATCACTTCTAAGCTTTTTGAGGAAAAACGACATCACTATTCTCATGTAAAACCCATAGTATCTTGGTGACATGCTAGAGTGAACACTTAGAAGATGTTGAAAAATCAAAGATGACCTGGAAGATCCATGCCTTGGAAGAATATCATGTTCTTCTGTTAACTGAGACAAATGTAGCAGGAGGAGGAACAGGATTAGGGAGGATGGTGATAGGTGTCTGCCTTGAACATGTTAAGTGTGAGGTGATTCAGCAAATCAAGCTCACTCTGTATCTCAGAATTCCAGAAAAGAAGACAGTTTGAGATATAAATATGTTGATCATTTTACTCTGAGGAAGACTAAATGTGAGAATTATTGAAAGCACCACAGGAAAGAAGGGGAGGAAAGAAGAAGCCTGGATCAAGCAGGAACTTGTGGAGTATGACTGCTTATAGAAGGAAAGAAAAAGAAGAGAGTCTGAAGAGGCAGAGAAGATAAAATATCCAAGGATCTAGAAAGACAGTCAAGAGAAAATTTCAGGAGAATGTGTAACCAGCCTCATAAAAGTAATGCTAAATTTTACAGAATGTTAAGACAGAGATTTGGAAATTTAATTTTTCTAATTTAAAGATTCAAGGGAGTGGTGCCTAGGTGGCTCAGTTGGTTAAGCATCTGCTTTCAGCTAAAGTCATGATCTCGGGGTCCTGGGATTGAGCCTGGCATGAGTGGGCTCCCTGTTTAGCGGGGAGCCTACTTCTCCTTCTTCCTCTCCCCCTCCCCCTCACTTGTGCTCTCTCTCTCTCTCAAATAAATAAATAAAATCTTTTAAAAAATGTGTTGAAGATTCAAGGAAATCTATTCAATAAATGAATGGCTTGGAAAAGTTACACTCCGTATCTGACTCCAAACTCTATATGATCAGGAGTCAGAAGTTATTAAAAAAAATAATACTTTGTCCCATTATTCTGACTTATATGTTGTCAAATATTAATATATGTTATATATATATTAATATATGCTTTATTCTGAAATAATATTAAAAGTGAGTGTGAAAGTTACAGTGCAGTAAGGTTTCCTATTGAGAGATATAAAGATAATATCCTTTGTATAAGTTCATTGAGTAGAAATATCTACATAAGTATTTTTGGTTTTTGCCTTCAATTTAAAATAGGGAGAAAAGGTGTATTCATAGGTATGAGAGAAAGAAATCGTGAAAGAAAAATTCAAAATAGTTAGGAAACAATCAAAGTAGGTGGGTTAAGGAGGCATGTAGAGAAATGGAATGAGAGTATAGAGCCGAGAAAGCTTGCAGTAGGGAGACGTTATGTCTTCATCCTTGAGAGCAGAAGGAAGAATGAGTGATGGTCTTCACGGACAAGATGGTGAAGAGCAAACTTTAAGGAACCACTTCCAGATGGTCTGGCGGTTTTCAATGACATAATATGGAACATCTGATATTAAGGCCATTGGTTGACAAAGTAGTTTAGGACCTTGAGACAATTTGAAAAGATCTAGAACAGGTTGAAAAGAGACTATATAGGTGTACACAGGGGTTTCTGAGGTGTTCCTAAAGAGCCCACAGAAGGTTAGACTGCATAAATGCATAGAGGAATTATATAAATATATATATACATATATATTTAAAGAACAGCTTTAGGTTCACAGCAAAATTCAGTGGAAGATACAGAGATTTCCCATATACCCCTTTGCCCACAATGGAGTCTTTTTACATATTTAAATAAATGTATTCAAGCATCCCTCAACAGCTATTAGTAGATAATATTTTACAAATAAAAGGAAATAAGGAATATAAAGGGAAGGTAATATAACTTCTAAGTTGAATTCCTTAGGACATTCAGGGCTGAAGTCTTGAGAGTGGTAGGGTTTGGTTTGATTTTGCTTTGTTTTGTGTTTGTTTGATAATAAGCTAAAAGATACTAGTGGGTTGCTGAAATGAGATGCTGAAAAAGTTCAATGGAATTTGGGAGATTAAATAACTGAGAGGCCAGAACTTTAGAAATGTTATCAATATAGATTTTTTAAGTCATCTAAAATTACCACACAGAAGATGGACGTATCTGCATGCTATGTGCTTCAAGTAAGTCAAGGTATTGTTTGGGTACGAGTGTTGAAAACAGAAATAAAGATTAGAGAAGGTTGTGGAACAAGAATCCCAAGAGTGAGAGAAGGAGACAAAACAAAACAAAACAACTTAAAGGGAAGAAGAATACCACTTACTTCTTTCATCAGGATTCTGGAGGTAGCATCTCTACCATGACTAGAAAAGAATTAAAGAGAAATGTGTCAATTGGTTTGTTATATTTTAATACAGACTATAATGGCTGTAATTGCATTTAGAGAATTTCATTTGCCATCTCATTAGATATTTTTTGAAACTATTCATAGGTTTCAAAGGTGAGTGTTAATAAATTTTTACATTCGCATTCAATTCAGAGAGAAAAGCTATATGTTGATAAACTTACCGACATTCAATCTGCTTATCATTGTTTCCCTTCAAACCCCAAATTGCATATAAACAGAAAAACTAATCAACTGAAGCAGAAACACGGTATCAATTAGGTTGGTGCCTGGGAACTGAAAAAAGAGCAAACAAAATTCATTCCAATCAGTTTGGTAATAAAAAATCAAAAATGTGTAATAACTCAAGATGACTATGCCAGAAAGTCGTTGTGGTTTGGCAAAGTATTTTTACATAAACATTTATAATCCCTGAAAACTTTATTTGTATATGTATCTTATCATTTTAAAATTATGTTTAGAATCACTGTTAAGATAGTTAAGACTATATGAAAGAGGAAATTGAAATTTTCAAACATATCTCCATGTCTCTTTTGTGGCTATGATCACATGTTGCAGGTATTTCAAAATTTCACGATAATAACAATAAACATTTATTGAACATTTATTTTGTACTTTATATATTTTACATATGTTAAAACAATCATGATAGTAGTGATGGGCTACTACTACTAGGCATGATGGGCTTCATTATCTTGACGGACCTGCAAGCCTTTATGAGATTTCCAGTGATGGAGGGTTCTCCAAATTACTTTCAAAATTGCCCTATGGGAAAGGAGTAGGTTTAAATGCTTAGCAAGCCAAGAGAGGTCTAATTCTTGATAACCTGGATAGAACCGGTCAAGTAAGATTCAGGAGCCATTACTTACCACCTGTTAAGTGGCAGAGGAGACACAGAGCATAGATTCTATAGGGAAAGCAAGGAGATAATGACCATGCCCTCTTCTGCCTGCTCACCAGCCTTGCAACAGGGCCAAGCTGCAGAGTAGATAACAGGACTTGAATGAGGTGGGAAATTTTGATTACCTAAGACCGAATATATTAATTACTGAATTTATACTTTTCACTAGAATTTATTGAGTGTCCAGAAAAGTTACTGCATTTTTCTCTAATTGAATCCCATATACAGAGAGGTTCCAACCAAGTGGGCTTGCCAAGGCATTAAAAAAGGATGCAGCTCTTTTCTGACTTTAACCTATGAGTTTTTTGTTCAACCTAACAGTTATACCTATATGATAACTCCAGTTGCTTAGCATAGCATTCAAGGTCCATAGAAAGTGAGACTTGCTTGCCTCCCCTGCTTCATGCATTCCCCAAACTATTCTTCTCTCCTATATTTTAGATGTACGTGCAACCCCGAGATGCCAGGCAATTTTGAGTCTGTTGTATGTTTGAGGTAGTTGCTGAATGAAAATATCCATACCTCATGGTTAAAACATAATTTTCCTAAAAAAATTTGCATTTTATCATGAAAATATAAAATGAACCTGCGAAAAATTTACATATATATAAATAATATATAAATACATATATATTATATATATATATAAATATATGACCACTGGGCCTGTACACACACACACACGGTATTTACTTAGCAAACTGAAATAAGTTTGCCTATATTCAAGCCAATATCCCATATCCCAAAGTGATAAAATGCAATATTTAGGGTTATCATTTGTGCTGGATAGAAATCAATTCTATCTTTACTGGGAAAAAATTCATTTTCATTCCTTTGAATGAATTATTTGTGTGACAGTTTTCTATAAGTTAAGTCCCTATCCCTTAAGAATTGAAAATAGCTTGTTGAATAGGAAGTCAACCAAAGGTACACAGCTCTGACCCACTAAATATCACTCAGCACTCCCCTGAAAGGACAACCAAAAACCTCTTCATTTCCATGCTTTATTTCCATGTCTTGGACAATTTTTGTGATACCATTACTTTCCAGGTAAACTCCCACTCATCTGTCAAGACTCAGCCCAACTGCCATCTCCTCTATGAAAATGTTTCAACTGCCTCCTGGAAAACTCTTGATCCCAGTTTACTGTCTGATTCCTTTATCAACAACATCATACTTTAGATCGAGATGGTAGTTATTTTGTATGTCTTGTCTCTCTTCTTAGTGACAAATAGTGTTCTTGGCATATAAAACCATAGTCAAGTTGCACTTTAATTAGGAATCCTGGTTTGAAGTCTAGCTTCATCCTTTAGTAACCATACAACCTCAGGCCAGTTATTTAACCCCTCCTAGTTTAACCGATCTCATCCTTTAAATGAGAATAATGCCTAACACAAAGTTGTATCATGAGGAATAAATGAGGTAAAATATATAAAACATTTATTTTGATATCATCTCTCCATAAATAGTAGCAATAGTAATAAAGGTATCAAGAACATAGAAAATGATAGAAGGAAGCGGAAGTGAAATTTTGATATACAAGTTTAAATTTGAGCTTTAAGAACTTCTCAGAATGTGTATTTTATGTGTGATTAGGTGTATTTTGCTGGACCATAGGAAGATCCTTAAATGTGAGTCAAAAATGTCAATTTCAAGTCCCACTAAAAGCAGAGAGCAAAAAGGTACAAATCATTTACTTTATCAAATTATGTTAATTACAGTAATTCACAAAGAAATAAACTTTTTTTTAATTTAGCTCCAAAAGAATTTTCTACATGCTTTCTTTCTTTTAATTTATAAACTGCACAAAATAAATTTCCTGCAATTGTATTATTTTCAGAGACTTCCACTCAGATATTAACATTTTCTTTTTTTTTTTTTTTTTAAGATTTTATTTATTTATTTGACAGAGATCACAAGTAGGCAGAGAGGCAGCCAGAGAGAGGGGGAAGCAGGCTCCCTGCTGAGCAGAGAGCCCGATGTGGGGCTCCATCCCAGGACCCTGAGATCATGACCTGAGCCAAAGGCAGAGGCTTTAACCCACTGAGCCACCCAGGCGCCCCTATATTAACATTTCCAAAAGGAAAATAAAACTTCATACATTAATAGTTGTTTTTAGGAAAACATGACTTTTATTTAGTGAGAATTTTTATTTTAATGATTGCATTAAAAAAACATAATTCTAGGCACAAAAAATGATGCAGGAGAAGTTAGAGACCCTGTGGTTCCTGCAGGGTACTCACACTAATCTGAGTGGGCCCCACAAAAATACAGCACTACTGGCTCTAGAAAGCCTGCTGTATTATTTTTCTTCCAAACCATCAGCTTTCTCATTTTGGAGGGAGAATAAAGAAAAAAATGACTGTGTTTTAAAGACAGTCAAAATGGGAACCTGAAATATGGCAACAAATCACTTGCATTCTTCATGGAGGTTTGTCTTCAACCCAGCAGAATAACCACCAAAGCAAATAGAAAACTGACATCAATATGTTCTTAAAAGTGGTATACCACCTCCACACAATAGTTCAATTCCAGAAAAGTTTTTCTAAGTTGGAGTTTTGTAAATTGAGTCATCTTCTAAAATCATTAGGAGGACTAATTATTTAAAGGAATCCATAGTTCAGCCCATTTTTATAATACAGACATTCAGTGGCTTTTTCCTTTCTTCTATTCACTTATATTTTCATAGAATAGAACTAGAAGTTGGCTGATCAGGTTATTTGTTCTGAATATTCTACATTCTCATACTAGAGTTGGAATGCCAATATATAACCATGAATTGTGTTATCATGATTAATAAATACATCCGACACATTGAGTGCTTACTTTGTACCAGGCAGTGTAATAAGTGCTTTATATGGGCTATCTCATTTGATCTATAATGAGGTATATCTTTTTTTATCTTGTTTTATAGAAAAAGAAGTAATTCGTCCAAATGAAATGATGTAGCTTAGTTCAGATATAGTCAGTCTGATGACAAAACTAAGTTCTCTGGCCCTACCATCCAATGTAAATGGTAGAGTCCAAAGCTCTACCATCTAGCTTTCTTATCTTAAAGAGCCTGACAAAGTATCACTTTAACACGTGAAAAAAAATTATTCGTTAACTATCTACGATAAAATTCCTCATTTTCAATGGCCCAGAATGAATAAGCTTAAGAAATAAAGAATTATTTATTTCTCTTATAATCTTAAAAGGAATTTTAAATGCCCTTCATTGGGAGTGTGGAGGAAGTAATAATTACTTTATTTTTAGTTTTTCATGAAAGGATTTGGGTTGCTTTGACTCTGAATTTGTGTAAGTGGAAAATGCATTTAGAAAATTGTTACCTACAACTTGGGGGCCAATTTTCAGGTGTAATGACATTTCAGAGAGTAAATAATGAGATGAATGTGTGCTTTCTCAAATAAAACTAACAAGGCTCATAAAGAGGTCAGCTTGGTAGAGTTTTGGGATGTCTCATCAAGATGGCCATGGTTTCTATCTCATTTATCTTTCTCATCAGAAATACTGCATAATTATACACTAGCTATCCAAAGGAATAAATTAGAAATCCTAAGGGGAACAAACTTTCTTTAAAAATAATGACTAATTAACATAATAATAATCTCAGTATTTCAATTAATAATCAAGAGATTCTGTTGAAACCCAAAGGGGTTGCAAGCATGAGGTCAAATACTAGAAGTGGTGTGGGTGGGTAAATAGCTTTCAGTGATTGTATTCCAATCCTTCCCAGATATATAGTTTTTCTCTTTACTAACCCTTCTATGAACTCATAAGCAGGAGGCACATGACTGTCAGCATTGATTTGACAACAGGACTATAACCAAACAGAAGACAAAAGAGTGAAAATTGTTCAGAGACAGGTTGTAGTTATTGGAGGGATCACTTTGTTATCTTGGGAGATCAGAGAAACTTAATTTTCTAGAATCCAAATTTTAGTTGTCTTTTTAAAGTTTAAAGGTGAAAAAGATGCACTCTAGTGCCCTAAGCCTATAAGCTATAACCTCTGACATTTTTAAACTTTGCAAAAAAAAAGTGAAAAAAAAAAATGAAGCTAATAAGAGGATCCATTGATAAATGGAAAAATTCATAAAATGATAAATTTTAAAGTTTGCTTTAAAAAGTGATTAATAGCTTTGGTATGTAACTGAGTCTATCACATATGATGACCAAAGCATTTTCAACTTTGGAGGATTAACATATTAAAATCAGAGCTAATCTAGCTATTTTAATTGCCTTGTCAATTATCCAATTATTTAAACTGGATAATTTATAAATCAGATTTAAAACCTTTCTTTCGGAGTGGAACTATGGATCTAAGATTAGCGGCTTAAATCAAGCAGTTCTGTTTGGCTGATCTTATAAATGTGGAATATTCCAAACCACAAACTGCTTTTGTTGTTTAATTATTCTACAGGTAAAAGAACTGTGGATGTATGACTGTGTGAGAAACCACTCTACTTCTCATTTCTCTAAAGATGAAGCCTAAACAGTTCCACATCCTTTTTGTCATCTTAATTTACTCATTGACAATAAGTACATTTTCTGTCTTCTTGCTAAATGTAATTCTCAAGCCTTAGAAACTAGCCTTTTTTTTTCATGCCACAAAAGGCCATGTCACTTAGAAACCAATCATTAAGAGCAGAGTGGATGCTGCCCCCACCCAAGATTGATGAATCACAAAGAAGATGGCTTCACTGTAATCCATTATCTCCAACATACCCCCTAACATAACAAAAGGAAAAAGGAAAAACTAATGTTCTTTTCATGGATAAAATATCACTAGCTGCATCATTTTTTTTCCCTACATTACACATTCCAAAAAGAAAAGTGAAACTGGAGTGGCATTCTATTCCAAAGCAATGCTAATGTATCTACAATCAAGAAAGAAGAAAAGGAAACAAGATTTTTTTTATTATAATTACAACCAGTGCATTCTCAAGTTGGAATGTGCATTGTGGAATAATAAAAGTATTTCCTTTCATCATCACCATCAAAGTACACACAGCTAAGAAACTTGCCATTAGATAAAAGATTAGCAGCGAGACTGATTTTACTGTTTACATGATTAAGTGCCCTTGTGTGGTCTAATGTATGTTGGGAGATGCCTCAATCTCTGAAGGTCAGACATTGAGAATACAAAGTAACAGTGAGGAAGAAGATAAAAGCTTACCTGTGGCAAAAAACATTTCATAGGAAAAGAAACATCTGGTAGTGACTTTCATATTTATGGGACTAGAATCTATCCCCAAGTACCTTGAGAAAACTCATACGCTCATGCAGTTATTAAAATGAAGAATATCTTCAAATCTTTACTGGGAATATATTCTCTACCTAACCAAAACAATTGTCAGTTAATTTTTATATAACTTAGAAGTATATGTTATTGATCAGAAAAAACAACAGAAATATGACAGTGTGTTCATATCCGACTGCTTTTGTACAAAATCAGCACAAATTTAGTGGCACAAAACAATACAAATTTATTCTCTTACAGTTCTGGAGGTCCAGAGTCTAAAATCAGTGGGTGATTTGGACCGTGTTCCTTCTGGAGTCTTCAGAGGGAATTCTGTTTCCTTTCCTTTTTCAGCTTAATTTTGCATTAAACTTGCATTTCTTGGCCTGTGGACCTTTCTTTACATAACTCCAACTTCTTTCTTCTGCCATCACGACTTCTACTCCTCATTCACCCTCTTGTCTCTTTCTTATAAGACCATTAATGGGGCACCTGAGTGGCACAGTTGGTAAAGCGTCCAACTCTCGGTTTCAGCTCAGGTTGCAATCTCAGGGTCCTGAGATTGACCCCATGTCTAGCTCTGTACTCAGCATGGAGTCTGCTTAAGACTCTTCCTCTCCCTCTGCCCTCCTCTCTACATGCGTGTGCTCTCTTTCTCTCAAACAAATAAATATTTAAAAAATAAAACCATTATCATTAGATTTGCCTCCTCTTCTGCTCCCAGGTTGCCGAAAATAATCTCAAAATTCCTGATTTCATCACATCTACAAAATCTCTTTGGATATATAAGGTAACATATTCACAGGTTATAGGAAGTAGGAAGGAGAATAGAATAATATTCAGCCTACCATAGAGTATTCTCTGGCCTCCAAATATTCATGTCCATCCCAAACGCAAAATACATTTACCACATCCTAAGGTCCCCCAATGTATCAAGCCATTACAGCCCCAAATCTCATTAAGTCTCATCCATTCAAAAATCCCAAACCTCACCATTTAATTTATCTAAATTAGGTATGATTGGGAGTCTGAGTTGAATACATCCTGGGAAAAATTTCTTTCCATCTATGGACCTATAAAACTTAAAAACAAGTTATCTGCTCCCAAACCACAATGGTGACAAGCATAGGTTAATAGTTATAGGCATTTTCACCCAAAAAGAGAGAAAATAAAAGGAAAAAGGCGTCCTCAGTTCCAAACAATTTCATAATCCAACTGGGTAAACCCTGTTAGGTTTCAAGGCCCAGGACTGGCCTGCTCTGGCAGGGCACTCTGCCTTCTGGGCTCATCATTCTATCTTCTGGGCTCATAGCTCTACCCTCTAGGCCTGTAGTTCCTCTGAACCATCCTGCCCTTCTCATGAAGGGTAGCACATGTTTGCAACGGAGTCGTATTTTTAGTCTATTTTATTCCTGTAGAATCTTGGAAGTCTAAAAGCCTCCTTTCATTTCATCCCTTCTCTGTCCTTTTCAGTCCCAGCTGATAGTGTTTCTGCTGGTCTAACATTCTAAACAAACTGAGGGTCTTCTGTGTATATCTCAGGGATTCACTCCGTAAGATAAGAGACTCCTCCACAGATCTTTCCTGGATAATCCTATCTCTATTCCCTGCCTCTGCTGAGATGGCTGAGGGGGTCTGTGAATGACATGCTTAATCTCCTCAAAGAACTCTCTATGTGCCTGGATACTTTGACCTTTAGATCCATTGGGGGCACTGTCAAGAGATTATCCAGCCAAACCCTTGACTTTCTCTCTAGAGTATGCTTTCCTTACAATGAATCCCCTAATGTTAGCATCTTTTACCATCCGGATAGGCTGAGAATCTCTCAGATCAAGTTCTGGTTTCCTTTTGGGTAAGAGGTCTCTCAATTTATCTCTTCCCACTGGCATTTTACTATCAGCAGCAAGAAGAAACCAAGCCATACCTTCAGTACTTGCTTGGAAATCATCCCAGCCAAATATCCAAGTTCTTCTTCTACACACTTTGCTCCTAACACAAGTGTAGGACACAATTCTGCTAAATCTGCCACTACGTGACAGGAATTCCCTTCCCTCTGGGACTCATTTCCTTCTGAGCCCTCAACAGAAGAAGTATCTTCAACATTCATATATCTAGATATATTCTGTTTTTCACTAGTTTGGTATTCTGTAAGATGATACAGGCTTGCTGTGTTCCTCACTTCCTTCTGAGCCCTTACCAGCAACAGCTTTGACAGTCACATTTCTACCAGTAGTCTGTTTCAGGCAAACTAAGCCTTTTCTATCATTCTCTCAAATTCCTCCAGCCTCTGCTCATACAATTCCAAAACCACTTTTTTCACATTTTTAGGGATCTGGTAAGCAGTTCTCCACTTTGAGGTACCAAAATAGGCCTTAGTTTCCTATGGCTGTTGTAACAATTTATTATGGAATAAGAAGTTTAAAACAACTCAAATGTATTCTCTTACAGTTTTGGAGGTCAGAAGCCTAATATCAAGATGTTGACAAGGCTGCATCTTTCTAGAGGCTTTAAGGGACAATTTGTGTCTTGGCCTTTTCCAACTCATAGTCTGCCTGCATTCCCTAGCTAGTGACCACTTACCAGACTCACTACTTCTTTCTCCTATAGTCACATCTCCTACCCCACATGGTCTCCCTTGAGGACCACTGTGACTATATTTAGGACCCATCCAGATAATCTAGGATAACCAATCTTTGCACCTCAGGATCCTTAATCACATTCTTTGATCCAAAATCACACTTTTGCTATATAAGGTAACAATGTTCACAGGTCTAGAGATTAGTACATATATATCCTGGAGGGGTGAGGGGTATTATTCAGCCTGCCATAAACAGCCAATGAGGACTGCTAAGTGGTGAAATTATTAATGATTTATGTTCATTCATTCATTCATTTCACTCATTCATCAATTATTCATTCATCGTCATTAGTTCCATCTGCATGAAAAATATCATCCTTGATGCTGGAGATACAGAGAGAAAAACACAATTCCCATCCTAAGAAATTTAGTGTTGTTGTATGGAAAAAGACAAAAAGATAAAAAATTGAAACTTAGTGGATGAATGAGAAAATTTTTAACTCAGACTGAAAGAAAAGGATAGGTCAAGGAAGGTTCAGGGACCAGGACTGACATGTGATGAAAAAGTTGAAATCAGCCAGCCAAATGATGGGGCACAGGGCTAGTTCAGGCAGAGGCAGTAGCTTGAAGAGGAAATCCTTTTCCTATTTTTCAGTTACCTGTTTTAATATTTCAGAGAAAACCATAAATTAGAGTTGTGATAAATGTTAAACAGCCATTTTTTTCCTCTGTTGATCTGTACTTTTCAATCTTAAAAATATGTAATAGTTCCTATCACCACCCATTGCTGATCAGTCTGTGGTTGGACATGAGAAAAAGCAAAATTTTCTAGCTAATAATTACTCAGGTTTTCTCTCTCATCTATTGAAACTGAGGGAAATACAGACTGAGGTTAGCTGTTGGTAGGCACTGGAACTGAGATACTCTTACGTACTGCAGTGGTATATAAAAATCACCTATAGACCTATTTAAATATATAAATTTAGGGGTGCCTCGGTGACTCAGTCGGTTAAGCGTCTGCCTTCAGCTCAGGTCCTGATCCCAGCGTCCTGGGATCAAGCCCTGCATCAGGCTCCCTTGCTCAGCGGGGAGTCTGCTTTCCCCTCTCCCCTGCTCTTAGGATCTCTCTCTCTCTCTCTCTCAAATAAACAAATAAAATCTTCAAAAAATATATAAATTTAGAATGCCAGGCATAGTTTCTATCTTGAATTCCCACATAAAAATGGGCAAAGTTACTAGACAGCAAAATAACGATGACACAGTATTTACAACAAAACTATGTGATGAGATATCCCCACAGCATATCCCCCAATACATCCACAGGTGGGCAATAACTGCCATCTGCCTCAGGAACTGCATGGTGTTGGACAGAAAAATGTGATATTTGACGGACTCCAAAACAAGAGAATGCTAGGTAGCCAAAAGATATTTGCTGGAACATACTGTGGACCAATCTGAGAACAATAGCCAAACCTCAGGGGTTTTCCCCCACAATAGTACAGGAGTGAACTCAAGGACGGCACAGCAAGATTATCTGAGGGGCTGAAGCAGTCTGTCCCCTTCGAACTCTCAAACTGACCCACTAGAGCTCCTTTCTGGAATGCGAATCCATATTGAGGAGTAACAACTAACAGTGGGATCAAAACTGATCTCGATAGAACATAAGCAAAGGAAGAAAATAATCCAGTAGGGAAAGCTGACAGAGCCATAAAATCCTACAAAACAAGCTACCATATATACTTTTTTTAAAGATTTTATTTATTTATTTGACAGAGAGAGATCACAAGTAGGCAGAGAGTGGGCGGGGGGGGGGAAGCAGGCTCCCCGCTGAGCAGAGAGTCCGATGTGGGGCTCGATCCCAGGACCCTGAGATCATGACACACACACACAAACACACACACACACACAGAGGAATACATACATTCATGCATGTAGAAGAAAACACTCTGCGAAGTAAGACAAGTTACTTAAAACAAGACCCTTTCTGAAAGTACAGGGAAAAAAAAAGAGCAAATATAAGTATCAGATTTAAATTCCATACAAACATTTGCAGTTTACAAAAGAATTAAATGAGGAATTTGTTTAAAATAAGAATATCTGTCTCCTATACTGGGAGGTCTTGGCTCTTCCTTACTCACAGTAATAGCTGCTTCCCCCCAATATCCACATTATTTACTTTGCTATGCAAATATTCAAGTATCTCCATCTTAATATCAACAATAAACAATAAAACAACAATAAACCTCTAACCTCTAACCTCACTCTTTTTGTCTGTATTTTACTAGTTTAATTCTCAGAAGATGGCATGCCTCCTACTTTTTTTTTTCTAGAAGTCTATTACTTCCTATTACATTTATGTGGACTATATTTATCCTCTTAAAAAATGGTTTATGTCTCCAAATGTATCTTGGTCTGTTTTAATGAGAAAGAGGGGAAAAAGAAAGTAACCAAGGTTAAATCTAGTATTGATTACATCGTGAATGAAATGTATTTTTAAACAAATTCAAAGGGGTTAATGGTGAGCTTAATATATGTATGGTGGAGGACACAGAGTGAAAAATATTCAAGTAACAGATATAAGAAAACCGATTAACCTGGTATACTCTATAAAAAATTATAAAACAAAAATAGAATAAGAATAATTTCACTATATGGGGTTTCAAAATGGCTATGACAAATGGCCTCTCAAACTTAATTCCTAGGTGATGGCTAGGTGTTGAAAAACATTTTATTAAATTTTAGAGCTTATATTTTTGACCTATAGTTCAGCATAGTTTAGGTATATTGGCATGAATTGTATATAAAACCACCAGTTTCAATATATTAAAACAAAGCACCAGGGAAATGGCAGATTAATATGTAACCAAACAAAAAATGTCATCTGTGATAATGTCAAATACATTTGTTATCAGGGAAATACTCAGGGTAGATGTTAAAACCAAACGATGATATGAGATGTTCTTTCCAAACCTTAAATTATGCACTGAAGTTGATGAGGCTGAGCAGGACAAATATTCAAAAAAGTATTCAAGAACTTGATGCATAAAACAGATTTCTTGCTATTGTATTTTCTATAATATTGTATTCATTTTCATGAATATGCTTAGAATTTCTTCAATTGCTATAAACAAAGGAAAACATAGCTTTCAGAAGACTCTACTTTATCTCATGGTGAGTTTCTCTGTTATATTCAAAATAAATTTATAAAGTAAATATAATAACATGAAATGTATGCAAACTTGTGAGTATAAATCTTATGTTGGCAATTTCCATTCATAGCAACTATGAACATCATCAGTCTCCTCTGCAGACCTTATCTACTGTATTAGTAAGTTTAAGGAGCATTATATACGTACCTTTGACCCACATTATACATTTTGCCTATTGTGCCACTAAATCCTTTGATTTAAAGCCCCAGTATGTAATCTGGAAGTCTAAATAAGAATTAGTACCAACACTGTTCAATTTTATCTCATCTATACTTAAATAGTGGTGCAAAGGCAATTAGCCAGACACTTTGATCAATATTTACAGGCAAACTTGTCCAGTTCAGCTATTATCCTGAGAATAGTTGTTGAAAATTTGTTTCTTTTCATTTTTATCCTTACTTTTCTATGATTTTAAATGAAATGTTTATTTTATTTCATCTGTTCTGACTTTCAATTTTATGAACTCAAAGCGGAAAGCTGCGAGTTTAGTTTAATATTCTCTGAATTTAGAATGAACTACAACCAGATCCAAAAAGGTATTTTATTTTTCTCCAATCTAAGAGCATTGAAATAATCTCTATATTTGAAAAAAAAAATAGATAATAGAAACAAAATATAGATTATCAGTACTTATTTTAACCTGTAGCCCATAAGGATTTTTTTTGTTACCCCCAGATTTAAAATGAACCTTCATTCATCAAGATTCCCAATTGTGGCACCTGGGTGGCTGAGTTGGTTAAACATCTGACTCTTGATTTCAGCTCAGGTCATGATCTCAGGGTCCTGAGATGGAGCCCTGCATTGAGCTCTGTGCTGGGTGGGGGGGTTTACTTGAGATTCTCTCTCTCCCTCCCGTGCTGTCCACATGCTCTCTCTCTCTCTCTCTCTCTCTCTCTAAAATAACAAATAAATACATCTTAAAAAAATATCCAAACATTTTATTAAATATCTTTCCTCCACAAATCAAATTGATGCTAGGATTTGTCAGGTGGTCTAAATGAATTGTATCCTTCACATATAATGAACTAAATCCATTGTGTCTGGAATCTGATCATCATAAAGTTTGGATCTGGTACCTAATGCCTTTCTGTTATCTACTGCTGTATGTCCTTCCTTTAGAACTTCAGAACAGAGACCATAAATATGGGTAGCACAAGACAGAAGTCACTGTAATCCTCCAAAAGAAAATTTATATATTTTATGACATACTTATTTGCATGATTACTTATTGGTAATTAGCATTTGTATATTTTTTAAAGGCAGCCATTTTAAGTGCCAATACATATTAGGCTAGTAGAAAGAGGTTAAAACGAAGGCCTCTCTTTCAAACTCTCCAGGTCACATCTGATAAGACAAGAGGAGGCAAATCTGATTTGTTCCAATCAGGTTTCTTATCAAAAAAATTTTTCTGGCGAAGATGAACTTGGCTCATCATATAAAGAAGATTCTCTGGAGGCTGTTGCTAAGCTCATTTTCTTTTGCAAAACATAAATTGGAGACATGATAGTGCAATGGGTAGTTTTTCATTTACAGACTAATTATATAACATTCAAAGACTACTTGTGCTTAGTATTTAATTTCTAATTTATTTTAAAGAACAGGAATTATGTTCATAAATTTTACTTTGCCTAAATATACCAGTATATCTGTGAATAGCACCAGAATTAGGATAATTTGATATTCTTTTTTTAAAAAAATATTTATTTTTATTTATTTTTTTTTTTTTTGAGGGGGAGAAGGAAAGAGAGAGAGAGAGACAAGCAGACTCCCTGCTGAGTGGGAAGCTGGAGGCAGGGCTCTATCCCAGGACCATGACCTGAGCTGAAATCAAGAGTTGGATGCACAACAAACTGAGCCACCCCCGCGCCCCGACGATTTGATATTCTCAATGATTCTCTGTTGAAATCTGCGCACTGGGTCAAAAGGTGAGACCACAAATTCTAGGCCCTTACAAGTTCTGTGCATAGGAATTCTCCTCTTTGGAGTCCAGGGATCTGAGTAAGCAGGCTCCCCCCCCAGATTAAGTCCTCAAAGTTTTTTTCTCAACAAGTAATCAAGAAAACAGTGCTAAATGGAGAGTTTCTTTTAGTGAAATATAGGAGGTGTGAGTGTTCCTGGAGCCCCCATGGGGATGTGTCATGGGCTGGTAATCTCTCAAATCTGAATATTCCCTGTTAAAGAGTCTATGGGGGTCAATCCAATTTTCATAGTCACTGTTATCTGATGTCTCGACTCTGTGTCCAGCTACTTTTGGGGAAGAAGATCTTCTTAACTTCCAGGATACTTTAGTCTGGCCTTCGTGGAAGCAGAGTTCGAAGAGCCCATGATCTGAGGTCCAGGCATAAGGATACAACTTTTTATGCAAAAATGGCTCAAAGTACTTTCTTGATTGCATGGATGCAATTAAAAAAAAAAAAAGAGTGAGAGAGAGAGAGGCTGATCAGAGGTGTCTGTATCTCTCAGTTTTCTACTAAACACCTAATTATGACACGTGAGGACCAAACACTGGTTCCAAATTTTCAGATGACATCTGTCTGCTTAGCGTCATCACCTGCTACAATCTTCTTCTGTTCTATACGTTTTCCCTCTGAGTGATTTGTCTTCTTAATATGTTCACTTCTGCCTGACAAGATTCAACAACTAGCTCAGTCTTCCACATCTGCACACACTGGCTATGTGAAGTGTGTTATAAACCTGTAAATCAGGGGCACCTGGGTGGCTCAATTGTTAATCATCTGCCTTTGGCTCAGGTCATGATCCCAGGGTCGAGCCCCGAATTGGGCTCCCTGCTCGGCAGGAAGCCTGCTTCTCCCCCTCCCACTCCCCCTGCTTGTGTTTCCTCTCTTGCTGTCTCTGTCTCTTTGTCAAATAAATAAATAAATAATCTTAAAAAAAATAAATAAACCTGTAAATCACTCTGATGTGTTTCATCATTCCAACCTTGTCAGTACTATGTTCAGTACTATGTTCTTTAATAACTTTGGCATAACTCTGGGAACCATTTATGATTGAAGACATTTTGCACTCACCCGGGCTAGTATTGCCTAGGTTGGGAAGAACAAAGGGTTTTCTCTTAGTTCTTCCAATTTGGTCTAAAGAAAACGCATTTATTCTAAAGCATGAGTGGGAGTGTTGGTGACAGAGATGAAGCTAAAGAGAAAGAAGATGAGATCCTGCACACAGGGGATGCAGGGGAGCTGCTCATGGATAACCTGCTCTCTGTATGTTTCTAGTGTATGTTTCCCTGGAATCTATACCGCCAATAATTCTCTTTCTCTGATCTTTAAGGATACCATCCAAACTCTGTTCATTAATTTTGTTTGTGCCATCATAAAAACTTAAATGTTTTGAACAAGGCTGATGATGGGTCTCGATTGTTTGCAAAAAATTTGTGCTGCTGCTTTGTGAGTCACCAGGGCTAAAGGTTTCATGTTGTCGTACCTCTTCCAGCAAAAATCCTTCCTTGAATGAGCCCTTACAAATAGCAGTCCCCAAATACAGTTGTGCTTAGGCTGGCCCCTCCATGGAGAGGGTCAGTCTGGTCCTGGCAAGAAAGGGCAGAGGGAGGCAGATGAGGCTCTGGTTGACCCATGCCTGTGCTTGGGACTCCTGACTCCAGATGAAGGTGGATCCAGGTCCACACTGACTCACATACAACAGTGTGGGGCCCCCAGCAGTCCCCATAGGTGTCCTATATAGATTTCTTTAAAAGTGTATTTATATATATTACATATTTATTAATTCAATTTAAGTTTCTTTCTTTTTTTTTTAAGATTTTATTTATTTATTTGACAGAGAGAGACAGCAATAGAGGGAACACAAGCAGGAGGAATGGGAGAGGGAGAAGCAGGCTTCCTGCTGGATTCCAGTACCCTGGAATCATGACCTGAGCTGAAGGCAGATGCTTCACTACTGAGCCACCCAGGTGCCCCTAAGTTTCTTCCTCTTTTAATAAAGGTTTTAAACCACTTAAATCTAGTCTTCTAATTATTATTTAGATGTCATCTTCTGTAATTCTATTTTATGGTCTCGTTTTACTATTTCTTAATAACATAATTAATCATTTTATAATGTATCACAAGTTTTGAAATACAAGAATAGTCTTCTTCCATACATAACTTTGAAACAAGAAAATTTGACCACTGTCAGAGCTTCTCTTACCTTCTGACAATTATGTACCTTTATCGTGAAGGTAGAGTCCATTAATTTTCACTTTTTTTCCCCTTTGTGTCCTATTTTGTTCAAATAGTTATACCAGTTAAGATTTTTTAGTCCTAGCTCTCCTTTTGGTGTTCTGTATTCTAATTAATTTTTATTAGTCTTTTTGCTATCTTTATGATGTTATTTAACTAGATCCAAATATTTCTTCTCAAAAACAACAATCATGTTCAGTGCATAGTCCATTATTGGTACAGAATTGTACCTGTGCTTTGAGATATCAGTATTACTTAACCTTTGAACGTTCATCATTGATCCCATGAGTCTTTTCGAGATGTCTTGGGACATATTGAGATATAATGTATATACGTATTTATAAGACTAAAGAAAGATCAATTTGAATTAAATAGGAACATGTGCTGAGTGAACTAGGTGCTAGGAAAATTCAAAGAGACAATCGACACTGTTGCTGAGTTCAAAGGGTGGAATTCCACCTCTTAAGATGTTGGATCACACCTGCCAGTGCTTTATTCAAGAAAAGGTATTTGGAAAAGTTATTTAATCAGTATTTGTTTGATTGACAGGTTGTTTACTGTATAGTCATATTGAAAATTAAAGTTAAAAATTGTTAATGACTTTTCACAGTAGTTTACATTTATACATTTTACTTGGAACATAATGGGCCTTTTTGATTTCTTTCAAGTCCCAATCTTGGGAATTTATTTACTTTAGTTCTAGAATTTTTTTCTTTTATTACTATTTATTATTATTCTTGTTTATGTAGTCATCTCTATTCTGTGTTCTTCTCCGTTGACTCCTATTACTCACATAGTATATTCTCATTCTCCATCCTCTCTTGAGATTATTTAAATACACTTTTAAGATTATTCCAGTTTGCCTTCTATTTCATTATTTGATCTTCTTCAGAGACAGTTCCAACATTCTATATTAAATGTTTCCAATGTTGATTTTATATTTTATATCTTAGAAATCACTTTAGTCTTTTCTGGGTTCATTGATAATACCCAGTTTCAGTTTACTAAGTATTGGTATGAATTGTGACTATAAAAATTTCTAGGAATTCATGTGAAAGTTTCTCTTTAGGAGTTCACATTACCTTTTTTGTATTTTCTCCTTTTTCTTTGATGCTTCAGAATATTTGTTTGTTTCTTGTTTTAAATTGAGAACAGGTTTTCTTTAAACCAATACGTGCTACTAATTAGCCTGCTTACTTCTGGGAAACAGAACTTGAAACAGACTTAAAAGCCCCAATGTTTGGAATGAGGAAGTAGACAAACTTAAGAAGTTTCCTTTACTTGCTTTCAAAACTCAAATGTTTGCACAACACATTCCTGTATTTCTTTAAAAATTAAAATGCAATTCTTGATTACATGTTGGAAATTCTATATCCCAAGAAGAGGATTAACAAATGAATAGAAATGTACATATATGTGCTCTTACTGGAAGCTATATGTTAAAATGTACATAGGAGCACACTCATAGCCTAGGCTAGTAAACAAAACAAGCAAACAAAAACAAATTTTCAGCAATAGTAGAATGAATAAATAAATTGTAGTATGCCTATAAAATGGGCTATTAAATAGCAGTGCTGCAAAATGTACTCACATACATAATATTGAACAAAAAAATCCAGTTACACATAACTAAAACTCCTCTATGGTGATGAGAGGTGAGTTGTGTCACCTTTGAGAGAAAAGCTGTGACTGGAAGGGAACATAAAGGCCACCATTTGGGAACTGGTAATATTCTACTTACAGCTCTGAAAAAGGGTTATATGAATATGTTCCCTTTGTAAAAAGTTATGGAGACATATATTATGATTTGTGCACTTCTTTGTATACATGTTATATTTAATAGTTGATTTTAAAAATGAGTGGGATACCACTCATTATCTGTATCTGCCACTAATTATAAGTAACTAATTATCTCCATCATCTGTAATGAATACGTTATCTAATGATAGCATATATCACATGCCCTAAAACAAGAACAAGTGTTGTGCCTTAAAGACAGGTTGAGATAATTCTGAGGTGGAATCAGAAATGGCTTCATAAAGGAATGGACAGTGTAGAGGATTGATGGGTGCAGAGAGGCAAAGTGCAGGGAGATTAGTTAAGATGCCATTGCAATACTTTAATATCACATCTTAGTATTGAAGGGCTGAGCACTGTGCCATGGGCAGTTAGGTGACTCATAAATGTCTGCAAAATGTGAATAATATTGGGCTGAATCTTACCTTTGACAATAAATTGAGTTACCACATGGGGAAAAGAAAGTACAAGTTTTTCTTATCAATTATACTAATTATCTTTGGGGAAATTCTGGACATAGGCCTAGGTTTGGGGGATTTAGATTCTTATTAAGTAAAAATATATGGGGCTAAATGTTGTTTAGGTAGTCAGGAGCATGATGGAAATATGGAAAATGGCAGTAATCACAAAAGTGACAAAGTACTTGCAAATTGCATGTTGTGAAGATTTCCAGTTCAAAGAACTACTAATTGATTTATCGTTGCATTTGTTTTTTGATTAAAAAAAAGATACAGTGATATTTGAGAAATGCAGATGTAAGAAAATATGAGAAGAAAAATTATATGTACCCATGTCTAAAGTGACCTCCCTACCATGGTCTAAATCTATCCACTCATCCACTGAAACAGCACCTGCTACAGAGGGTCTAATTTCACTTTCAGCAGCATTACTCAAAGAACAAACAGAAAAACCTAGCAAGTCCACTAAATGTGGACTTCATCAATCAGCTAGCAAACACAACCATGTCTAAAACAAGTCAATGACGACTTCTATCGAGTCAGAAAGCAGAAAATCAAATATAAAGAAGCTCTGGATTTCAAGAGGAGTGAGTTATCTGAGGCCAACTTTCCACAAGTATTCTTTCTCCCTGCAAAAGATATTATCAGTTACCACAGGGTAGACAACGCTGTCCTCTTCAAAGGAATTTGGAAAATGATGTCACTTACAACAGATAAACTGTGAAATGCAAATGAAGGAGGGAGCAGATGTAGTAGCAAAAAAAGAAAAGTATCATTAAAAAAAGAACTTCAAAATTAATTCTTACCTCATGTAGCTGTGACAAATGAGAAGCCGTGGAGGGGAGATAAAGAAGGAGACAGTGGGCTGAGACTGGATATGGAGAGACAGTCACATCAGCAGAAAGCCGTGTCCCCTGTGCCATTCTCATTCCTTCTTCATACTTTCCAGCTTTGGCACCCTATGCAAATATGCACCTGTCTCGCATATTTCCATAGATTTCCTCCACTCTCCAGAGAGGCTTGGAACACTCCCCGAAAAGAAATGGCGGGGGGGGGGGGGTCCTCTCTTCACTTGCTCACAGTGGGCCACCTAGTTAAACAACCTTGTTTTATTGCAATCTCTGGTTGCAAGTCAACAAAAGCAAATGAGGTGGATATGAGAAAATGAAATGGATCGATGTGGGAAAGAAAGGTCACTACATGCATATTGAGTGAAAAATTTCTAGTCTTACTCTATTTGCATACCACCACAAAATTAATTACTAGATTTTCAAGTCAAAACTGTACCGAATCCCTGGCACTCTATAAACCAGAGCACATCTCTCTTCTGTGGCTTCGGTCACCCAGCTAGCTCATTCAGATCAGCCTGAAGGCCATGCAGCTTCACTTTGTAGCACTGGTGTAATTCTTACCCATACAAAGCAGAGACTTTTAGGGCAGAAACCCTCCAGGGAAGGAAATACAGTAATATGTTTTTTGTTTTGTTTTGTTTTGTTGGAGTGGTTCATTTCCAGGCTCCTATACTCAGCTGGATTTAAAAAACAAAAACAAAAAGACACCACAGGACTAGAGACTGAGGCAGTAAGAAAGAGAAATTCTCACATTGTTTTTTGTCTTGGGTGGGGGGAATCTATCTTCTATCTATCCCCAGGACCTAAAACAGATAAAGGGAGCTAGTGCTCAGTATACACCGTCTATGAGGCAATGCATCTAGCCTTGTTTGGTATGCACTTGCTGTGTGACCTTAGGCAAGTCATTTCCCCCTCTCAACTTTAGTGTACCCTTTGTAAAGTGTGGTTAGTAATAATACCCCTTCCTGGGATTGTTTCAAGAATGTAATTAGATAATGCCTACGAAAGCACTTTGTGAACTCTAAAGTGCTCTGCAAATATGAGGGATAAAAGATTGGAAAGCTTTCTCTGGGTGGCTCCTTCTCAAGTATGCCCAGATATTAACATTTTAGTGGTGAAAAAGGAGTACTAATATTTCTCATTGGCACTTTTCTACTGCAGAAGGAAGTAATCTAAGTAGAAGGAATATATTTTTCCTTGAGACTCAATAGAGCTATTTTCATTTTAATTGGAAAATTGTGGCACATAAACATTTTTATTTTCCCTGAATTGACCCTTTTGGGAAAAAAAATTAAAAGTTGCTCACAGCTTGTCTAATGGAAAAATCTGAAAGACTGTCCCGATCTTGCCATCATCTCTGTCTGTTTGACCTTGCACAAGCTACTGTTCTTCCCATCAATCAGTTCTGTACAACAAATATTTATATAGCCCCGAATACATGCCAAGTTCAGTGCCACGCTCAGCCTGAGGAACAAAGAAAAGAGCAAAAGACGTAGTGCTTCACACCTAAGTTTATAATTTGACAATTTGTTTTATCTGCCAAACGGAAGTGGTAATCACCATGTTACCCACCTGTCAGGCTTGTTATGAGGATAAAAAGCTAGTCCAGGAGAGGGCTTGGCAAAACTGAAAAGTGGTGCATAAATGCAAAGTGGTATTATTACTAGATGTAAAACCATCAGCAGCATATAGATGGTTATAGAATACTTAGCAGAGAAAGGTGGAAAAGGGTTTAATATTTATAGAGCTTCTGCCCCATACATACACAGAGATCTACATATATTATTTCATCCATACAACAGACTGGTTAGGTGGATATTAACTGCTGCTTTTGACCAACAGGGAAATTGAGACTTCTATCCGTTAAAAGGACACAGCTAACAAATCAGAGCCCCTGGAAAGACTCTATAGAAACTGTTGGTGTAAACTGCAACACTTCAGCAATCCACACAGATTTTCACCAGGGAAAGGAGTTGTCAAAACTTCACGAGCAGCATAATCAGCTGTAGAAATGCCTAAAAACAGTTTTTCAACTTATTAAAAAAAAAAGGCATTTGAAAGAAATGAACAAAATGCACTAACTTAATTAATATGGCAAAATAAAGGAATCAAAAAACATTATCCTTTCTTAACCCCCTAAACATAACTCAGGTCTAGAATAATTTTTATTTAAAAGCAAACGAATACTGTTTCCTGAGTCCTCAAGTACATGGAATGGATTGCAAAACTGCACAATTCAGTACTCACATGGTTAAAAGAATCATTTAGAGAGGGCTTCATAAAATCAAAATTTCTGTAGTGCTTTCTATATGGATTAGCATACCAAGCAAAATACAAAAGGTAGCTTAATGCCCAGATATATTAAAATCAAGAGCTTAACTTCTAATATCCTCTCTCCAATCAGGTATGGATTTACAAAACATTTTACTATGGTTGTTATTTTCCTTAGCTAAGACTCACAACTAAGTCCCCCAACCTGAAAGATTGTTGAGTTATATTGGTATGATTTTCAAAATTTATTTCCAACCTATATAGCAGAATGAGATAAACTCTAGGGGTATGCAAAAGCTGGAAACTGCTTAGAAGCAGCTAATAGGAACACATATAAATCAAGCGGCCTGGAATTATAAATATGTAATGACTATTTAGAAAAAAATGTTAAATGATTGGATCTCTTGCTGACCTAAATGGCTATGAATTAACAATTCTCCCTCACAGCCAGAAGAGAACTACTATTTATCTAGCATCTACTAAATGCTAGACACTGTGGTACATGCTTTTTATACGTCTGTCATTTACCTCCCACAAAAACCTTACGAAGTGAGTAATGTTGTCTTTATGTTTTAGCCAGATGATTGAAATTCCAGATGATAGAATTGAGATTTAGAATTCAAATAATGGTCCAAAAACACACAACTAACGAACAGAGCCAAGATTCATTTCCGAGTCTGTCTCTTCACACTTCGATGTCCTAAGTCCCTCTTGCATGTTAAGTCCCTGAGAAGATCACATCTCTTCTCTGCGTGCCATTCGTAAACATAAAAGGCTCGAAAGCCCAGTAGAGGTTCCTTCCTTCATTTAACCAATAATTATGAAGCACCAGCCCTCTGCCAAGCCCAGTGGTGAGCAACATGGTGGTGAAGGAAACCTACATGGGCTTTGTTCTCATGGCGTTGGTTTTAGTCTGAATTATTCTTCATTTTGAACCAGAGGCATCTCAAAAATAACCCAGAACTGAAAAGAAACTAGACTCTACATACTGAACCAGATATATGCAGTCTGTCACCCACCGTCTGGTGACTCAGGCTAAACAGGGAGTACACGGAGCCCGGGTGTGTCATCTAGGGAACACAGATAATGAAAATTGTACTACTTACTTCGAAGTGGTATTAGAGGGACTAAACCATATAATGCATATGAAATTACCATGAACATTTATACACATGCACATATATATGTATGTATGTATGAGGATTAGCATTCTGCTTACTCAGGAAAAGTAAGACGTGTTTAGCATATAAGAAAGCAATGATGTGACATGATGGCAAGTTTTTACCAGATTGCAAGGACTTGAGGCTCCTGCTCATGTAGACACACAGAGGGTTAAAGCAGGGATAGTCTGCCTCAAAATACAGGGCTGGAGAAATGAACAAGGGAGAGAGGCAGCGGACGTAAATACTTTTGAAGATGTATTAAGGAATGTGGAATTTTTCCTTGTGGTAAAGCAACTGATACTGAGAGGCTCTGATTCTGAGTTTAATTTTGGCTTCAGGGCAGACAAGGAGGATCACAATCAGACCTGCCTTTAAGAGACACCCCACTGATTTCTGGGTGGGCAGGGGGCTGGCAAAGTCAAACCAGGACGCAGATTAGGAGGATGTTGAAACCTCTAACATAGAGCTCTTCCGGAGTTACCATGACCCATGACGATAATAAATGAGAGCCATAGATATAAACTATAAGCAGAGTAAATAGTTTTCCAAAGAAATGAAACACTAATTGAAAAGCCAGAAGAGTACTGAGCTAAGTGAGGAGAGTCCCAGAGGTGATTAAAATTGCATCCTCCAGGCGCCTCTGTGGCTCAGTCAGCTGGGCACCAGCCTTGGGCTTGGGCTGTGATCCCTGGAGTCCTGGGATCAAGTCTCGAATCAGGCTCCCTGCCCAGCGGGGAGTCTGCTTCTCCCTCTACCTTTACCTCATGCTCCTGATCTCTCTCTCAAATAAATAAAATCTTAAAAAAAAAAAAAAGTTGTGTCCTCTAGCCTAGGTTTATAGGACTTTCAGATTTGACTGGACTAATTTCCCCCTTGCCACCCCTCGAGGCCTCCCAATTATCCTCTTTGTTCAGACTGGGGGAAAAGCGTGATTGCTGCCCTTTGGATGAGTGAAACACAAGCACCATCTGTGGGATGGTCAAGGCCAACAGGGTGCCACATTTACTTAGTGGGGGCAGAGTTCTTACCTGAGAATCCATTAGTGGCTTCCAGCCCTGTCTCTGTCATCACACCCACAATACTCAGAGCATCTTCTCTCTGCACACAGTGCTGCCGTAGAGCATGGTACTTCTGTCTCCTCCAGGAAAATAGATGTATTCATTTTTGTGGTATCATAATATTAAACAACTGGTCATTGCTTCTCACCATCTCACTTCTTACACACTTCTGCTTTGTTGGCCATAAGTCTCACGGCTAAACACTGTGAAAACCGGAGGAAACATTATAAAAGCAACTGCATTGATGAACAAAACATATAAACCCTCTGGATAGAAGTGAAAAATCCGACAATTCACTTTTCTGCCCTTTTCCAAAATAAATTCTAAAAAAAAGTTCTGATGATATAAAGCCTCATATTTGAATGATCTATCTCGTAACTTCATAGTTACGATAACCATAGATCTGATTTAATTCATAATTTTAAGAGGTGTCTATATTACTAGGGAGATAGGTTATGCAACTAGAACATAGAAGTTAAATATATACTTCAGAATTCACAGACGGATTTAAAAACTCTTGGTACGGGGGTGCCTGGGTGGCTCAGTGGGTTAAAGCCTTTGCCTTCAGCTCAGGTCATGATCTCAGAGTCCTGGGATTGAGCCCCGAATTGGCTCTCTGCTCAGTGGAGAGCCTGATTCCCCCTCTCTCTCTGCCTGCCTCTCTGCCTACTTGTGATCTCCCTCTCTGTCAAATAAATAAATTTTAAAAAATCTTAAAAAAATAAAAATAAAAAAATAAAAACCGTTGGTACTTAAAGGCAGGTCACCTGACTCAGGATATATTGCCAACTCCTAGACTAGGTATAAAGGCAGGCTCTGGTTAGCTAAACTGGCCCCTTGATCAAACCATACAGTAGGCTCAAAGGCAATCTTTGTTCAAAGTCAAAACCCCATATGCAAGTCTTCCCACTATTACTTTTACATCACTGTGGACTTTTTATTGATATTGGGTTGGTAACAATAATATAGTCATAACAAAAACAATGATAGTCGAGCAGCTGTGAGATAATGGTTAATAGTAAATGGAAACAACAATAATAAAACAGCTATAGCAAGGTGATGAAACATGCAGGCTCTGGATGATTCTGTCTGGTTCAGTGCACTGGTTACAACATTCTTTGACTATGTATGTATGAGCTTAGGCAAGTTAGCCTCTCTGCTCCTCTCCTTTTTTTCTTTTTTCTTTTTTAATAACTATCCTTCAGGTGTACGAAAAAAAATAAGCATGGGGGAGCATAACAATACCATCTAACAGAAATTTATTATAAGCATTAAAAGAAGTAATACATATTAAGGATCTGATACATAGTAAACATTCAATAAATGTTACCCATAGTCATTATTTTAAAAACATATGTATGTATCTATACTATTATATGGTTAACATATTCTTAGTATTATTGTTGTCATTAATGTTACTACTATCATTATTGTAACTACTTTCTGGTTCCTAACAGCCCCATGAGATAAGTAGTGAATAAGCTCTATAATTATTCGGCTATTAAGAGCCTGAGTCAGAATTTGAAACAGAAATGCCCAATACCAAAGTTCATAAAGCCTCATTTATTGGTTTCCTATTACTCCTATAACAAATTGCCATAAACTTAGCAGCTTAAAAAACACAAATTTATTATTATACAGGTCACATATACAATATATACATTATATACCATAGGCCAGAAGTCTAGCATGATGTCACTGGGCTAAAGTCAAAGTTTAGCAAGGCCATGTCATGTGCCTTTCTGTCTGGGGGGGAATCCATTTCTTTGGTCCTTCAGGTTCTTAGTGGAATTCAGTTCCTTGTGGTTGTCAGACTGAGATCTCATTTCCTTGCTGGCTGCCAGCTGAGGACAGTTTCCAACTTCTAAAAACCAATCATTCTTTGTCTCAAGATTCCCTTCTTGCATTGGCAATTTAAGCAACAGAGGGTCAAGTCTCTCTCATGCCTCAAATGTCTCCTTTCTATTCTAACATTACATTTCTCTAATTCTCCTGCCTTCCTCTTTCATTTTTAAGGCCCATGTGTTTATGTTGGGTCCATGCAGATAATCCAAGGTAATCTCCCTATCTTAAGGCCCATGACCTTAATTCCATCTTCCAAGTTATTTTTGCCATGTTGTATATAACAAATACACATGTTCCAGAGCTGAGGGCATGGGCACCCTTGGTGGGCCATCATTCTGTCCTATCATAATGTGGCACCCTGGGGCACCTGGGTGGCTCAGCGGGTTAAGCATGTGCCTTCGGCTCAGGTCATGATCCCAGGGTCCTGGGATCAAGGCCTGCATCAGGCTCCCTGCTCAGCGGGGTGCCTGCTTCTCCCTCTCCCCCTGCTTGTACTTTCTCTCTCTTAAATAAATAAATAAAATTTAAAAAAACAATGTGGCACCTCTGATTTGTGCTGGGGACCAGTTGGGAGTCAGATGAATAAAGCTGCTAGTGACAGAGGAGGAAAATGAACTTTATAAGCAAGAGTATAAAATTAATGAAACTTTCTAAAAGGCAACTCCAATTGCATACTAAACCTGTGACCAATGGTAAAAGCAAGAGTGTGGGTTCAATAGGTCAGTTTTATGAGATTCAATAGGTCAGTTTTATGAGAAATAGGCCAAATTACAAATTTATTAAAGTGGTAAATAGAGGAAGTGAAAAAAGCTAAAAGAAATGATAGGCAAATATTAATTTGACAGTGCTAAATAAGTTCTTAGTTTAAAAGAAAAGGAAGAAATTATTTTAACAAAGGGATTAATAGAGTTGAGCCAATAAAATATGAATACAAGAATATGTCACAAGGGATTAATCCCATAAATTTATTAATGCCTCTTACAAATTAGTTAAGAAGATGAAAAGTTGAAGACATATGGACAAAGGAAACTAGTAAACACACCATTCCTAATTGAAGAAACATCAGTGTTCAATGATATATGCAAGCACTTAATTTCATATATATACAAATAATTCAAATACCAAATTTAAGCAAAGATTAAAATTTACCTAAAAAGAACATTTTCCCGGAGATACAACTTCTAAACAATTATCTCAAGAAAACAAGCAGAAATATGTACAAAAATTATGTATAAGAATATTCATCAGAGCATCATTTACATATAATAGGAAAAAAATGAAGGAAAGGGTATATGTAACTAAAACTGTTCTCTGCGCTTTCAATGAATGCCTTATATATTCATTTTTAATGTTTTTAGCCAAACATGTGAACATGTTTTGGTATTGGAAATAAATGAAAAATCTATTCAAAATATTTTTAAAAAATAAAAACGAAAACAAAAATCAAGCTATTGAGATTTTCCTAAGAACAGAGATTTGAAAAGTAATTTGAGAAAAACATCCAAGTGATAGTGAACCCAGCAGAAAGCTACTTTAAAACATTTTGGAAGAATTCAAGGTGCAAATATAGAACTATTTGGGAGAGAATAAGCTAGGATAAAGGCTAAAACGCAAATGTGAAGCAAGCATATGAATGCATCTGGTTTCACAGAGATTAGGGCAAACATGAGATTTAGAAAGATACTGTCATGAATTGAGTTAGATTTAGTCATTAATTTTCATTTAATGATTCAGAATTAACCATGATTTTTCATTTAATGGGTAAGATTTATGGTACTATACAAGATTGAAAATATTAGTAATTAATAGAAAAGGTTTGGTAAAGACATATGATCACTCACTCAAAGACAATTCAATATTGGAAATGAGGCGTGATTACTTTACATCCGGAAGAAATTTATAACACTAAATTGATAGTAACATTTAACTATAGGAAGAGAATGTAAATTTCACTCAGAGTTCACACTATGAGTAATGAATAATCAACTGAGGAATAATTGCAGTCATAAAACATCATTATTCATACACTTTACTTCTCAGGGCATCTTTGCACAATACTGAATATGAAGAGACTTGAAGAGAAATAGAGAAATGGTCACTTCCCACTGGCATCCAGAAGGATATAATAGTCAACACCAGAAAGACACAAGATCATAAATATTCAGTTAACAAAATGCAGGAGATATAAGGTACACAAATTAAAGAGTATATGCTTCCCTAACTTCAGGATATTGACCTTGAAAGAATGAGGCTACAGTTTTTAGAGAAATTAAACTTCATGAAGGCATTTTCCATGTGTAGAAAACACAGGTATTTTGATCTTCCTCCAAAGAATGATTCATTTTCTCCATTATGCCCTTTCTAAAAATCTACTCTTTACCAAAACCTTTCAATTCTGTCCAAAACATTATTTCCAGTAATCTATTCTTTCGATATTACTCCCATGCTACAACATTATATGCTATGTGTGAATCCCCATATCCTATGACAAATTTTGTGTTTTGCAAGTCTTGAAGCAAGAGTTCTACTCTCCTATGGAAATAATTCACTACTGAGAAGAAGAAATTGATTAGAAAATCTTTGACATGTATTAATTAGCGTTACCTTTCTCCTTGAAGTAGTGTTCAAGGGATATCAAGACAGATACCTGTATCTGCCTTCAGTCAAGGGCTGTGTGATGATGCTTAGGCAAGTCCAATGAAAGGAAAAGACAGGTGATCCCCCAAGTTCAGGAACATGACCACTTGATTACTTGGGATTTTCCTAAGAGATATAATAAGACTATTTCTTAATCGATATTTAATTATAAGCTAAGAGAGTTCATGTGAGTCACCTAGAGGAAAAAGCTTTGTTAGGAGGTTTAAGGAGTTCTTCAATTAAAGTCCTACGGTAAAAGTGAGGTTCAGTCTAGCATCATCATGAAATATGTATACTATTAGAGAAATGACAATCAAACACATATGAAAATACATTTTTAAACTACATTTAAGCCACAGGGATGAGAAGAAGGAAGGGATGACTGTTTAAATGACTAAGAATGTTAAAAAATAATAAATAAATAAATAAATAAATAAATAAATAAATAAATAAATGACTAAGAATGTTAATAGATTCCTATTCACTCTTTAGCTTCACCAGTTAAAACACTAGCACTCTTCCCTGTCCGTTTGTTGTAGTGGGGCCATTCATATTCAGCCTGCAAAGACTTCAGGGCTGGGAGATTTGTCATGTTTTCTGCATATTCCAAAGGGTTACGTACTGCTAGGAGATAGCATTAATAATAAAGCATGGTCTCATGAATTCCCTCTAATAACTAGAAAACCGATACAAACTGCAGAATTGGGAGATTAACGAGAATGCAGAGACATACAATAAGCAAATCAGCCCTACTTCATCAAGCAAATGTTCTTTCCTGTACAATAACAAAGATAATTGAAGACTGTACTGGAAGGGAGCCTAACCATCTAATAAGGACTTGGCTGTAATTCACTTGCCAATCAGAAACTGAGACATGACAAGTTCTGAAGCAGATAATGCCTGATTTGAGCAGTGGCCTTATTGTTTATTGATTTCAAATTTGGCTTAGAGGGTTACATTAGAGTTAAAAAAAAAAAAGATTCTGAGGGAGGGACCAATTAACCACAGTGAGTTTAACTTAAAGTTCTATCATGTTCTAGCTTAAAGTTCTATCAAAATAAAATTCATTTTGCTGGTTTCTCTATAATCGAGACATTACTTTTTGATGTAACAAAAAGGGAATGCAAATTAAAGCAATCAAACTGTTGCAGTTTCCCACTCATGGAATAGGCTGCCAACATTTTCTAATAATGGAATCTTATTGTCATGTACCCTTAAGCTAGTTTCTCTAAACTTAAGTATACTTTGCTGTAAAACATGAATAGCAGTGCCCACCTTGCAGGGCTGCTGTGAGGATTGAGATGTGCTGTGAATTTATTCAGTACCAAATGAAGACTGGACACGTAGGACCCAGCATTGTTTGCATGAGTCTATATGATTGAGAAGTTCTATTTTTGGTGGCAAGAGGCAGAAGATATTCAAGTTGAGGAAACAGAAGATGAAGTCTATTGTTCGGCCACCTCAAGGTCTAAAAAAGAAGTGCAAGACAAAAGATAAAGGATTGCTCTGACAAAAGATAGCAAGAGACTTGGTATGCAGTCAGCCATACTTCAGGGCGCGGGGAACAGAGCTAGGAAGACCAAAGTTCTTCCCATCTTTCCATCACGGAAAATGGCAGCATCAAGCCAGCTTGCAGAGCAGACAAGAAGCATCAGCAGTACCAGCTATGCCTGGCAGAGAGCAAAAATTTCAAGACCACTGACAGCAATGGCTATGGTGAAATACCTCTCAAAACATTTTTAAGCAATACACGTCCAAGAGAGTGCTAGCACAAAAGAATACGAGTCGACTTTTCTTGAGCACATGAGAAATACCTCTTAGAAATTCCACAGAGAAATGGAAGGGTTTGGCAAGGAAGTGGAGAGGGCTGCTGGAAGGAGCTCAGGACACACTGAAATCTGGGGCTTAACGTATTTTGTACCTGCAGCTGATAGCACCTGAGTTACTTAAGTCACATGGTTTACATATTTTTGTTTTTGCTTTTTTGCCTCAACTAAAAACGAACTCCTGGAGGACAGATGCATAACCTCAAATGTTTTGTATTCACCATGTTACCCAGCACTATGCTGCGCACCAGTTAGCTGTTTAATACATTCTTAGTGACTTTCATAGTGCATAGGCCAGAGAAATTGATCAATAAATAAATAAGTAGAGAGGATACTTTAGAAAAAATTTGACAAACAAAACATAAATAAATCACCAAGAACAGATGGCATCCAACCAAATGTTTCTAAAGCAGTCAGAGGACACTGGAATTGCTGGCTAAAATGTTTAATGTTTCATTAGAATTGGACACTGCACCAAACTGCTGGCACTTGGCCATCTCGTTTTTAAAAAAGACTTGGAAAGTGACCTTGGAATTGGTTTGCTGTTATTGAGTTGAAAATTAGTAAATTATGTGAAAAATATTAGTAATGAAATAAGCAGTTTTTAGTTGTTTTTAGAAAGGCAAAATGGGCCAAAAATGGAATTAAATTTAACTAAATTTATTTAGTTTTTATACTGTGAAGAACAGAGGACAAAGGGGAACCAATGGGAATAATTTATTTCAACATTTAGAAAGGCTTGGGAAGCTTCCAGACCAACATATTCACCAGAAGATTAGAAGAAAATGCTTACTCACTCATGAAGAGAAAACTGACTTTGGTAGAACAAACAAAGGTAGGACTATATTGTTTTTCTTTATCTATATGGTAGCAGCATTGAAGTATGTGAGGGGGAGTGACGGGTCAGATGTATTTAATATCTTCATAACTGATTTCAAAGAGGGAGCAAACAATTTTAAAGAATGAGCGAGCTTTCACCAAATAGAGAAGGAAGAGGACACAACATGTGCACAGGACACAGGGACCTAATGCCAGCTGTGTTGTATCAGGGAACATCCTCTGCTCAGTTGAGAAAGAAATGGCAGACGTAGAGTCCGGGCCAGTCACGTGAACCTTCACTTAGAAGGATGACTCTATCCTTTAGGCAACCGGGAAGTACAGTATTTCAAGCACAGAGTGAAGGTGACGCCATTAAACTTGTTTTTAAGAAAATAATTTTGGAAAGAGAATTTGATGGAAGTCTGAGGAGACGAAGAGGTGGACAAAGATCAGCAATAATTAGGAGGTAAAAAGTGACAGTTTTTTTTGGTGAGTTTTCAGGTGGTGAGAAGGAGGTGTCAAAGAAGAATCTGACGTGTTGGAGAGCTTGAGAGATGGAGGCACTAGATGAATAAATTATATAGGAAGGGAGTAGGTAGAGCAAAGTATAAGGAGTTTGGCACATGTTACATTTAATTAAAGACAGAAATGTTCAGTTCATAGAAATATAGGTTAATAAAAAAATTAAAAATGTAGATACATGTACCTGTATAAAGGATAGTAAAGATCGCAAGGATGTCTATTTTACACCAATGTTTTTGGATACTTCTTATACAGCACAGAGATATTGAGAACTTCCTTTCCAATCTCATTCTGTTACTTCTAAGGCAGGATATTATTATTCTCCCTCTGGGTTATTTGGATAATCCTTTTACTATTTCCTCTGCCTTTCCGTTCTGTTTGTCCTCGAAATCATTTGCATTCTGTAGATCAGTGTGTTTTCAGACCACAAGTTCCCCAAGTTGAGGAAACACTGTCTACTATTCCCTTTGGGGACATTTATGTGGAATATCAACAGTCTCAGATGGCCCTGGAGGCCTTGCAGCTTGGAAATATGCTTAGCTGTGTTTAACTCAGCTTTTCCCAACTTTATTTGACTACGAAAATTCTTTTTTTTTAATTTATTTGTATTTTTCCAAGTAAGATTTTTTAATACTCAAGAAACTAACTTTGGGTTTTAGTCTTCTGGAGTACAGTAAAAATGCCACTTTATTTCTATCATTCTTGGATTAAAAGGACAATTTTCTAGTTTCCTATTTCTTATAGAATCAAGGCCAAATGCACACGTTTTTCACTCAACCCTCCAGAATCTAACACAAATGTGCCTTTTAAATCTAATCTTGGTCCTTTATGAATCTTACCCAGCTCTTCCACTGGAAATATGGCATGTAGAGAGGCTACTTGGGTACAGCTGATTATTAATACCAAAGACATTCCATCAAGACCAGTTTTACTGAGTGTTTCTGATGTAGGCATTCTGAAATAAACAAGAAAAAAAACCAAACTTTCACCTATTTAAATTCTGGAAAATGCATATTTTTACCTCCTCCTTCAGCTTCATTACATCTATAAACTCTACCACTTCATGACCAACCCAAGGTAGAGAATGAAATAGCACGAAGGCCAGGGATGTGTGAGGCAAGAAATGGGCTGAAGAATGAATTGATTTGTGAGAAACATCCAGCAGACAAATCACACAGAATCAGGAGTCAGGTCACCACTCTTGTTTTTCTCAGGGAAAACCATTAATCAATATAAACTAAATGTTTCCTTATTATCTCCATATGAACGTACACCTTGTATGGCCTGACTCTTCGTCTTTGATTTCTCACTTAGAAACATTATTTCCAAATGGGAATAGATGGACCAAGTAGCTTAATAATGGAAATTTTCCTCTTTATATCGATGGGAAATTGCTTTTGATAAACCCCCTAATTTGGCCAATGCTATTTCATTGAGAATATTTATCTGAAAAAAGTGGCATTACGGGGAAACATGGCCGAGACTTGGGTCCTAGTACGATTACTTATCTCAGCATCAAATTGCACAAAAAATTCTCAATGATATTTCTACTACTTTCCTTAATCATCAACGGCATATATACATTGTATTTTATTTTGCTAAATACTTTTACTATGATGAAAAAGCATCAGGTACTAAATTCTTAAAATGTTTTGGTTGTTTTCTTGCTATAAAGAAGTGATGCTCACTGAGTGGCAGGAATGGTTAAGAATGAAGTTAGCATCAGAGATCTGATTGTAGCATGACTTACTTACTAATAATAAAAATAAAGAGACATGTGTAGGCCAGATGAATCTGTGTTTCAAAACTTTTACTTTAGAGGCTCATCTGGGCCTTGTCACATCTAGAAGAAACACAAATCCAACTCCAGTAGCCTTGAAAAAATTCTACAAATCTCTACTGGAGTACCTTGAAGAGCTGATAAAACAGGAAAAGCACATCACACAAAGTGCTCCAAATGTCCTAATCAGTCCTATTTACCCATCGAAAGCCTCAAAAATCCTCTTCGTCGGACAGCTGCTACTCCTTCAATCTCTTTGTTTCTCTCTGAACCTCAGCCTTCTTTCCCTGACTCTTCATCTTCCTGATCAATGCTTTCCTTGCAGGACTTAACTACATCCCCTCTCTTATGTAAGTCATCACATCTTTCCTTCCCTCCAATTCTTCTCTATCGGAGACAGAGATATTAGAGATCTCTCTCCAATGGAGGTAACTCCCATCATCTGCTTAACACAGATGCAAGAAAGTGAACAGAGAAAATGCAGACTCTTCCTTTGCAGGCATAAGAGAAGAAAAGCCTGTGAATACTTGCCATGTGGTATTTTCGTCACGGTCCCATCTATTTTGCCAGAACCATTTTGATACAAGTGCATCAGAAAAACTGCAGCATCAAAATGGCCCTATCAAAATGCCCTGCTTTACATCCTGCTATCCTTAATGCACCTTGTACTCTAGCCAACTACTTTCAAATATTTATTCTGTTACATCTGATCTTAAGCTCAATTATCGTGGGCCCTGCCAATCACAGCCACTTCAAGCTACTAGAATTTCATTCATCGGTCAAAAGATACCTACTGAAGACTGTATGATAGCCAAAGATCTGGGAGGGGAGATGCAACTAACAACGAGACAGACATTGGTCTAGCTTTTAGGATATTTTACATTCCACTGTAGTGGAGTGAGAAAATAGAAGACAAACACATTCAAGTAAGCAAACTAACAAGAAAATATCAAATAGTGTGAAGTGCTAAAATTTAAAATTAAAATAGTTTTAAATGATGGAAGTGAATAAGCTGTTTTTGATATGTGACCTCTCTGAGATCCAAGTGACAGACAAGAACCAGTCATGAGATCAGGGGAGTACCTTGGAGAAAGAGAATGCTAGTGTGAATGGGCAGCAGTGAGTTGAGTGTGTTCAGGGAACAGAAAGGAAGCTTTAGAATGTCTAGAGATAAGATATACATAGGGCTATTAGGAGAGCACTTGTGATAAGCACTGGGTGTTGAATGAAAGTGGTGAATACTGAATTCTACTCCAGAAACCACTATTGCACTGTATGTTAACTAACAAACTTTAATAAATTTAAATAAGTTAAAATATATATACATAAGGCTAGACGAGAAGGCAAAAGGTCACGAAGGGCTTTTTAAGACAGGGTGAAAAGTTTAGATTTTATTCCAAGAACAAGGAGAAATCACTGGAGAGTTCTGAATTGGGAATTTACATGAGCTCATTTATATATTTTCACCATCTTCCTAATACTTTTCTAGATAAAGAAATTATATCCATTTCTTGAAGTTCAATTCAAGCATCCCACCTCTATCATTTATCGTCATAAATCCTGACATAAATGTTCCTCCTTGTTAGAAATTCAGTAAAAACATCAGATTTGGAGACCAGGTACACTTGAAGGCCAAGTTTTAAAAGTAGGTAGCTTTGGGTCCAAATCCCAATTCCACCACCTAAGACTTTATGGTGTTCGGAAATCCACAGAAACTTTCTGAGCTGTGGCTCAATTATCCCTAAAGAGAGATAATAATGCTTGCCTTACAAAGATGTTATAAGGATTAAATGACATAATTTATGGAAAGTACATAGCAAAAAGCGTAGAACATAGTATGAGATTTTAAAAGATTAGTTTCCTTAATCCCACTCATTCTCATTCATTCAATAAATGTCTACTGAGTTCCCAGTAGAATGGGAGGGAAACTGTGAGAGGTTACAAAGATCAGTCACATACAGACTTGACCTTCAAGGAGTCTTCAATCCTTCACTTAATAAAGGAGAGAAACATGCAGGCAATGTCTATAATATGATGGAATAAAGTGATAAGTACTATAAGTGAGGAACAGATAAATTCTCTTTAAACCAAGAAAAGAAAGTATCTCTTTCTTTTCTCGTCCCATCTATCCTTCTCTACCTCCTTCCTTCCCAGCTTCCCACTGTCGAAGTTGTGCTTCTTTTTGCAAGCTGCTTTCATCACACTGGAAGGTAAATGGCTTCCTCAAGTGTGGTTAGGCATAATTACCTCAACCAACTCCTGCTTATGTAAGATCAATGGTATATCATTATATGAGAAAAATCCCAAAACTCCAAGAAAGATTTTACTGGCCAAATTAAAATTACTGACCCATTCTAAACCTATAACTGAGATTGGAAAAATAGACTACTTTAAATAGTTCAGATGTAAAAACACCTATTGGGGGTGGGGGATAACGTGTGTGACAAGCCACACCCAAACCACAGGGCATGGGGTGTGCCATGGGTTGAACTGTGTCCCCCCATAAAAGATACATCCAAGTCCTAATCCCGGGTACCTGTGTGCATGTAACCTTATTTGGAAATAGGGACTTTGCAGATGTAATGTGAAAGATTTCAAGAAGAGATTATCTTGAATGACAGGTGGATGCGAAATA
Source organism: Potos flavus (assembly GCA_028534135.1). NCBI lineage: Eukaryota > Metazoa > Chordata > Mammalia > Carnivora > Procyonidae > Potos > Potos flavus. The sequence goes on along the minus strand of CM052900.1, from coordinate 85,610,052 downwards.
AGATAAAGGAGAGGGAGATCAAGACACAGAAGGAGGCCAGGTAAAGACAGAGGCAGAGATCGAAGCAATGACACCTCAAGCCAAGGAGCACCAAGAACCACCAGAAGCCAGAAGAGGCAAGGAAGGCGTGTGGCCCTGCTGGCACCTTGATTTTAGATTTGTGCCTTCTAGAACTTCGAGAAAATACATTTCTGTAGTTTAAGCCACCCTGTCTATAGCACATTGTTATGGTAGCCCAAGCAAACTAGGCCAACTGGTATTACTGTTTCTACGACTACTTTCAATAACTGATATTTTTGTGTTTATACAGTACCAGGCACTAATTTAAGGGGATTACATATGTTGACTCATTTAATTCCAATTCCAACATAAACCCCATAAAGTGAGCCCTATCATTAGCTCCATTTTATAGATAAAGCAAACTATGGAAGAACCAAGTAAGTAACTTGCTCACATGAGCAGAGACTTGAGGAAATAGGTCCAAAAAAGACTGCTCAGCCCTAGGGCTCTCAATA
>CM052900.1:85573198-85609037 GCA_028534135.1 Potos flavus | reverse complement strand
AGTACCCCCATTTAGCGATTGTCTACATACACACATGGGAAAGTTAAATTTGCAAGAGTAGAATTTCCCAAGAGAAAACTATACTTCAGACCAGAAAAAATAAGCCTAGAAATTTCCAAGTCAGTGTAGCAAGAAGCTCTTGGGAATATATCATAAATAACTCGGTCCATCCTGATAAACAGGAAGAAAGAACAGTAGGGGACCAGTCCAGGTGAAGGAAGGGCCTTATGCATCATTCTGACCTGAAGCAGGGATTGGTTATGTGAGCAATAAACACAAGTTGATCTCCATATTAATAAAAGAAGTTAAAGGGTATGATGAAAGATAACTTAAATAAATTCCCAATAAAAATAAATTCCAAAGTCATCAAAAATTCAGTTCTTTAAGTATTAAAAAGATAATTGATTAAAATGGGCATCTTGGAATGATAGATATTTTTATAAGTAACAAAATGCTATAAATTTAAAAAAGAAAGGCGATTTGTTAAAAATTAAAAATGAAAGGTCCAAAATAGTTATTTTTTTCTTAAATGAAGTGTAAAGACTAACTTAAAAATTTTACAAAGCAATAGTAAGGAAGAAACAAATACTCCAGTAAAAATGCTAGACAGAGGATATGACCAAGTATTATGGTTGAGCTGGGACTTAACCCAATATCTAGTGTCTTTATAATAAAAGGAAAATTTGGGCTCAAAGACACAGGTTTGATGGCCCTTAAAGCAGGACATAGAGATTGGAGTCAGTGCTGCCACAAACCAAGAAACTCCTGGAGACACCTGAAACTGGAAGGCAAGAAAGTATCCCACCCTAGAGGCTTCAGAGGGAGCACGGCCCTGCCAGCACTTGATTTTAGACTTCTCGCCTCCAGAACTATGAGAAAATAAATTTCTGTTGGTTTAAGCCACCCAGTTTTCCTAGGAAAGTAACACATCAAGCAAATGACATAAAAACAAACAAATGGCCAACAAATACTAAAAATCAGTTAGAACATCTTTTTATGAATTATTGGCCACTGCTAATTTTGCCTCTCTCGTTGCTTCCATATATCACATTCTCCACAGAGCAGCCAGAATGTTCTTTTTAAAATTTACCTTAGATTAAATCAGACTCCTGCTAAAAACCAACCCATATCTGCTATATCAGGATCCATTTGGTTACAAGTAACAAAAAAACCCAAATAGCAGAAGCTTAAAAAAATATCGTTGGAGACCAGAGGTGTGTAGGTCAGGGACTCAACAGTGTCAGGAAGGACCCAGCTGCTTTAAATCCGTGGATCTACTTCTCTCTTCTCAGATTAATATGACACTATTTCCTTACCCTTCTCTACTTGTCCCGATACTCCATTTTCTGCAACTCAAAATTACCAAATTATAATCATCAAAATGACTAAGTACTCAAACTCTTCTCAGAATGTTTCCTTTCCCTTTGTTTGAATGGTTACTTGCTCTCCTAAGTATCAACTGTGTTTCTCTCATGCTTCTCATTACTGCGCTAGCGAGTGTCAAGTATCCCCTCAATGCATATTAATGCTTTGTGACGATTTTCCTCCCTTCTTCCTAAGCCCCTCCAGCTTTGAATTGTCTGCTACCCCTCCATAGTGCAGGCACCCATAGATCCTCACTGTAACTCTCTGAAGATTTTACCTCCTGAATTATGGTCACTTTCTCTAATGCCACTCCTGTCATAATTCTTGGTAATTCATAATTCATCCCTTGGTCGTGGGCACCTTTCTTACTTATATCTTTTAATCCTTACTTCAACTTTAACATGCCAGTTACCAAATTTGAATTTTGATTACTTTTATCTCAACCCACGTGTGTGTTCACCAGAGCCACAGTATTTTTCCCTCATGTTTCACAAATAATGAGTTGAACAATTCATTGTTGAACAATTCATCCTGAGTAAGACATTTTGCACTAGCAGTTTCCTCTTCCTAGTGGTTTCTCCTTCTTTCTTTCTTTCCTTTTTTTTTTTTTAAATTAACATATAATGTATTATTTGCCCCAGGGGTACAGGTCTGTGAATCATCAGGCTTACACATTTCACAGCACTCGCCATAGCACATATCCTCTCCAATGTCCATAACCCAGTCACCCTATCCTACCCCTTATTCCCCAGCAACCCTCAGTTCATTTCGTGAGATTAAGAGTCTCTTAAGGTTTGTCTCCCTCCCCATACCATCTGAGTATTATGCTAAGCGAAATAAGTCAGTCAGAGAAAGACAATTATCATATGATCTCTCTGATATGAGGAATTTGAGAGGCAGGATGGGGGGTTGTGGGGGGTGGGGAGGGAAAAAATGAAACAAGATGGGATCTCCTTCTTTCTTCATATGACTGGCTCCTTCTTGTTTTTAAATCTTTGCTGAAATATCACTTTCTCAAATAAGCATTTCCAATCTACCCAAAATAAAGTTGCCAACTATTCAATGACTGTCACATAACCCTTTTTTGATTTTCCGCATAGTTTTACCACTTTAAAATGTGTTCGTTAGTTGATTTCTTTCTAGCTCTCTCATTCCAACCAAACCCCAACCTAGAACTAGAATGAACATCCTTAAGAGTTGTAACCTTGTGGATATCATGTATAGTCTATCCAGAGAACAAAAACAGAAATTTTTTTAGCTATATGACAGGCCCTGAATTAATATCTATTGAATAAATGTATTGAGACAATAATATACAATTTCTTGGATGCAAATAAAAAAATCAAAATCTATCATTAACAAGTGCATAAGGAAATAGAATGTGACCACTTTTGGTGTTAGTACAAGTCAATATAATGTGCATAGAGGATAACATTAAAAAAACACATTTAAAATTGTACTACATCAAAATTATGAACTTCTTTAATCAAAAGATATGATTAGGAGAATGTAAAATCACAGAATGAAAAAGATATTTGTACCACATATAAGGTTTGCATCCTGAATCTATAACAAAATCCAACAAATTAGTTAATAAATAAATAAATGGCTATGAAACTTTAACTGCCAGCCCAAACAAAATCCAATCTAGAGGGGTTAACAAAATCCAAAGTATCTACAAGCCACCTCAAATGGAATACAATTAAAAATTATAGAAAAACATAGCCCATAATCATGAAAAAAAAAGTCAACAAAAGCATACAAACAGATGTCCAGGTTTAGAAATAGCAGAAAAGGACTTTAAAAGAGCTATAATAAATATGTTAAAGGATGTATAGCAAAAGATAGACAGAATGGGTGAACAAATAAAGAATCTCAGTAGAGACATGGAAATTATAGAAAAAGAACATAGTGGCATATTAGAACTAAACATGTTCTATCTCGGGAGACTTAGGCTATCTGTTGTTATGCAGTAACAAGGACCAGATTCAACCCCCACTTTAAAGAAGTAAGACATCAGACAAAATATGTGAATTAATGTTTTTCAGACTTTCAATAATAGATATCACAAGACAGTGAGCATTGAAAGAAGAGAAGGAAATGAGAAGAGACCATTGTCCCAGAGGACTGACTACAGCATTTCCAGTCCACTACCCAGGGAAAGGGACCATAAACAGATCCTAGTGGTCTCCATGAACTGAGGAGACATTACTGAGAATTCAAGAGGGGAAAGACAACCAAACTATTCAGGGAAGAGTATTAGAGAGAGGGATACTACACAGAAAGAACTTGGGAAAACTAGAGAGTAATCCCCTATGAGTCCTCGGCTGAGTACTTGTCACACAAGGGTGAGAAAAGAGTCACAAGAAAAGAACTGGAGAAAAAAAATCCTAGGAGTAACACAAGATGAGTTACAACAGATGTCTCAACAGACACTGGCAAACCTCATGATACATGGGCTGAAGAGTGCTTAGCAGAGCATTGCTTCATAAGTAGGACAAGACTACAGACTACTCCAATCCAAGCTAACAAGGCTTAAAAGCAAGCCTTGAAAGGATCAATCTGTTCCAAAGTACCTTACCTATATTTCAGAATAAAACTCAAATGTATAAAATACAAAATATCCAGTATCCAAAAAGTTAAAATTCAAAACGTGTGGCAGCAAATCAGAAATTTTCAGGCATGCAAGTAAGCAGGAAAACATGATTCATAATGAGGAGATAAATTCATCAGCAGGAACGACAGTAGTAATAGAATTAAAAGTCAAGGATATTTTTAAATAAACTATACTTAATGTGTCAAGAAAGTAAAGCAAGTATGCAAGAAAGTAGAGGAAGCATGAATAAATATGTTAGAGTCACAACAGGTATTTTAAAAAAAATTGAACTTCAAGAGATGATATATACAATGTGTGATTAAAAATATACTGGATGTGGGGTGCCTAGGGGGCTCAGTTAGTTGAGCACGGGACTCTTGGCTTTGGCCAAGGTCATGATCTCAGGGTCATGGGATTGAGCCCCATGTGGGCTCCATGCTCAGTGGAGAGTTTGCTTTGGATTCTCTCTCTCCCTCTCTCTCTCCCTCCCCCTGCTTATATACTCTCTCTCTCTTTCTAAAATAAATGTTTCTAAAAATATACTGGATGTGATTAACAGTATATTAAATACTGTAGAAGAAAATAGTGGAGGATGGGAAAGCATAGCAATAGAATAAAAACTGAAACACGGAGAGAGAAAAAGGCCAGAAATAAATGAATAAAACTTGGTTTAGAGTTTTGCTACATCAGTGCAATTTCCTACAACTTTAATGTGTAACTGGAATCCCAAAATGGGGAGAAGAGAACAAAAACAACAAAAATTGAAGGCATAATGGCCAAATCTCTCCAAACTTGGCAAAAACTATAAACTCACAAATTCAAGAAGTGCGACAAACCCCAAATGTGAGAAAACGACACCAAAGGAAATCACAATCAAATTGCTTAAAACTCATGACAATGAAAAAAAATACTAAAATCCGCCAGACATATAGCATAAAAGGGAATAAAAATAAAAATAACAGTAGACTCCTCCTAAGAATAATTGCAAGCTAGAAGACATTGGGAAAAATTTTATCAATAACAACAAAAACTCTAGAATTCTATACCCAGAAAAAATATATTTAAAAAAATTATACACGTATATTTGTTGGCTTCTTTCATTTTGGTTAAACATTTTTAATTTCTATAAATAATAATTTTGAAGAGACTACTTTTTAACTTCATAGAATTCTCACCCATTTATTTTAGGTTATACGCATTGCTTTTATAGTAAAAACCCTAACATTTTTTAAAAACCATAATTTCAATGAGCTTAGAATGGAATAAAATCCAGTTTTAAGAGACCAATGGTATGAATGGGATTGTATCATTTCAAGTCAAAACAGGTTCCAGGGAGTATTGCTAAAGACAGAAAAATTCAGATTTCACTAATCCAGAAAGTGAAACACACGTTTGTTTCAAGAAGTGGAATAAAAAATAGAATTAGTGCAGCATAGGTGAAATGTTGCCATATAGAGCTGCTGGCATAGGTAGAAGTTATGCTCTATTCCTGAACTGTGACTGAGACTTTCATAAGATTCAACAATGTGCAAATCGCTAAAGAAAGGGATTTGACTTCCTATGCCACATTTGCCAACAACAACATAATAGGTCCTAAATCAAGTATTTTCAATGACCATTCAGAAAAATTTTAAATTGAAGGTCAAAGGGAAAGAAGATCCTCCACTTTTTCACCTATATGTGAAGTAAATACTAAAGGGAAAAAAATGATGAGATAGAAAATCACAATAAAGAAGCCTTCCCCAATCTCAAATGCTGGTTTGCAACTTTGGGAGCTTCCCAGGTGAAATCCGAAACCAGCCCCCATACCCAGAGGGCAGGGAGATACTGAAGAAAGAGCCAGCAATTGGATTGGTAGGTGGCAAGTTTAATAGACAAGGAAATTGACATATGATGTCTGTCTTGGGAAGCCACAACATGAGTAGATCTCTGCACCCATCAGTCAAGTCGTAGAAGTTTATATAGCGGTCTCAAATGGGTTCAGTCACATATAAAACCTAGAGGTACTCAATACCACATCACTATCTTAAAGTTGTATCCTTCGGGCAGCTTCTGGGAAGGGGGAAAATTTCAAGGACACATTCCAAGACCAGGGGAGGGGAGTAGTGAGAAGCTTCCCATTACCCTGTCCAGCTGAAAGATCAAATGTGGTTATGTCCTTTCAATGACCTCCCTCAATATTAGGATAAAAAACAGGGATGATCTAAAGCAAAACTGGAATTACTTGACTAAGTAAAAATACTGTTTTCCCCGCTTGCCTGTAGTTCCATAAGAGTAGAAAATACATCTGTCTTTATTGCCCTATCCTTATCACCTAAGCACAATGCCTGTACACAATGAGAACACAATTCGGAATCAAAAAATTGGGGCTTAACATTTTAACACAAGTAGGCAAATATAGTTTTATACATAATAGCATAGTTTGGTGCTATGAACTGAAACTAACATATGCTAATAGAAAGAGGACTCTCAAGTAAATATGTTTTATAGAAAGGGAAATGACAGCACTTAACAAGAAATTCGTGTGTGTGTGTGAGAGAGAGAGAGAGAGAGACAAATCTAAAAATAAAAGCCTGGTGTTTGGAGGAGAGTGTTAGGATGATTTCTTAAAGAGAAGCAAGAGAGAAACTATACTTTCCTTATCTATACTGCAAAAGGAGCAAAGAGGAAAGAATTCGCAAGTATTGTAAAGAAGAAAACACTTCTAAAAGAATCATTTAACTGAAAGCAGAATAAAGAATAGAAAAAGTTTTGTTGTATCTCTGACAAGATCTATATTTATAAGAACAAGTTATACCAATTCTACACAAACTCTTCCAGAAAACAGAAGAGGAAGGAATACTTCCCAACTCATTTTGTGAGCTCCCAACTCACCAGGCTTATACTAATATGAAAAATGGACAAAAATATTACAAGAAAATTAGTTTACAGATCAATATACTTCATAAACATAGATTGAAAAATACTTAAATTATTAGCAGATTGAATCCATAGAATCCACCGTGATCAAATGTGCTTTATCTCAGGAATGCAAGTTTGGTTCAGCATTTGAAAATCAATTTAATTCACCATATTAACAGACTAAAGAAGGAAAATCATGTGATCATTTCAATAGATACGGAGAAAAACTTGATGAATTTCAGCATTCACTAATGATATGGAATAGATCTCAGTCATCTAAGAATTAAAGGGACTTTCTTAACCTGATGAATAGCATCTACCAAAAAACAACAACAGCAACAACAATAACCAAAACAAACAAAAACAAAGCAAAAACCCTAGAGATAACATCACACTTCACAGTGAAATAAAGAATGTTTCTTCCTAAGACCAGCAGCAAGTCAAGGATTTCTTTTCATCTCTTCTGTCCAGCATTTTAAAATTGAGCACAAAATTCATTCGGTTTACCAAAGAGAATGTCTGGATGACAGATATACACATGAAAAGATGCTTGACATCATTAGTCATTAGGAGAATGCAAATTAAACTCCTGATGAAATACCACTACCCATATATTTCAATGACTAACATAGAAATAAATCTGATTATACCAAGGTCTGGTGAAGATGCAGAGCGACTGGAACTCTCATCATGTTAGTTTCTTATAAAGTTAAACCCATATTTACATGCAACCATATAGTCCCTACCCTCTGGTATTTAACTAAGAGGGAAAAAAATATGTCCATACAAAAACGATTGCAAACATTTATAGTTGCTTTATCATAATCACCCTGAACTGGAATTATTCCAAATGATCATCATCTGGTAACAGATCAGTAACTATGGTCCACACATAAAATGGAATACTGCTCAGCAGTATAAAGGACTCATCTACTGCTACATATGACGACTTGGATGAATCTCAAATACATTATACTAAGGGAGAGAAAACAGACACAAAAGGCTGCATACTGTATGATTCCATTTATATGGCATTCTGGAAAAAGCAGAATCATAGGGACAGGAAACAGATCAGTTTGCCAGGAGCTAGGGGAAGGGGGAAGATATTGATTAGAAAGGATCAAGACAGAACTTTGGGGGGTAAAGGTGATGAATATGCCCTATATCTGAATTGTTGTGGTGGGTACAGAAGTGTACACATTTGCCAAAACTCAAAGAACTGTAAACCTAAAAAGGTGAAGTATACTGTATGGAAATTATACTAGCTATCTATTGTTTCCTAGCGAAGTATCCCCAAACTTAGTAGCTTACAACAATACATACTTATTATCATGTGATTTCTGTGGATCAGAAATCCAGGCTCAGTTTCACTGGGCATGTGTGGCTTAGTATCTCACAAGGCTGTAGTCAAGTGGTGGGTTGGGGTTGCAGTCATCTTTAGGTCCAATGGAGGTAGAATCCACTTCCAAGCCCTCTCAGGTGGGTGTTGGCAGAACTCAATTCCTCACTGCCTGTTGACCAGGGGTCCTCCTCAGCTCCTTGCCAAGTGGGTCTCCCCCAGGATAACAACTGCCTTCCCACAAAATGAACAGGCATGTGATCAAAAGAGGGCAGCCTAAGACAGGAGTCACCATGTTTTTTAACCTAACCTTGGAAATGACAGCCCACTACTTTGCTACCTTCTATCCATTAGAAGTGAGTTACCATATCCAGCCTACACACTCAGGGAGGACATACCAGGGGATAGATCTTTGGGGGCTATTCTTCAGCCTGCCCACTGCACAAATGATACCTCAGGAAGCTTGACTTCTAAAAACAAGGAAGGTTAGAAATAGGACGACTGGAAAAGCATATAGTTAAGGGCAGCTAAGGCAAGGAGATGAAAGTAAACCAGAATGTTGTTAAAAACGTAAGCCTAAAATGCACTCTTACAAATCAAGAGTGATAGCTCTATCAGGAAAATGAGCTAAGAATGCAGTGGAGAGAATGCAACGAAACAGGATTTTGTTGATTAGACACAAATTGGGGTTTAAGAGCAAGACTTGAACTAAAGAATGCAGACGGTAGTCTCAGGACCCGGAGAGACGAGAGGTTGCCAGCTGCTAATACGGAGCTCTCTGGAAAAAATTTCAATCCAAAGGGTAAAGAAAAAAAACCAAAACCCAAAAAATCTAGTTATAAAATTGTTGGCTAACAAATGCTAAATTGCCAAGTCCCAAATGCAGTGTTTTTAAAGTTTACTATAGGGTCTCAGTGCCCTCAGGTTTGGCATGAAATGGGGACAGGTGCCAGGCAGATCATTACAGGGACCTGATTTGACAGCAATGTATGGGAAGAAACCCTGAAAGACTTTAGATAACCACAAGTTCAATACTGGCCAATAGTGAAATTAATTTGCTTGAAAGGCCCATTCAATATTAGGCTGCCTTCAAAAGTTCCCATGTTCATCTGATCAAGGGACATCCCTGTCTACCTTCATGGTAAGATCATACAAGAATTAAATGACTTGGCATATGTATTTCCATCAGTGAGATTAATCTTTAATATTTAAATGATACTATACAAATTTTAAAAGGGAATTGAAATCCAAAATGTAAGACAGGTAAAGAGATTTTAACGGACCATGTAGCATAAAAATATAAAAATGTGGGGCGCCTGGGTGGTTCAGTCGTTAAGTGTCTGCCTTCGGCTCAGATCATGATCCCAGGGTCCTGGGATCAAGCCCCGCATCAGGCTCCCTGCTCTGTGGGAGGCTTGCTTCTCCCTCTCCCATTCCCTCTGCTTGTGTTCCCTCTCTCGCTGTGTTTCTCTCTGTCAAATAAATAAAATCTTAAAAATATATATATATATAAATGTATTTTTATCTATTAATATATTGTATCCATTACACTTAATATATGTGTTATAATAATAGAAATTTTATTTATATAAAAATCTGCCCCACTGCCAAAAAACAAACAAACAAACAAAAAACCCAGATTCTTCCCTAGGGTTGTGGATAATCTTCAGGGAGAAGTAAGAATTCTGGTTCATGTCATTTTGCAGATTGGGAAATGCTAAAGACTTCAGTGGAAAGCAATTATAGTAGCAATGCTGTTCTGCTAAGCCCACTCCTTTAAAGGCTGCAATGTGCATATGAAGTTGAAGGGGAAGTTTGTGATTTATCCCTCACATATATATGTAGGTAATTGGCAAGAATAACTGTTTATTATCAGGTTTCCCTTTGTGTGAGTGTGTTTAAATATGCCATTAATTTGAATGCCTTCTAATGGGCTAATAGAAGATTAAATTCTATACGGGACTGGACGAGATTATGCTGAGTGAAATAAGTCAAGCAGAGAGAGTCAATTATCATATGGTTTCACTTATATGTGGAGCATAAGGAAAAACATGGAGGACATTGGGAGAAGGAAAGGAATGGTGAATTGGGGGAAATCGGAGGGGGAGATGAACCATGAGAGTCTGTGGACTCTGAGAAACAAACTGAGGGTTGGGGGGGGGTTGGGTGAGCCTGGTGGTGGGTATTGAGGAGGGCATGTATTGCATGGAGCACTGGGTGTGATGCATGAACAATGAATCTTGGAACACTGAAAAAATAAAATAAAATTTTAAAAAAAGATTAAATTCTTCTATTTCATGTATAGCTTCCATGAGAAATAGACCCATTTGGCTCTGAAATGTTTGAGTCACTCTTAGTACCTTTCTTTAAGAGTATGAAATTTGAAGGATTTTAGGGACCATATGTGTTTTGTTCGCCACCCTTACAGAAAGCTTGCTACATTGTAGGTATTCAATGTTTACTTCAAAACTAGGTGATAGCCTACTTACTTACTTACTTTTTCTATTCTCTGTAATGATATGAATTCTTGCTAGTATATATGATTTTGTCTCAAGGGCTACTATGTTGGATTTCCCCCCCAAAAGTCCCAGAAAGCAAATAATTTTCTCACATAATTATCCACAAAATGCATAATTATCTATAAAGTCAACCCTGCCTTCTCAAACAATCTGGAGATGCCTAGAGGGGTGGGAGAAACAATTATAGTGATTTTTCTGAAGACGCAAAAGCTCCATTAAAAAAATGCTGAGCAAATATGCATGGAGTCAGTTACCATAAAGCAGAGCTTACTCTTAGAAAAATTAAAGATGAAATTCAATCAAATTATAAATTAGAGCCAAGAAACTATAGCTTGAAAATTGAGATAATTGACTAAGTGTTTTAGTTCAGAACACTAATGATAAAAGAATTTAAAACCTTTGGTAACTATGAAACCTATGTAAAACTATTGACAATGTACCAATTAAAAGAGGAAGCATTTATTTTCAGCCGAAGGTTTATATGTATGACCACATAGGTATGCACTTTGCAACTGCCACATACTACCTATACCCAAACGGGACCCCTGAATCACTAGTTACCAAGTACAGAGTGATTTGCACACAGCATTTCATTTATTCTCAACTATCCCCTGAGCAAGACATTATAATCGCCATTTTACATACAGGGAAACTGAGGTTTACATACAGGGAAATATACAGGGGTGAGAGGGTATCCCCAAGATCGTTCAGCTGGTAAACAGTAGAGCAAAGATTAAAACCACATCTGTTTCACTCTAGGTCCCATTCTCTTTTTATTTAGCATCTCTATCGGAAATACCACTATCCAATTTTTCCAATTAATTCGATTATTTATATCAGTATTTATTTGGAAAATGGAATTTCTTGGTCTGATTTCATTTCTACAAAATTATACTAAAGACTTAGTTATAAATGTAACCAAAGATTTAGGTAAAATGATGCTCACCATGTTATTGCTTAAAAGGTAAAACAGTAATAACCAACAGAAAAATAGGCTCCCTAAAGCTCTAAAACAGGCAAGCAGTTAAAATATTATAAAATAAAAGAATACTCTCAAATATTAAGCACACGGAAAGCGCTCACCAAGTATGCAATCTTAAGTGATTACAAGCACTAAGAAGTTCACAAACTAGTAACACAGTAAACATAACTTTAATGTCTTTTTCCTTATGCACTGCATTTATGAAATTCTACTCAACATCTGATTTTTTTAAATGTTGCTGCCTGATTCTAAAGTTTACCCAGTTCCAATTCAGTTAGAAAATATGTACTTCTTCTTTCCCAAAAGATGATTTCAGAAACAGAAGAAATGTAAATATAAAAATAATTCATGGTTTCAATGTAAAACCAAGAAGGGGCCACCCACTGAGCAACACTGAGGAATAATCTGAAAACTTAAAGGAGACTGCACTGGATTAATGACAGAAACTAGAGAAAAATAAAACCAAAACCACAAAGCATGCAATTCCATCAGACATAATAGTGTAGCTTCTGAATTAAATACACTTGCCTGTTGTGTATTTATAACCTGGACCCAGGGTCTGGGTTTATCATTGCTGGAGGGAGTGAGTAAGCCAAGGAGTAGTAAGCAGGTTGTTCATTCAAGACAAGTCTTCCATGTGCCCGGCTCTGATGTTTGTGCTCAGGGAACATGCTAGAATTAACTCCTGAAATAATGTAAACATGTTCCTTGATAGAGTTAAGAACAGACTTTGCAGCCAGAGAGAGAATTAAGAGAGTTCCTCGGGTCACTCCAGCTGGGAGTATTTATACCATAGAATCAGCAAAAGCTGCAAAACTTGTGCTTTTTCCTTCCAGAGAGTCAGCTGTCAAACATTTACCAGAACACCACGTACTGCTGCAAGGGAGCCTGGAAAAATGTTCTTTTCCTTTTCCTTTTTTTTCCCTTTTCCTTTCCCTTTCCCTCCTTCCCTTCCCTCCCTCCCTCCCTCCCTCCCTCCCTTCCTTCCTTTCTGCCTTCCTACCTTCCTTCCCTCCCTCCTTGCTTCCTTCTTTTCTTTCTTTTTTTTTAAGCTGAGCACATTACCATTCCATATTCTGTTGGCAGAGAGGAGAAGGATGAAATGGTAGAACTAACAGCAACTAATACATGGAAAGATGTTAATTTTAGTTCTCAGAAATTAGAAACCTGATTACCAAAATAATTTCAAATCTCTACATAAAGAATGAGTTGAAGGTAAAATCATATTTAAGATGGAATTTGTAATCTGGAAGATACACTTATTTTTTCCCAAAGTATAGGACAGAATAAAAAGTAAAGTAAAACTATAAAGAAGATTTAAAAAAAATTTTTTTAAATAAAGAAGCTTTAAAAGACGGGAGGGTAGATTGGAATGATCCAATATGTATCTAATAGAAATTTCACAAGCAGCTCAAGTATCCTACAAATGGAGAATAGAAATAATGGAAGAAGAGAAAACATGAAATACTTAATATAGAAAATGTTTCCTTAGAGACAAATCTAGGATAGGTCTTCATGTAATCTGGGACATCAAAGAATAAAAAGAAATTCAAATTATATTCAGGATAAAAAAAATAAGTTACTTACTTACATTAGATTGAAAAACAGATGGTAAATACCGAACATTTGTTAAAAGAGTGGAAAATGTCCATGCTTTTAACTATGGATGGAAGTGCAAACTGGGGGCAATTTGACAGTTTCTACAAAACTGTTAAAAGCGCATATCCCTTAGAGTGATCAGTTGATTATCCTGGTATCTATCCTCCATTGGTATTGGCACCAATGTGCAAAGACATACGCTGAACCATGTATGGTAGCGAAAACTACAGTCAGTCTAGAGGTTTACCACTTAAGAATAGTTAAATGCATTTTCATATGTTCAAATTATGGGAAACTATATAGGCAATTAAGACTACATTATATGTCAATATACTTATATGCAAGGATTCTACTACCTATATTGTTAAGTGAGGAGCACATTGCAGAACAATGGACAGAATTTGTATATCAGAGGAAGTACAGAGGATACAAAGAAATTGTTAATAGCAATTAATCTAAGAGTTAGTGAAAGATGAGAACTTCTACTCCTTATTTTGTACTTCTGTATTTCATTTTCTCACAAGGAGCAAGCCCTTCTCTTATAATTTTTTGAAAATTATGCTAGAATACATTCATGAATAGAGGCTTATGCAAACATAAGAACAGTCCAAACATGCAGGGGTAAATATATTAAGGAAGAGCCTCTACTCTTATGAATTATAATTTTCATATTTACACAGAAATCATGATATTTAAATTAATGTGACTATATAAGAAGTAAAACAAAATTTCAAAACAGCTCCCCCTTAAAAAAAGAAAAAGAAAAAGAAAATGTAAAGTGTCTGGAAGACAAATAAACTAAGATAAAAGACAAAAAGAAACTGAAGGGACAAAAACGTGTAACATGTATAATAAAGGATTGATTATATTTACACATAGTATTTTAAGACACAAAGTCGGAGAAAAAGAGTCTAAAATCCTATAGCTAAGAAAGCAAAGGTATGACAAGGCTGGAATTTGACTCGGGCAGCATCAGCATGGGCACATAGCGGCCACCGTGCTGCCTACAGAGAACTGGCAAATACTAGCTGGGGGGCAGGACGCAGGTGAGAGGCAGGACGTAAGAAGCCCTCTTGGGTAGATGGATGTTTAAGTCAGTGCAGAATTTTTGCACATGAATCTCTAAAATGATTTAAATGCCTTCAAAATGTGCATGTCCTTTCACCTGCTAATCTCATTTGCAGAAATTTACTCTAAAATAATCAGATAAGTATTCAAAACAGTCTTACAATAAGGACATCTGCGAACCTATGAATGCCGCTTAAGTATCCGACAATAATGGATTGATTAAAATAATTATGATGTATGGATACAGATTTATATATATATATATATATATATAGAGAGAGAGAGAGAGAGAGAGAGAGAGACACATAGAATCATAGAAATTTAACTTTTGGTATATTTTAAGAGATGAGAATACAGTTTATTTCATATGCTCCCATTTGTGAAAGTAGATGTACATGGAAATGTATCAGGAAATACACTGAATTCACCCCAGAAGATGTATGAAGCGTCTAGTCCAGAAGGGCAGCCTTGTGTGGCGATTACAAACACCCATCCTTGCAGCCAGAGAGCTTGAGTGAATCCTGAGTCCCCCACTTCTAGCTGTGTGAACTCGGACAAGTTATGTATGCTCCCTTAGTGGAAAATAGCGCTGTGAGGAAAATGCACCGGGGCAAGGAGAATAGAGGGTCAGGGGCGGGAACTGGTATTTTAGTGAGAGTGTTCTGGCGGGCTTCTCTAAGAGCTGAAGAAGAAAACTGTAAGAAGTGAGGGAGTAGAGATCTAGCAACTCAAATATCTAGGGAACAGAACTGCAAGCAGAGGGAATTGCAAATGCAAAGCTTGAGGTTAGGGAGCCCGTGGAATATTCTGGGAGGAGCCAGAAGCCAGGGTGGCTATAGCAGAGTGAATTACACCCAGCTGTTCCTAGAAGCATTCATGGAAGCCAGTTTTCTCCTCACACTTGTTTAGATTTTTGCAATCGGCATGAAGTACTTTTACAATGGGAAACAGCAAAAGTATTTCCATTTGGAGAAAAGAGAATAACAAGTTACTCCCTTTTCGTTTACTCTCTCCAGTGAACATTATCAGTGTTCAGTTTCTTAAAAATATATGCTCGTACTCTCTAAGCAAATTTCGAAGCCATCTGCTTATGCAGGCTCTCTTGAGAGGGTCTAGCAGAGGAATCTATGCTCCTGGTTCTGTTTGGGACAACGCTGTTTTAATCCTTCACTTTTTACCTTACCTCTCCCCTCTAACCATGTGTGATTAGAAATCATTTTTAACTTTAGACGGCTTTTTTTCTTTAAATTGGCATTTCCCTCATGTGCCAAAAATAATGAGCCTATATTTTAAAAGTAGAAAATGAATTTGATAAAATATTTTGCTTGGCTAGAAATGTTTTCAGTAGTTCATTAACTGAAAAATAATTCCCTACTGAATGCCAGAGATCCCGTGCAAGATGTTGCCTGGGGCTCAATAATATGTGTTCACCTTTTAATCACACTGACAGAGGGGAAATGGAAAGCAAGGGCCCCTCTATTCAACATGCAGTCTTTATTTTAATGGAGAGGACCTGAAGCGTGAATAGTACAAAATATCAGATAATTCAAAAAGCGTTTATGGTTTTGTTGGGGGTGAGTATAGCTTTACCGTAGGGGTATTTCCAAAATACCCCTAAATCTTAGAGTTCACTCCCACTCGAAGAATGAAACCGTGTTCTAGAATCCTGATGCAAGTGGGCAGTCCTCAAGCTAGTGATTGACAGCATCCCTTCCTTCCCAGGTTACACATTCATGATTTTTCAAGAACCGTGGCTGAAAAAAAATTACAACTTTCTTTAGCTACGTTAGGTCACAACGTTACCCACATGACAGGGACACCACACATTGTTTCGTGAACTGTCTTACCAGTCTCTGACTTCACAGTGGCACGACAGGCAGGTCGAGGGCAAAAAATAGTGTCGTGTTCACGTTTTTATCCTGAGCAACTAGCACGGTGCTTGGCAGGGAATAAATGTCTAATATTTGTTTGTTGAAATTAAAAGACAATTCTGAACCACAGTGACTTCATCCTTCCTATTGTAATGAAAGAGAAATTTGCAATTTTATTTCAATAGCAATTTTCTTCCTGCTCTAGTTCTGATTTTCTAACAGGCCAGGTAAGAAGGTCAGCAAGGATCCAGGATACCTGTGGAAATGCGTTTATTAGTGAGCACCACTCCAGTCTGAATTTGTGTTTTCGGCTTTATGTCCTTAATGTAGAAAAATGTGATTTTTTTAAAGATGAGGTCAAAAGTAATGACAGTGAAAAATCATTAATTATTCTGAGCTAATATGGGTTTTGTTCACTGTTTGGCTTTGACACTATTGTGTAAGCCTGAAGTATTAGGGTTTTTTTGTTTTGCTTGAGAAAAAAATGTAGAGGAGAGTACCAAAGATTTAGCAGGATTAAGTGGATTATTCACTCTGAATGCCCTTTCTATCCTCAAACCCACCCCCAATTCTGTGGTGATGAATAATGCTCCTAGAAAAGCAACAAAAAACAGAGAGGGAAATATTTGAATCAAGTTATCAGCACTGCCATTAACAATATATCTTGCGGAGCATTGTGGGGAATATACTTCTTCCCATTTCCTTCTCTCTTTCTACTTAGAGTCCATTAAACCCTTCAGTATGGCCTTTGGGTGCACTCCGATGGCAACCTTTAGAGTCACCTCTGTGTATTTATTTTTTACTCCTTGAAATCCTCACCCCTGCAAAAAGTTAATAAGGTAGAGATAAAGACAATTATCAACAGCTTTAGCTACATTGTCGAGATTTTTTTGTTCTTCTACTACATTCTGCAAACACGGGCCACTAGTCACTATTAGTAAATGCTCTTTCTCTTTTCATGGTGCAATACTTTTCTGCCTTTCTTTAATAGGTCTTTGTTTTTTAACATGTCTCCAACCGTGATTTCTGAATTTCATTGCAGTGATTGAAAGATGTTATAGTCCCTGTTCTCTCATCAGGAATTTCTATTCTGTGTATGAATAAAAAATATCACCCGCACCCGCGTGGAAGTCATGAGCCTCCTCACGCTTCTGGTCTTAGACACACTGCTGTGTGCAGCAGCTCTGGACTCTCCTTGTGCAACACTGAGCTCCCGTATCAGACAGGCTGCACTCTGACGTCCAATAAAACAGCAGTTGAAGCTTTCGGTTAGTTTTTTTTTTTAGACGTAAAACCTCCTTCATCACCTGCTAGCAATTTAAAGTTTTAAAATGATACTGTATTGTCATCTTTAGGAGTGTTCTATTTATGACACATTGCTTTCCCCTTCACTGTAGCTTTGTGGGTGGGTGTGTCATAGCAGGAGCCAAGGCAGAAGAGAAAGTTCATTAAGTAATCATTTTGTACTTTATAATATATGCTCCTAATAAATGCATTGAAAGGTTTAAAATATTCCAGGGAGGATATATTCATAGAGGCCGTTTGAAATATGATTGGAGCAATTATAAAAATATATTTATCAAATGCAGACAACCAATCAGTGTATTTCAAGGGAAACTACTTTCTTTAAACTTTGACTTCACTCCTTGCTCAGTGTTATAGACAAAGTTCTAACATTTCATTTCTACTGCAGACTTAACCACCATTTACTTTGCCTCTACTATAGTCTGCTTAAAATATACATATATACTTATTTATATGTATATTTTATATATGTATATGTATATATATTTATATAATAAAATATTATATAATAATATATAACATATATACATATATTTAAATATACATATATATTTATTAAAAATATATATCAAGTTTATGGCAAACAGGTGAAAATTAAACTGAAAAATGTATTCAATATTGAAATAGTTATATGCAACAAATTATTACACTGGGTTATCTTTTCAAATTGATTAATTAGATAGCATCACATAATAATTAATTTACTTTCAAACACTTATGTCCAGTTTGTCTTTCCTGTCTCACCCAGAAAGTGTATATGTATGTTAAAGAATGTTTGATAAGGTAGTATGTTAAACATTTTATTAGTGTTATTAGCAAAAACCTGATATTGAAAACCAGCAGACCCTAGATCTAACACAAAGATAAAAGTCTCCCTGATATTGTTGTTTTTGCTCTGGAAAGAATCTCTCACGTGGGCTCTTACATAACAAATACGAGAAAGCCAGCACCCATTGCTTTGGAGAAAGGTTTTAACAGGTTTTTTGTGTTTTTGTTTTTTAACAGAGATTGCTTTACTGCAAACTTTCTTGGTATGTAGAATTCAATTTTCTGGGCATAATGTAAGACAATTAGCACAAGGCATGAAGACTTCACTGGGAAGAAAATAATTACGATCCTAGCTTCTTCCTTTTTTTTTTTTTTAATTTTATTTATTTATTTTGAGAGAGAGAGAGAAAGATCACAAGTAGACAGAGAGACAGGCAGAGAGAGAGGGGGAAGCAGGCTCTCTGCTGAGCAGAGAGCCTGATGTGGGGCTTGATCCCAGGACCCTGAGATCATGACCTGAGCCAAAGGCAGAGGCTTAACCCACTGAGCCATCCAGGTGCCCCATTTAGCTTCTTCCTTTTTAGAGAGAGGAGGGCAGACAGATGATCTCACCCAGTTCCAAACTCACCATGTAACTCTATAGGTGAAAAATGGTTGTGTGAGTGGTGTGTGTATGTGCTTGCGTGTGTGTGCACACATGAGTGTGTGTGTGTCTGTGCATGTGAACTGAGACAGCTGGGTCATGATATAAGGCACAGAGCTCACCAAGTCTCTTGAGCAGCCATCGTTGGGTAGTGTCCTATCTTGGTGTTCTCTCAGCCTCAAGGGAATGTGTGTGGGTTACAGCTCTCCCGCCCGGCAAGACCATCCAGGATAGCCCCACAGTTCAGCATCAATGGCCGCCCCTGAGGAATTAAATAAAAGCATTTCTTTGGATTCTGTGATTTTCACTGGCTTCTTCTTCACTGGCTTTGGATTGTGTGATTTTCACTGGGGCCTCTGTCTCATTTCACAGCATAAGCAGTGTGTAAAATGGAACAACCAGTATCTGGTGGTGACTATGGATTTCTCAGGCTCTAAACTGGCACGTCTACGAGCTGGCTTTAGGAAAGAAATGAGAGCAAATAGACCATGGGGAGCACAGTTTCTTTAAGCCGACATTAAGCACTGGTGAGAGATACAGATATAAGCTGTCAGCAACCAATGATCTTGGAACCTGGAGGAGTGAGTGTACTGGACAAAGGATCTAGGCAGACCAGCACCACACCCACTACAATCCTCCTATGCTCTTGCATTGCTCACTCCCTTCTAATGTAAAGTTTGGTGGCGCACCAGTTTGTCTTGTTCATTAAGGAAATGTACCAGAAGAGAGTTAGTTGAATGAACTATATCTTCTGCCTTGGCAGCTACAGTTGAACCTGTCATCTTTCCAGCAGGGGCGCCATGATGACACTTTGGATCCAGTGGTCAGGGTGGACTCAGATTTATGCCCAATAGTTCTGTAAATGTCTCACCATTCCCTTTTGCCCAACATAAGCTTACCTGAGCAAGTAACCATAATTTCCTTCAAGGAAGGTCTGGGGGAATCATTATCACATGTACACACTGTGGTCTGTCAGGATCTTTCCTCATGAAGACTCATATTCCCATCAATGTGTTCCAGATCTAAGAACTAAACAAAGAACATGAACTTTTATTAGGATGATTACCTTCTGCCTCCGGTTCTACATTGTAATTCATTTTTTTAATTTAAATTCAATTAGCCAACCTATAGTGCATCATTAGTTTCAGATGTAGAGTTCAATAATTCATCAGTTGCGTATAATACCCAGGACTTACCACATCACGTGCCTAATTCATTTTGATTGTATAAATTAGGCAACACTCTTTGTGACTGTCCATATATCTCGTCTCTATGGAAACCGTGTCTATTAACCATCTTCCTAGCGCTGTGTAGACCAGGCCCCCGGGCTGACATTCCAGTCTTTCCATGTGTTATGGTAGTTGTACACACATTGCTTCTGGTAGTTGATGCTGCCTTCTCTTATTCTGGGTTCCCATCATATCCACCACTACTATGGAACCCAATTCTGTAACAGCATCTCTTAACCTTAGCCCCAGACCACCACTGAGCTTCTCGATGATGCCAGTACCATTCTAATCAGCGTACTCTCTAGCACGTTGGTAAACGGCATGCCCTTCAGGCTCTCTATGGATCATGGTCACCTGGTGTATTTTCTGGGCTTATAGAGTTTATTTAGAATGCCCATTTCTCTTGTCATTTTGATCCCTTCCTCTACTATCTGACATGTGCATTTCTACTTGTTATAATATAGACCATCACTTTCCCTAGGTTCCAAGAGCCCTCCTCACAGCATGATAGCACTAGAAGTCTTGTGTTGGGCTTTAAATTCTTATCTTGGGAGAGTATTGCCATATCAGTAAACTTTCCCCTATCAAACTTAATATCCCACCCCCTTTGATTCAGCAATGTTCAGATCCAGTTCCATTGGTTCTGTCACATCTGGTGCCTGTACATGTTGCTGAATGCTGCAGTCCCATCAGCATCTAGCCCCCTTCCTCCGTTAGGCTCAGAGCAACCCTTATGTTGTCTTGTGAGACAGAAGTCTCTGTATCATCCTCGAACAAGGGAGTTTGCTAGACTTTGTCAGGGAGGACATTTCTAAAAGCCCGGAGAAGTGTTCTGGGTTCCCAGGTCCTAAGAGCATCATATCGGATATCTCCACCCAAGTTTAAAGGTCCAATTCCTCCTTAGTCAGAGCCCAGACTTTGCAGGAAACGTCCCTATGATTGAGAATTCTGGAGTTCTGCTCCCTTTCTGATCTTGGGCCTTGGGTCTCATCCTCATCCTCTGCCCTTTGGCTGCCAGAGATGAGAGTCTTCATATATGCTGCCAAGGAATCTATCTAATGGTAAAATTTAACTTCAATTACTTTAATTTACTTATCAATTTACTTATTAATCACTCTCAGCCTATTTTTATCTGACACATCAATATTACCCAGAAACAGCCATTTGATCCGATGGTCTTTAGAATTATTAATTTCCTTCTACCTTTCAAATACTTGAGATATTGCAAGCATCAATGAATTCCTTTCTACCCAGTTTACCACGTAAAATTCTTCACAGTTAGACCCCCACAACATGCTAGGAGCTCTATTCCCTACCAGTTGACCAACAGACGCTACAGTTCCCAAACCCCATTTTAGAGCCTGCTTTCTAGGTCACGTCCAGTACTAAGTCTTCTAGGTTAAGTTTACTATCTACGAAAACTGAGAAGGACATATGTATGCAAGGGACCATACAGAGGGAAGGGCATTTGGGAACCACACCTGAGAGGAAGTGAAAAGAGCAGGACTGGCAGAAGGAAAAGTCAAAGTTCAGTTCAGTGTAGTTGGAGCAGAGGCCTCAGACCCTCAGACAAGTCCACAGAGAGCGCAGGAGTTGAGATAATACTTCAGTTTTCCCAAAGTGAGGCGCAGAGGCCAGGCCTTCTTCTCCCTCCATCGACTAGACATTGGATTCAGGCTGTTTGAAAGGAAAGGGTGTGCCCTTAACTGAGGGCAACTGAAGGGGTAACTGTGAGCAGCCTGCCAGGCTGAGATCTGAGCACCTCCACTCGGGAGGGAGTGTTTCTAGGTGAAGCTCCAAAGCACGTGCTATACAAGGTTCTTTGAACCATCAAAGTTAAAGAGAAAGAGAAAGCAAATATCCAGATAAAATTCTAGGGAATATATTACGTTGCACATTTTCTGAACTTAGGAAGCGAAGAGAGGAAAGGAGAACAAGAAAGAGAGGGTGAGGTAACATCTTTCTACACCTGTTCTCATAAGACACTGTGCCTTACACACCATATATATGCTGAATGCATAAATGAGTGAAAAATGAGGCACCTTTTCCATTCTAGAAATATATTGCATGCATATATCGTTCAGATTATAAACATCTTCAAGAAATTCTGCTCATTCATACTTATTATTCATGGAGAGAGACTCTCTGATTGGTTCCTCGTAACCTTTGCTGAATATTATCTCATAGCAACAGCTAATCTGTTCAGCATATTCAAAATTTGGCAGGAATTTACTTTCCTTAACCAATGCCAGTATATTAAAACTTTAAAGCATGATAAATATTTACCAAGTATACTTAGATTTTGTAATTATCATTAGGAGCATTCTACATTTGAGCTATTATTCCACATAGTTTCAGGTTTATTTATTTTTACTGAAGGTTTAATGATGCTGCCATAATAAATCATAGTCTTTAATTAAAAGGAGTTATGTAACTCTAAATGTAAAATACCTACCAATAAGCTCTTTCAAGTAGTCCTAAATGTAAAGGCTTCCAAAGCATTTTCACATCCTCCATAATAAAAAGAGTAGTTTGATGAGAAGTGTCATTTATATATTAGCAAACTATTACAGGTTTATTCTGCAAATCTTTTTGAACAGCTATTATCTGGCCAAAGCCTTGTGCTAGATGCTGTGGAAACAAAGCAGTGAATAAGATCTCTTCATGAATGCTGTCGCATTGAATTAAGAGATGATGACAATAATGTATCATAATACAAAATAAAATCAGTAAAATAAAGTTAGTAGAAGCAAAGAGAAATGACCAAATTATTCTAATCCTAGGGATGAGGGAAGACTGTATATTACCCTCTGTCATAGTATTTATCTGATTACTAAAACTGTTTCCTTCTCTGTCTTTCTCAGTAAAGGTGGGATTGAATGTTCATCTCTGTAATTCCTGCACGTACCACAGAGCTCTGAGCTAACAGGTGATCCTCTAGCCTTTAAGTGAGTTAATATGTAAATTATCTACACTTTGAAAGATGTGTATCTGTTCTGTAGAGAGCCTTCCAAAATGAGAGGAAGGTGTCAGCTTGTTCACACAAGTCAGTTGGTGTGGTGTTTAATGTTCACTTTGAGGAATTAGAGGCAGATGTTCCTGAAGTAATAAGTGGATGGCATATTGTAGGATGCCTGAGATGTCATACACAGGAACTTGACATCTCCTTGTTTTGTAGGTAAAGCATTATTTCTTCATAATTATATTGCATAATCTGAGAGTTTACCAGGATATTGGGTTACTTAAGTTACCCATTTGGATTCCCATTACTAACCTTTCTAACGTAATCTTAGAGGAGGAGATAAATGAGCCAAAGGAAACCAAAGACATGGACTGGTTTTGCTCTAATTAAGATAAGCCAGTTCCAGAAACAAGGGTTTGAGGAAACTGGAATATATATTTTTTAAACTGTACCTTTATTAAATTTCTGCCACATTTCAGGTAAATTAATATTCCTTCAATATATTTCTGATTTAAAGAAACAATTTTACTGAAGGGTTTATGGACAAAGATGTTAACCTAATAACTTTGGAAATGAATAGGATCTAGAAGACTAAAGGTAAAAGTAATCTAGTAAAGGGGTTTCCCCCTGGCACATGAGTGAGCAATTTTGAAAGCCCTATATATAGCTACACGGAACAGTTAAAGTAAATGGACAGCAGGCTTCTCACTCTTAGAGTGGGAAGAAAAGCAAGGGGAGGAGGTTAGAATGACCCACGTAGTAGATTGGAGTTACAGATACTAATGAACTCATGTTTGGTTTAATATAGATAGAGGTGCGTATATTCGCAGATACATGCATATGCATGGATTAGTATACATACAACCATCTAGTTAGCTTGCCAAGTTAGAGGGCCTAGAAACAAAAACAGTGGTAATGAACCCACCTAGTGTGTAGATCTTGGTTTCTCACACCATTCTCAAGTAATAGGAACTAGAGTTTTTTGAGGAGGGGTTGATTCAAGGAATGAGGCAGGAAATATACAAGATGAACCTAGAGCATCCTGTAGAGCCAGAAAATAAATGCTCAAAAAAGAAAAAATTTATAGGGCCCAAGAGCCAACTAAACCAGCTCCCAATGATCAAAGCTGGAACAATATGAGCAAGAAAATTTATAAATTATGGACTTGAGTTAACAAAAATAATAGTGATGGTGTATCAACGTCAATTTATTAATTGTGACAAATATACCACACTTAATCTAAGTTGTTAGTAAAAGGGGAAACTGAGTATAGGGTATATGAGAAAACTTTTAGTTAGTTTTGTTTTTGCAATAATTCTGTAAATCTAGAAGTGTTATAAAATTAAGTTTATTTTTAAAAGTCACACACTTTCAAGAGCTAAGTATATGTTCATGATTTATCTGCAGATAGATAAAAATATCATATCCCAAAGATCATTGAAAGGTCTTATCTTCAAGATTTCAAGTCCATTAAACTTGCAAGATGCTCAAAGAATGTAGCCTAGGCCAGTTTTATTCCAAAAGACGAACCCCACATTTCCAAAACAATTTTTTAAAACAAAACTAATGTTTTGCACTCACTGTCAGATTAAATTTCACATTGCTTTTAATCTTAATTGCTTGTATATGAAATACATTGCTGGTTTCAGAACAAAATTCACTTAGACAAGTAAATGACTTTTGTGCTGTATATTTCCACACATTAATAGCATCATTTGCATGCTAAAGAAATGAAATTTTTATTCTGCTGTGGCCACCAAGGATTAATTTAATGAATTGAATAGAGTTTTGATTGCCTTCTGAGAGAGAGAAGGTTAAAAGGTACATTTTGCTAAATATTTAAAATCTTTAACCTTTGTAGTATAGATCTCCATGATTAAAAAGAGAGATAGGTACTTAAAGCACAGTTGTATCTTGCTTGAAATTTTTCCCTTTTAAATTCAGAGGTCATCTATATGGTTCTTTGAATTAATATGGAGTATTTCCAACGAGAGTATAATTCCTCTATGAAAGAGTTTTCAAACATGTTTATCAGATTTCCTATGATTTCTGTTTTATCAAATCTGAGTGCATAGAGGAGGAACTTTTACATGTGGGCAAGCAGCATTAAGAGTCTCTAGCATGCTTTTTCTTCTGCAGCTACACGAGATCATCTTAGAATTCACAATTTCCATCCCTAAATGAATGGTCTTCGTAGTTCTATTTTTAATTTTTTTTTCTATTTTTTCTATTTCGTAGTTCTATTTTTAATTAATTTTTAATTCGGTTACTTGTGGAAAGATTAAGAACTATCTTTTAATTTGTGTTCTTGGAACTTCTGTATCAATTTATTAATTCACATTTGATATTCCCATCACAAACCATCAAACAGAACAAACCATATACTAGAGTTTTTTGTGATGCAGTGGACACTATGAATAGCATCAGACCATTTCTTTTATTAAATATGTTTTCTTCTCACAATTAACAGATTAAAAGAAATCAATCGAATATATGATTGAGACATCTCTATAAATATCTACAATAGCAGTCCAAGGAAAACATTAAAACAATCTTGTGGTAGAGAGTAAGAAACATCAGTTTTAAGTGGTAAATTACCTTATAAAATGTGTTTTACATTCTTGATATAATTAGAGTATCTGGGATTCAACATGTAACAATAAAATACAAGAATTTAAAGTAATATGTTTTCCTGAATCATTAAATTTAATCCAACCCATAATGTGCCTATTTAGTATTTCATTTAGCATCTCTTTTAAAGGTTTTATTTATTTGAGAGGGAGAGAAAGCAGGTGAGAGAGAGAGAGAGCATGGGCAGTGGGGAGGGGCAGAAGCAGAGGGAGAGGGAGAACCAGACTCCCCGATGAGCAGGCAGCCTGAGGACAATGTGGGGCTCAATCCCAGGACCCTAGGATCATAACCTGAGCTGAAGGTGGATATTTAACCCACTGAGCCACCCAGGTGCCTCTCATTTAGCATTTAGAAAAAAGTAGATTATTTTTGAGGTTGGACTAAAATGAATTTTTCATACACAAATACATTTTATTGTTCTATTATTTTTATACCTTTATGTGGTAAATATACACATGTTAACACATCTGAAAGACAAAGGATAAAAAAAGTGTTTAATAAAAGGTTAACTTCTTACAGTAGTACTGGAGTCATTTCCTCCTTGCACTGCAAGGCTTTCCAGTATGTCACTCTGGTCCCTTTCCAGTGGGCTTTGAATAGGAACCTGAGGCCCTACGCTACTGGAGAGCCTTTCCAATCCAGCCAGACTGCACTTAATTCTTTCCAGAAAGAGGACCATTTGTCTAACTATGACACCTGCTCCCTCTTACAGGCAATCTCTGTTGTCTGCTTTCTTTTCCCATGCATCGGTCCTAGCTGTTCTGTGCATGTCTCATAAACTTCAGTTGAAACTAGACATTTTAGGTAATATATTTTAGCAACTCTGGCTATTGATTTCCACTTCCCCTTTCAGGGCCTGTTTTTATTGTTGTTCGCTTGTTTATTTATTTAGTGACTTGGCTAGAATATTTTAGTGAAGCATATTATGCCTGCTATGTGAAGCCTCTCATTTGCTCCTCCTAAGGTAGAGCCCTGTGTGTGTGCACCATCACCCAGAGATGGCAGTTGTTTTATAAAGCAAGACTCTCTTTGTCTCTTTCCTGACCTGTCTAACGAGCTATCTGCTTCTACTGGTATCACACCCAGCTCTTAAGACTCCTCTAATTATGGCCTGATGGCTTTATTGTTTTTGACAGTGTCCTCAGGCATAAATTAGTCCACAATCTGGTCCAATTAATATGGGTAGGGATGGTTTTTAAAGACTGTCTTGGAGGTTTGTTCTGACTCTAGAAAGGTTTTTCTTGGCTATTTCCCTGCTTGTCTCTGGTAAACTAGCTGGCCTCTGGTTTAGCTTGGTAATTTCATAGAGCCAACAGTGTCCTCTTAATTGTTTATCACCAAAATCTCCATTGTTTTTGAGAGGGTTCTTTCGGTATTAAAATGACTCAGACCATATTTTCAAAAAAATTAATTTCTTTGGTGAAAGCTTTGGAGTTCTCTGTTTTAATGGACAGTCTGTTTCCCTGAGCAACTGATATGAATACTGGGCAGAGGCGGTAGCCTCTGTTATTCTCATCTTGCCTTTACTGGCACTGAAAATCTGTCCCACAAATGAGCTAGAATGATGACCAGAGCCCTAATATTTATGCCCAGCTAGGGCAAGCAACCAACCTAGGAATGGGGGCTGGGTGGAGGAGGGAACAGCACTCACCAATAATGTAGCCTCAGCAACTCCAAGTTGGAGGGGATTCAAAATGATCATGACCTACCCTTCCTAGGAAATTCGGTGCCCCTGATTTGGAGCTGAAAAGAGAAAGGAGTGCTGTCGTTTTGGACCTATCCACCCAGAGAGGAGCTTCTGTTAAGTCGAGCTAGTCTTCAACTTAATAGAAGGACTATCCACAACAGAGGAGGGACTGGAGGAGAGCAGAAGGAAGAGAGATGTGGCTCAGCATCCACAGACTCCCAGAGTACTTACAAATTTTAGTAGATTTTCCTAAATAAATGTTTCTTCATTTATTTGCTGTATACCATTTGGATAATTTTCAGAGATTTTAAAAAGTTGTGTGTGTGTGTGTATGTGTGTGTGTGTGTGTGTGTGTGTGTGTGCAGACATAGACATATAATTTTATCTATACATCTTTCTACCCATCTACCTATCTACGGTTCTGTCACTGGAAAGCCTGTTGATGGAACTCTTCATGCTGCTGTTCCTAAAGTGGACGCTATGTTGATGTCATTCGTTTTTGAGCCAGCCATGCCAAGCTATGATCAATAGTAACAGGATCATCTAATCTCATGCTTTCTTTTAGCCAAGTCAATGATAGGGTTTATAAAAGTTTAGTGCCAGTGTCTCTAGCTTCAGAGCTCTTTCTTTCCCCTCAAACTTTTCCCAAGAGAACAAGAGTCTTGGGGTCTCCAAAGCCTGACTTAAACAGCAAATGTGACTCTTAGCAACTTTCTATCCCTTAAACACGTGAAAATATGCAGCAGATTCTTGCTCTCAATGAGATATTAAAACTTAGAGCTTATTTTGTGCTACAGAAGATGACTGTCTTCATAAACAAATAATAATAACATAAACAAAATGTGTCATATTAAGCAATAAAAAGGAACAAACGATTGATTCATGCTTCAACATGGATGAGCCTCAAAAACATCATGTTAAGGGAAAGAAACCAAATGCAAAATGCTGCGTATTATATGATTCCACTTATATGAATAACCAGAGAGGGTAAATATATAGAGACAGAAAGATTAATGGTCATCTTGGGTTGGGGGAAGGAATGCAGACTGACTGCAAATAGGCCCAAGAAATCTTTTTGGAGTAATAAAAAGTGTTCTAAAATTGAATTTCTATGATGATTGCAGAACTCTGTAATTTAGTAAAAATCATTGAATTGTACGCTTAAAATGAGTGAATATGTGGTTTTAAAATTATGCTTTAATAGAATTCTTAACATATGATGGTCTTATTTGTCCTTATAATCTCTGTATTTTGCACAATTCCTAAAACATAGCATGTTCAATGATGTTGATAAGATGAGTGAGTCGATCGATTAATTAATAAAAATCCCACAGCCACAGATCAACTCTTGCCCAAATGGTAGTGTCAATGGACTGGAGGGCACAAAGGATCTATAGATCCACAAAACATAAGTTCACCATGCACTAGGAGAGGAAAATAAGTAACAAAAACACAAAATGCAAATAATAGTAAATTAGAAGCAACTCTTAACCCGAGTCTCACTGATGATCAAGTAGATGGGTACTTTAACACCATTCTTCTCCCAACCCATACCTCATCTAAGGAAAAATGTAGGGAGAGAAGGATAAGAAGAAAAAGACCCAGGACCAGGACCGCCTCTCTACTGACCATATTTCAGTCAAAGGGAGATCACTACAATCTGATTTTGTATCGTTAAGATATCTAAAGTTTAAGTTTTCATTTAAAGAATCTCTATAGCAAACAAACAAGCAAAAAGTATCTGAGTGAATTTGAATAATTATATTGATCTCAGTGCCAATTGATTTTAAACAAATTATTTCCTAATCGATCTTATAGATCATCTTCTCAGGATGCTATCATTGACCTGGAACACCCTCCACTAATCCATAACATAGGAACAAATACAGAATGGTTTGGGAAAGGCTGGGCAAGGGCTTCCTCATTCACCATTCTACTCCTGGGAACACAGTAGGTTCTTAAATATTTATTGTATGATTTAACGAAATCTTGAAGTTACTAAAACACAATGCCAAACAAACTCAGTGTTGTAGCAAACCCTGCAGCTCTTAATTAGGTGAACAAAACACAATATCCATTTGCCAGTTTGTATAGGTTTCATTACTCTCTTGCTCACATTGAGATGTTGGTATGTTAAGAAATTTACTGAATAATCAGTGACGGGCTATGCACTTGCCATACTATTCACAGGAACATTTTGTCTGATGAAAAACAATAGAAGGCCAGTATGCAAACTACTTTTTCCAATTCAAAACACCACAAAGCTCAACATCTAATGATAATATAAAACCGTTTAAAAGTCCATTTCTTTTATTCATAAAGTATTTACTTTACAGGATATAAGTATATCTTATATAAGGATTTACATCCCATAAACATCCAGTTTCTGACCTGCCTCTAGATAAGATTTTGCCTTCTGCTTTTTATTAATTTAGGCATTTCACTTCCCATGGAAGTGAAATTTAAATGAGAAGTTTTTGCGATTTGATTTTAATGCCAATAAAATTTTTGGTATGGGTTGAGGTTGAGAAATACTGCTAAATGTAGTTTTTCAATTATCTATGGATTTCAATTATCCAGGGATCCCTCTCCTTTATTAGAATAAATAACTGTGAGTTAATATAACTTATTTGGATAGAATTTAAATCTCGCCACGCTCAACTTCATTATCTGGAACTGGGCTTTCATTTTCAAAAACTGAAGGAAATTTAGGAAATTACATTATTGTTACTTTTCCTTTTCTTTAAAAAAGCTGACAGAAAGTGTTTCATGCATCAAGAAAACAATAAACTAGAAAGATTGTCAGCCATTTTTTAGTACTTTACAGATTCTAAGACATATTTTATCATATTCTTCAAACTTAATGGCTATGATACTTGAAAAATGTTTTGAGACATAAAAATATGCATAGATATACAAGTTTCATTTGTATATTACACGCATATATATGAATAAGCCATATAAGAGTTTGAAAGACATTTTTAAACTTCAGTAATTAATTATGAAAATATTGCACAAACATTTACTGCCTTCCTGAATGGACATTCAACATTAACATATGTCATCAGAAGATCTTAATTGAATCACTATAGTTAAGAACATGGGCCAAGGATTTTGATCATGACCTTCAGCAAATTATTTGACTTCTTAAGTCTCAGTTCCTTCTGAGTAAAATGGATTTTTAATGGGTTTTTCTGAGAAATAGGTTACAAATACATGTGAATATAAATACATATATTATATATACATGTATACAACAGACATATAATATCTATATTTGCATAATGCCTTGCACATAGATAATTAAATAAGAGTTGTACTATGGTTATTATTACCATCTTTGGCTCCTTTCTTTTCTTTACGTCCATGTCAAATCAGCTGAAAAATCATCTCAAGAAATCAATTTCTATAGTGTCTCTCAAATGTACACAGTTCTCTTTTTCTTTTCCACTAGTCTTACCTAAGACCATAATACTACTTCCTGGTCTATTGTAATAGTCCCATAACTCTTCTCACTCTCTCTAATCTTTCCTCCTCTACCCACAGTTCTGCAAGAGATACCTTTAAAAACACAGTTGATCATGTATCATTCTGTGGGAAAAAAAGCTTTAATATTTCACCATATGTCATTAAAATAGAGCCTCACATTGGCATCAAAGTCACAATGTGATCGAATCCACATTTCCAGTGTCTTCACTCTCTGAACCACCTTCTGCCTTCCTCTCTTATTCACCACCCAAAAACATCCTAAGTCATACTACCTGCCTGATGACAAGCTCTGGATTTTCCCAGTTCACAACCTTGCTTGAATTATTTTCACTGCCCTTAAAATTCCTCCCCCTATTTATGGTGAAGATGGAAAAACCCTATAAAAAGACACCTAAGGGGCGCCTGGTTGGCTCAGTCAGTAGAACATGTAACTCTTGATCTTGGGGCATGAGTTTGAGCCCTACATTGGCAGTAGAGATTATTTAAGAAAAAAAAAAAAAAAAGACACCTGATTCTGTATTCTGGTGCCTTATAAGGTCTCCACAGACACTGATTCATACCCATCTTCCAGAACTCCTGTATTATTCATTTTATCATGCCTCACATTTGCTGGAGGACTGCATCAGAGCAGGCTTTTGTTTATCGGAAGATTACTTAGATTGATACTTTATTATGACTACCTGTTTGATTTTCCAATACAATTCTGAGACTAAACAAGGGCTTTTGGATTCCCTGATAATGCCCTTGAAAGCGCCTCATGCCAGTAAGCCTCACTAGCTCTACAACACTACCCTGAACAAATCATTCAACTCCAATTTATATAAGATGGAATTTGGAAAAATCGGTTCCTCCCTTCCCCTCTACTCTAATGTGTCTCTCAAATCTCTACCATATATTGCATCTCTCTCAAGAAGTATTTCAAAGCCTCTTTTTTTTTTTTTTTGAAGATTTTATTTATTTATTTGTCAGAGAGAGAGAGCACAAGCAGGCAGAGTGGCAGGCAGAGGAAGAGGGAGAAACAGGCTCCCCGCTGAACAAGGAGCCCAATGCGGGACTCGATCCCAGGACCCCGGGACCATGACCCGAGCCTAAGGCAGCCGCTTAACCAACTGAGCCACCCAGGTGTCTCTCAAAGCCTCTTTAAGTGGAGTATTCTTTTCTTCCCCTGCAATCCAATTGAACCTTACATCTTTCCTATAATTCAGATCACATATCCCTTTTTCAGAATTTTTTGTATTTGTGCCTTTTGATTTTACTATATCACATGCTCTTAGATAAAGCATTTATTTTACTCTCTATGATACCTACATCAGAATATATCTCATAGCAAATATTGAATACATACATGGTGAGTTGAATTGATATAAAATGAATTGCATAATAAGGAACTGATATAATAAGAATATCACCTAATATTTGTAAAATAATTTACACTTTTGAAAATAAAACTATAGATGTAGACATTTGGCAGAGCAAGTAATACTCTCAATGCCCCATTCTAGATAGAACATTGAGACCCAGAGAGTCATAGATATATTACTTCAGAACAAGAAGCCTAGTTCTAACAGCTTGCCCAGAGTTTTCCTACAACCTTGAAGTGCTTTCTAGCCTCAAGTATAGATGGCAATGATTCAGAATTCTGTGGTGATACTCTAATGTCGTGGAGATAA
This sequence comes from Potos flavus, assembly GCA_028534135.1. Taxonomy (NCBI): domain Eukaryota; kingdom Metazoa; phylum Chordata; class Mammalia; order Carnivora; family Procyonidae; genus Potos; species Potos flavus. The sequence goes on along the minus strand of CM052900.1, from coordinate 85,576,413 downwards.
TACAGAAGTCAAGTCATTGCTTTACATATGCACCTTTCCTCTCCTACATGGAAATAATCTTATTGTTCATTACAAAAATAAATGGTTAAAATGAAGAAGAGATGGCAATAATGCTATGTTACGCCACATAGCTCTTCAGAAGGAAGGGGTAGAACTAAATGTGTTAACATGAAAGTGTACCTGATATAAGGTTAAATTAAAAATTGTTTCAAAATGACAAAACCACATTGCATCACTTATACATTAAAATTATAAAATATAGGATGCCATATATTCTCCAGGACTACATATGTTATGCAAATGCACAGCAAATGTTCTGGAAGAATATGTACCAAACAGAAGTCATTAGCTCTGAGAATCAAGGAGAGGTAGAATGAGGTTGGGATGCCAGCCATGGAACTGAACGTTAGAAGTTGCTTTTCTTTCCCTCCATTTAAATAATGTTTTCGTTTTTTTTCTCTCAATCCTTTTTTTTTTTTTAATTAACATATAATGTATTATTTGCCCCAGGGGTACATGTCTGTGAATCATCAGGCTTACACATTTCACAGCACTTACCATAGTTCATTTTTTTTTTAACAAGTAAAATGTATTTTGGCCCTAAACCAGTTGCCAGAGTTGAAATTCTGTCTCTGCCATTTACTACTTGTGTGAACTTGAGAAATATATTCTCTCCACCTCTGTTTGCCATCTACAAAATCTTTATAAAACACCCATATGATAGGCAATATTGCCTTTATTGGCACACAAGCACTTTTTTTTTTTAAAGATTTTATTTATTTATTTGACAGAAAGAGAGATCAGAAGTAGGCAGAGAGGCAGGCAGAGAGAGAGGGGGAAGCAGGCTCCCTACTGAGCAGAGAGCCCGATGCAGGACTCGATCCCAGGATCCTGAGATCATGACCTGAGCTGAAGGCAGAGGCTTTAACCCACTGAGCCACCCAGGCGCCCCAACACAAGCACTTTTTAAAAAGATTTAATACTTTGGTTAAGCAACAGAATCCTTAAATAGAAAATAGACATCCAAATTTCCCAAAACATATATTTTACCTTTTAGATATTCCATATTATATCTGGGAAGTTTCTATATACTATAGATTGGAATCTGAAACTGAAAGTTAACAGTACCAATTTAGAGATGCCATCGAATTGAATTATGTCTTAATCATTATGTTCTAATGTTATAGGTTGGAACATCTTTCAGACACTATAAAATATTACAGAGATCGCCATATGGAAAATTCAGCAAAAATTTAATAAACTCTTTATCTATTTGAATAATTATGTTGAACCCACTGTCTCATGTCTGATAACATGTTCTTCTTAAGAAAGCATTCTCTTCTTCAGCATTGGGAGCAAGGGAGTAGGAGACCTAAATTTTGTCAGGTCCCAGGAATTCAGCTAGATAGTAATCAAACCATTCTGAACACCTACAAACTCAACAGGAGATTGAAGAAAAGAATAGCAGCAATTCTATGAACAGAAAAGCAACCACTTTCTGGAAGGTAGGACATGTGGAGAAGTGAATCCAAGGCAATATACAGGAGGAGAGACAACAGTGGGGGAGGGAGCCTCCATCAGAACTTTTAAAAGTCCACTCCACTGAGAGATGTCTCTCCAGTGGCTAAGCGGGGGGTGGAGCCCTCACTGGGACAGTGTGGTCTCAGGACCCTTAGGGTCAGAGAAAGACCATGGGTGCCTGAGTGTGGCAGAACTCCCAGGTAGTGGAGAGGGGAAGCCAGCTGCAAAGACGGAGCCGAGGAGTGGGCTCTCAGTTCGGGGTTGCCATAAACCATGATCCAGGGCACAGTTGTGCCACTACTCTTTGAGCAGGGACCCCACAAGTGACAGATCTGGGGAGACTCACCTTCCTCCCCCCGGGCAGTGGCACAGGAGCACGCTGCAGGAACTGCTGGGTTTAGAGACTCTAAACGGGGACGTGCACCAGAGATAGAAATGCGGTCACAGGCTGGGTGAGCATGGAGTGCGGCCGGAGACCAGGGAGACAGGCGTCATTGACTACTTTTCTCTAAGGGCTCCCTGAAGAGCTTGGGATCCCCAAGCTCTGGGCTCCTCCAGGGCTAGAGATCGGGAGACTGCCATCATCATTCTCATCCTCCAAAGCTGTATGAAAGCGTTCAGGGAATAAAAGCTACCAAGAGCAAACCTGAGCAGATTGCTTAGCCCGGCCCCTGGCAAGGGCAGTGCAATTCCACCTTGGGCAAAGACATTTGAGAATCACTGCAACAGGCCCCTCCCCTGGCTGCAAGAACAGCTAGCCAAGACCAAGTTCACCGATCAATGAGAACTGCAGAACTCCAGTGCTAGGGGAATACAACACATAGAATTCATGGCTTTTTTCCCCATGATTCTTTAGTCTTTCAAAGCTAAATTTTTAAAATTTTCTTTATTTTTTCTTGTTTTTTTATTTTTTGTCTTTCTTATTTTAACCATCATCTTATCAATACCTTTTTTAAAATCTTTTTTAAAAATTTCATTGTTAGAAGGGTAAAGATGGCGGAGGAGTAAGAGGCAGAGATAGTGTCTGATCCCAGAAGTTCAGCTAGATAATTATCAAACCACTCTAAACAACTACAAACTTAGCAGGAAATAGAAGAGAAGACGAACAGCACCTCTAGGAACAGAAAATCGACCACTTTCCGGAAGGTAGGACGTGCAGAAAAGTGAATCCAAAGCGACGGGAAGATAGACTGCGGGGGGAGGGGCCGGCTCCCGGCAAGCCGCAGAGCAGCAGAGCACAAAATCGGAACTTTTAGAAATCTGCTCCACTGAGGGACATCGTTCCAGAGGCTAAGCGGGGGGTGGAGCCCTTGCGGGGACAGCATGGTTCCAGGACCCGCGGGGTCACAGAAAGACCGGGGGTGTCTAAGGGTGGCAGAGCTCCCAGATATCAGAATGGAGAAGCCAACGGCAGAGACCGAGCCGAACAGTGAGCTACCAGCTTGGGCTTACCTTGAACCGTGATCCCGGCACAGTCAGGCCGCTGCTCTTAGAGCAGGGACCCCACAAGGGGCAGATCCGAAGAGACCCCCTCCTTCCTCCTCCGGGAGGAGCGGCGCGGTAGCTTGCGGCAGGAATCTGCTGGGTTTGGAGACTCCAAACGGCCGTGCGCCAGAGACAGAAATGCTTGGTCACAGGCCGGGTGAGCTCGGAGCGCGGCCAGAGACCAGGGAGACGGGAGGGACGGACTGCTT
>CM052900.1:85276841-85572698 GCA_028534135.1 Potos flavus | reverse complement strand
ATCTATGCCCCTAACATGGGAGCAGCCAACTATATAAATCAATTAATAACAAAATCAAAGAAACACATCAACAATAATACAGTAATAGTTCGGGACTTTAATACCCCCCTTACCGAAATGGACAGATCATCTAAACAAAAGATCAACAAGGAAATAAAGGCTCTAAATGACACACTGGACCAGATGGACATCACGGATATATTCAGAACATTCCATCCTAAAGCAACAGAATACACATTCTTCTCAAGTGCACATAGAACATTCTCCAGAATAGATCACATCCTGGGTCACAAATCAGGTCTCAACCAGTACCAAAAGTTTGGTATTTTCAGACCACAATGCATTGAAATTAGAACTCAACCACAAGAGGAAAGTTGGAAAGAACTCACATAGATGGAGGCTAAAGAGCATCCTACTAAAGAATGAATGGGTCAACCAGGAAATTAAAGAAGACTTTAAAAAATTCATGGAAATAAATGAAAACAAAAACACAACTATTGGAAATCTTTGGGATACAGCAAAGGTGGTCCTGAGAAGAAAGTATATAGCAATACAAGCCTTTCTCAAGAAACAAGAAAGGTCTCAAATACACAACCTAACCCTACACCTAATGGAGCTGGAGAAAGAACAGCAAATAAATCCTAAACCTAGCAGGATAAGAAAAATAATAACGACCAGAGCAGAAATCAATGAAATAGAAACAAAAGAACAGTAGAACAGATCAACGAAATGAGGAGGTGATTCTTTGAAAGAATTAATATGATTGACAAACCCCTGGCCAGACTTATCAAAAAGAAAAGAGAAAGGACCCAAATTAATAAAGTCATGAATAAAAGAGGAGAGATCACAACCAACACCAAAGAAATATAGACAATTATAAGAACATATTATGAACAACGATATGCCAGCAAATTAGACAATCTGGAAGAAATGGGTGCATTCCTAGATGTATAAACTACCAAAACGGAACCAGGAAAAAAAGGGAAAACCTGAACAGACCCATAACCAGGAAGGAAATTGAAGCAATAATCAAAAATCTCCCAAGAAACAAGAGTCCAGGGCCAGATGGCTTCCCAGGGGAATTCTACCAAACATTTAAAGAAGAATTAATACGTATTCTCCTGAAACAGTTCCAAAAATAAAAATGGGAGGAAAACTTCCAATCTCATTTTATGAGGCCAGCATTACCTTGATCCCAAAACCAGACAAAGACATAATCAAAAAGGAGAATGACAGACTAAGCCACATCCCAGGACCATAGCCATGGATCCTGATATTGGACTTGATGACCAGGGTCTTGGGTGGATGTAGTCTCAAACACCAAATCTGATTTTTCGTTCCAGGTTATTCTTAATTACTCTGACGAACAAGAAGAGCTGAGGACTTTCTCAGGACCCCTAATCAGGTAAATTATCTTAAGAGCTGCCAGGTGAGGGCTCTTGAACCTACGAAATCTGCCTGCCCAGTTCAGCATTTGGGAGATTTGTGCTTGGCTTCCTTGAAAGAAAATGTCTATCTCCTGTGGAGTAGAATACTCTGCACAACGAGATAGAGACAAATGTGGCCTGAGCCATTTTGACAAGCAATTTGATAGTTGAAGGGCAGAGAGAAAAACATGAACATGAATGCAAAAAATTCTCACCAAAATACTAGCCAATAGGATCCAATAGAACATTAAAAGGATTATTCACCACGACCAAGTGGGATTTATTCCTAGGGTGAAGGTTGGTTCAACATCTGCAAATCGATCAATTTGATACAATACATGAATGAAAGAACAAGAACCATATGATACTCTCAATAGATGCTGTAAAAGCATCTTACAAAGTACAGCACTCTTTCTTGATCAAAACTCTTCACAGTGTAGGGATAGAGGGTACATATCTCAATATCATCAAAGCCATCTATGAAAAACCCACAGTGAATATCATTCTCAATGGGGAAAAATGGAGAGCTTTTCCCTTAAGGTCAGGAACACGGCAGGGCTGTCCACTATCACCACTGCTATTCAACATAGTACTCGAAGACCTAGCCTCAGCAATCAGACAACAAAAAGAAATAAAAGGCATCTGAATTGGCAAAGAAGAAGTCAAACTCTCATTCTTTGCAGATGACATGATACTTTATATGGAAAACCCAAAAGACTTCACCCCAAAATTGCTAGAACTCATACAGGAATTCAGTAAAATGTCAGGATATAAAATCAATGCACAGAAATCAGTTGCATTTCTATACACCAACAACAAGACAGAAGAAAGAGAAATTAAGGAGTCGATCCCATTTACAGTTACACCCAAAGCCATAAGATACCTAGTAATAAATCTAACCAAAGAGGCAAAGAATCTTTACTCAGAAAACTATAGAATACTCATGAAAGAAATTGAGGAAGACACAAAGAAATGGAAAAACGTCCCATGCTCATGGATTGGAAGAACAAATATTGTGAAAATGTCTATGCTACCTAAAGCAATCTACACATTTAATGCAATCCCTATCAAACTACCATCTACCTTGTTCTAAGAAATGGAACAAATAATCCTAAAATGTGTATGGAACCAGAAAAGACCCCAAACAGCCAAAGGAAAACCAAAGCTGGCAGCATTGCAATTCCAGACTTCAAGCTCTATTACAAAGCTTTGCAATTCCAGACTTCAAGCTCTATTACAAAGCTGTAATCAAGACAGTATGGTACTGGCACAAAAACAGACACATAGATCAATGGAACAGACTAAAGAGCCCAGAAATGGACCCTCAACTCTATGGTCAACTAATCTTTGACAAAGCAGGAAAGAATGTCCAATGGAAAAAAGTCTCTTCCGCAAATGGTGTTGGGAAAATTGGACAGCCACATGCAGAAGAATGAAACTAGACTATTTCCTTACACCACACACAAAAATAGACTCAAAATGGGTTAAAGACCTCAACGTGAGACAGGAATCCATCAAAATCCTTGAGAAGAACACAGGCAGCAACCTCTTCGACCTCAGCCGCAGCAACTTCTTCCTAGAAACATCACCAAAGGCAAGGGAATCAAAGGCAAAAATGAACCATTGGGACTTCATCAAGATAAAAAGCTTCTGCACAGCAAAGGAAATAGTCAACAAAACCAAAAGACAACCGACAGAATGGGAGAAGATATTTGCAAATGACATATCAGAAAAAGGGCTAGTATCCAAAATCTATAAAGAACTTCTCAAACTCAACACCCAAAGAACAAACAATCCAATTAAGAAATGGGCACAAGACATGAACAGACATTTCTGCAAAGAAGACATCCAAATGGCCAACAGACACAGGAAAAAGTGTTCAACATCACTGGGCATCAGGGAAATACGAATCAAAACCATAATGAGATACCACCTCACACTAGTCAGAGTGACTAAAATTAACAAGTTAGGAAATGACAGGTGTTGGCAAGGATGTGGAGAAAGAGGAATCCTCCTACAGTGTTGGTGGGAATGCAAGCTGGTGTAGCCACTCTGGAAAACATTATGGAGGTTCCTCAAAAAGTTGAAAATAGAGCTACCCTATGACCCAGCAATTGCACTACTGAGTATCTACCCTAAAGATACAAATGAAGTGATTCGAAGGGGCACGTGCACTCCAATGTTTATAGCAGCAATGTCCACAATAGCCAAACTATAGAAAGAGCCTAGATGTCCATCAACAAATGAATGGATAAAGAAGATGTGGTGCATATATACAATATATTGTATACATATATACAATGATGCAGCCATCAAAAAAAAGAACATGAAATCTTGCCATTTACAATGATGTGGATGGAACTAGAGGCCATTATGCTAAGCGAAATAAGTCAATCAGACAGAGACAATTATCATATGATCTCACTGATATGAAGAATTTGAAAAAGGAGACAGAGGATCATAGGGGAAGGGAGGGAAAATGAAATAAGATGAAGCCAGAGAGGGAGACAAAGCATAAGAGACTCTTAATCTCAGGAAACAAACTGAGGGTTGCTGGAGGGGATGGGGGTAGGAATGATGGGGAGGCTGGGTGATGGACACTGGGGAGGGTATGTGCTATGATGAGTGCTGTGAATTGTGTAAGACTCATGAATCACAGACCTGTACCCCTGAAACAAATAATACATTATATGTTAACTTAAAAAAGAAAAAAAAAGAAAGATAAAGAAAGAATTCTCTTCAATATTGGCAAATTTCTTTTCACTATTATTGACCTCTCAAGTTTGGAAATTTCTGACACATAGCAAAATGGTTTCCTAGAATCTCAATATATATGTAAAGGTGACAGAAGTTGCTCAAATGATTAATCCAAAATGAAGCCTACGACATAGTAAATGGGTCCTAAAAACCTAGTTACGGCTGTATAGAGAAAACAAAGGAATTTCCACATTAACTCAGTGACATTGCTACTTCATTTTACATGCCTAGTTTAATTAAAAATGAGGCTGTGCCAACCGGGAATATCAAGCCGTGTTTTGCTCAGACAACTAAATGCCTTAAAAACTGCTGGCCTTCACCCATTTTTTTTGTTTATTTTTCTTAATGTTCTTGTTGAGAAAACCCATAATTGAAAAAAATTTTGTTTAGCATCATCTCCCAACATTTCCTGAGCATATACTGTGGGCCAGGAATTGTGCTAGGTACCGGTAGTATACATGGGAATACGTGACATTCCTTGGCTTTATAAAATTTGCAATCTAGACAGAAACACACACAAGCAAACAAGTGATTTTTTTTTTAAGAATTTATCTGTTAGAACTAAGGCTCATGTGCTACAGTCACACACACAAACAGTTCTTTAAAAGCAGTTACATTAATCCTTAAACACATTATTTTGGAGAAAAAGGTGGCAAATTTAATTCAAACAACACCAATCATGTTATATACTAATTATTTTTTATCAGTGATGGTTTTTTTTCCCCCCAAAGCCTGTTTTTTTCTGGCTCACGATATTATTTTTCATTTTTCTTCTAGCCTGATCTTTATATCCTAAATATTCCTCCAAAATTCATTGTGAAGTCACTGCAATGAGAGGATCCATTCACCAGGTGATTTTCTTTTGGGCTCTGCCTTATCTTAGATCAGAAGACTTGGATTGATCTTGACTGGCATAACACTTTTTGTCATGGAGCCAACAGGATATCTCTAGCTCAAAATCTTAGCATTTAAAAAGCAGTTGAGAATCTGTGAGGATTACTGTCCCGTGGACACCTGTTATAAATCTGAGTAAGGGATACCTTGGCAACATTATTTTCCAAGTGTTTCTGTTTGATATAATCAGGCCTGACCACCAGCTTCTGTTTCTGCCAAGTCTATTATGTATCATTTTTAGTTGATGTAATTCTTTTAAAGCCAAATCAGAGTGCTGTGCTGTAAATAAAGCTCACTCTTTTTCACAGCAGGCAACTGTGTGATTACTCCTACTAACTTTATTTCTCTACCCCTTCCAAACCATGCATATCACCAAGGAGGTGCCTGGGTGTAAGAGGAAAAGAATAGAGCGTTCCTGAACTGTAATGATGTGTACTTTATCAGCCACTGACTTGCACAATGAAAGAAGTAGTAATTGCCTGATGATGTGTCAGGTGACCTTTGGGTTTTACATACAAAAGAATTCAGAGGCGATAATACAGAACAAGTAAAAGTGACATTTTCAATATCACAGCTGGAGCAGAACAACCTACTATTTAGTCTACTATTTCCATGTGAACACTGAGTACTTGGGTCAGCTTTTTCATCATGTCACAAATTTGACTGCATTATTTGGACTTTTAGAAAGTTGTAAATAAGCACTATGCATACTGATTTCAGATAAATGATTCTGATCTTGGATATTTTCAGCCTTTCCGTTCTCTGAGTTCCTGTAGTGTCTACAGTCTGAATCACTCAACCCAGCACTTAATTAAATGTAAGCCTTTAATTGCATTCTTGGGTATAAACCAGAATCTTCCATTCTGTTTTAACACTGACTGACACTGACTGGCACATAGTAGGTTTCTGATTAAAAAAAACAAAAAACAAAACACCTTTGGATTGTTTCAATCTCTATTGCATCAGGAAGGGACGTTAGTCTACTTTACAGAGAACGATATTAAGCAATTTTCAAAGGAACAGTAGGTTCTTGGCAAAAAAAAGAAACAAACTCACAAATCCTAAAATAATTTCCTTTCTGCTACCTATGGATCACATTGCAGTTTGATGCAAGATTCAGAGATACTTTTAGGTCTCTAAATATTTCACAAGATGGGAAAAAACAGTGTTCCAATCTCAAGAAAAATTGAAGGAGACATAGCATTGAAAGACTGCATTGAAAAAATTGTCTCCTTCTGAATTAGGAACACCAGTGGCCCATTATTCTAAAAAGACCACATATATACCACTACTACTACTACTAATAATAATAATAATAAAAATAATCCAAGAAAGTTTGAAACAGGCTAAAAATTAAGAAAAATATATTGGTATTTTTATCAAATAAAAACTAAAATGAACAAAACCCCTTACTTATTGACTGCTTCTATTGAGTATATATAAGATTGCTTTATAAGTACTATGAGCCTAGATATTAATTTGTTTCCCAATATATTCTGGCCAACCTAAATACATATTAGCGATAATACAGAATCCCTATTTTACAATAAAAAGTCATTAACAGGCAAGGAAAATTGTCCTTATTTCTAACATATACTGATTTAGTAATTAAAACCATGATATTCTGAGGCATAAGACAAAGTTCTTAAGTATTTAAAGTAGGAATTGGACAGCTGTCCAAAAGCAAAGTAAAATAAACCAAAATTCTCATGGATTTATATAATCTCATTCATTCCCAAATGGCTCTTGTTAAAATACCATTTACCTTATGTTAACCCAACAAAAATCAAGTCGTTTTGTTCCCTTCACTCTCGATTGCCCGTTGAGTGATAAGAACATTTATGGTACCATAAGGCCAAGATGAGGGATCAACACAAATCTTTCCCCACTCTCCTCTCTTTCTTGGCAAATGTCTCTTACCACTAAAACCAATGTGGTTTCCACTCAGTTCCTTGGGCCACTGAACTCCTACCCTTTGAAAAGGAACTCCAGAAGCCATTAGACCATTGTGACAAGGAACAGTAATTTACCTCAATATACCCTTCAAATCTGTTAAATAAACGAGGGTAAGCTGGGCATCTCTTCTGTGCTGTGGTTCAACTGCTGGTTCAGTCGTGAGAAGTTAGAGTGCAGATACAGCAACTGCATTGCCACCTGCTGTTCTTTGTGACAGGTGCCACTGGCCCTTGACACTGAAAAAGCAGAGCATTGTCACCCAAAGCCAGGCAGCTCAGGAGTTTGGGGATATATATAAGTATATATATACATATATCCATATACATTGCCCTGAGGATTTATGCTGTCATCCTAATGCCAAAAGTAATACCTAATAACCTCTGCTTCCAAACATATATTTGCAAAACTGTCGAGCCAAGGTGGCATTTCTGCATTAGTAGAAACAGTTGCCTTTTCCAACATCAGGAATGGCTTAGTTTTTAAATTTTCGGTATAAATTAAAACGACGACGGTTCTTAGGATTACTCATATGAAGAAAGGAAGCTTTGGTTTCTCACTTTCTGGACAAATATATATCATAAGTGTATTTTTAGGAGTCCTGCTCAACTCCATCATAAAGATCCTCTCTTTGATAAGCACTAATGATCTACTATTCAAGCCAAAACGTTGTAGGCTTTGTGGGTTTCACTTAATATTCAGACCAACTGTCTCCTGACTATGTAACATCTCACATCCCGTCAGTGTCTCCCGCTAGAGAAAACTTGGGTATGTTTTTCTCTTATTTGAACTGTGAAATTCAAATAAATGTGAATCAAAAGAGGAGTTAACCCTTTTATAAAATTAGCTATTCTGGGCTGTTGGCTGACTGATTAAGAACAAACTACTTAATAAGAAAATGTGTTCCAAATTGAAAGCAAATCCATACATGGCACCTTCATCAGAAGGAAAGTAGACACAAATATCAGACTTGTACTTTCTGCTCCCATGGGACTCTCCTTTGACAAGTAGAGCCACCAGGAAAAGAAAAAAAAAAAAAAAGGATAAACCTCTCATTATCAGCCCAAGCACACAATATGGATATGGTAGCTGAAATGAGTGGGAGAAAATAATTGGGTTGGAATTTATTTTTATAATATGGGAATGGAGGCATTTTCTATCTTTAGTTTAAAAAGAAAGATGATTCTAGTTTAATGCTATTGTTGATTTAGCCTGTTTTCTTATCTTTTGGGGATAACTTCCCAGTGAGTGAGCTAAAGGGAAACTTGTACAGTTCATAAATACCCGCAATTACTAAACCTCTCCCCTGTACCTTTTGAGACCAGAATTTCCAGATAGATACCGAGGGACCCTGTGATGATGCATTGGATTAATTCACTAGCCTCTCACTCCTTTAAGTTTCTAAGAGACCAAATCTTTAAAGCTGACATATGGGAGAGTAGTGATATATTACATTAATTCTGTAGCCCCTTACTTTCATTTTAGGTCCTATGTGTTTCAATGGACATTTGTCTCCATCACAACCACATCACACCAAATATTTGATTTGTCAGTTCATTTGGTCAAATACCACTCAACACAAGAAGTGCTCAGGGAGGAGAAGAATCTAGCTCAAGATCTGCAGTCGTTTTCTGAAGTTGACCCAAATGGCTTTTTGCTTCCAGTTTCTCAGAATCCTGCCTCTGTAGTTGCCTTTCCCTTTGATCCATCTAGGACTTCAAAGTGACAGTTTGGGATATTATCTCTCTCTTCTTTTCCTCACTAATGAATCTATAGCAGCATGAGTTTTCCACATTCTGTGTAATGCTCAACATCAGGGTTTTCAATTTATAGTCTCATGTCCTCTGACGCTGTTCCTTCTGCTGTATAGTCTCTGCCTAAGATTATACTTTAAATATGTTTCCCAAGCTTTTTCTGCAGTGACGGGCCTGGAATGTAAGTTTATTATGGACAGTGGAACAAGCAGAGAGCAGAAAAACATTGAGAGCCCTACACGAGCTCCGCCACTGCATTTGAAATGTTCTGAAACTAACTCTAAAGCCATTAATATTTGTAGTTTGTATCTAAAAACATTTTCATGTACAGTATTTCACATCATCCTCATAGAAGAGTGAAACGAAGTGATTATCAATCTCAGCATCGCTTATCAATGAAGAAACTGAGTCTTTGGCAGGGGAGTCACTTGTCCAGGGCATGCAACTTGTACAGGACAAAATTGGGAATTTAACCAGGTCCAGCTAGTGCTTATCTTTCCCCCAAACCATCTTGCCCTCCAGCGGAGGTTAGAAAAACTGGGGTTTCAAATGCTAAGGTACAGATTACCAACAGTGAGAACAGGCAAATCCACAGTGGCTATGATCTAGTGAGTCCTTCCGGCACAGAACAGGGAGTGAATATCTGCATGAGATATGCATATCGCTGCCCTTAAAGGAAATATGAACTCTTCCAGAATAAGTGGGCCAAACACAACATACAGTGCTCTGTATAACTGCCGTTTTGTAAAATTCACACAATAATCACCTATTTAATGTTTGTCTTCCCTGTGAAACTGTAATCTCCACAAAGGGAAACAACATCAATTCTCCTGTGCATTCATACCAAGACGGAAACTAAAATAATCCTTCCTTTCATTCTAGATTCTGGCCAATGTCAGCTCTAGAGTTTCTAGGTCTACTAGGACTGTACTACAAGCCTCTAGTTCATCCTATGCACAATATTGAAAAATAAGATACTTTGAACAACAGATTCTCTGAATCCATTACACCCAGGCATAGAGTATCTGACATAAGTCAATATCCACTTATTACTTCTACAATGAACACTCTGAAAAGAATCCTTTCAAAGGTAGCAAACGATTTGACTGATGTGAAACGGTAGGCTGTAGAGACCTGTGGACATCATTAAAGAGTACTTGATGGATAGAACAGAATAAGGAAAAGAAAGTCAGGAGTTATGCAAATTAGGTGGAAGAAGCAAGGCAGTGTCTGGTGAGAAACTAAATGAAACCAAACCCAAGAACAACAACAAACAACAAAATCATGGGTTGTTTGGGAGAAGCTCTGTCAGGAGCAGTGTAACACGTCAGGTTTCCATCTATACTCATTGCAGCTTTAGACAGCCTGTGTAAGTTCCTGTGACCTCCTCCAACGTTGTTATAAAAAGACTCTTAGATCACATGCACAGGCTCCTTTAAAATATAAGTAGGTGATACATGGAGGAGGGGTATGCTGTACGATGTTGCGCAAATATAATTTTATGAGAACAGACTGTACTACACTGATGATTTTAAATAGACTTTAAATCAGTGCTAATAAGAGAAGAAATAGCCAATTGTCTACATCACAGATAACACGGTAGCCACTTTTCAACTTCGAATTTGAGTTTTATTAAGCTATCATTTCCTCACATTTACAATATGGCCCATGACTGAAATTATATCTCTAGCCTTTGTTGAAATATCTATAATTTCAAATGTTTGTTGAACATTTTGCTGTTCTTTCCACATAAAAATGTTCAGAGAACCATTGGCTATCATCATAAGACTATATTAAGGTTCATTTTCTTTTGTTTTGCTTAGCTGTGTAGGTCTGGCCACTACTACAATGTATAAATTAGGCTCGTGCTTCCCTCTGTTAAAGAAGATAAAGAATGATTCATGTGCTTATTGCCTTCGGAAATGTTGGATGAAAGGAAAATAAGCATTTTTGCCAGTGAAGTAATCCATACACTCAGAATAACTGCTACAGATAAATGGGCTTTGAAATGGGCAGTGATAGCCTTCCCATCATTAAGTAGGCCTATAGGAGACCTTACCTTCAGTCTGCTCATTTAATGTAATCAGGAGCCTTTTTAAGAACTTGTCAGGGGACATAATGGTAGATGAAACATAGCTCCAACCATGTCATAGTAGGCAGACCGAAGCCATGAGTCACCCAGTATGCTGAGAAGTGGAGAGGTGTGTGCCATCTTTAGGCAAGATTATCCAGATGAAATGCAGGTGAGGTTATGAGAATTGAGAATTATGGAGACCTTGCGTGCTGCTTTTTAAATACAGGCTTCAAATAAAATGGGAAGTCGATGAAAGCCAACATGATTTTTGTGTATTTTATGGTGCAGCACAGTTGAGGGTGAGGAGTAGGGTGTGGGATCTTTAACTTGGCCTCAGAAAACCTGGATTATAGTTCTAGGTCTTACAGTAAATTGAAGTGTGATCTTGGGAAAGGCTGACATAAATAGTGTTTTAAAGACATTTTAAATTATAACATCATATCATTCTTGATAACTAAAAGAAACCACCATTGTTCATCTTTTGTCCAGTGTCATGGCTATTTCTATTCTATACCTGTCTAGAAGGTCAAAAGCAGAGTCTAAATTAGGGCATCTCCCAAAGACAAACAGCATGGGGCATATTCAGCATCAGCTTATTCAGGACGCACCAAAGGCATGATCTGAAGTTTTTCCTCTGACTAAGCCCTGAGTACAGACTTTAAAACTGTTCTCTATTTTCAGATCTCTTTATTTAATGTTTTATGGAATCTGGAAACTGTAGAGAAGAGGGAATCGCTTTTCTTTGTCAGTCAACATGATGCCATGACAACCAGCTGAAAAGTGAAAGATTGTCATATCAACAATTGTTTTGTCTACACGATGCCAAATAACAACCAGTTTGATTGATTTGGTTTTTGTTCAGTTGTTGGAGCATGTAGATACAAGCCTTTAAATAATCATACTTTTTATTTTCTTCATGGGGAACAAATCAATTTCAAACATATCTCATTTTTATTCTGATTTTCAAAACAACCTGTTAACTATCAGTAGAGCAAGTATTATTATATTTGTTTTACAAATAAAGATTACCAGTGGGATTTACATAGCTTAGGCCTAACTATCCCAATTAATTTGCTCCATTTTTTTCTAAATAGAACTGAAGGAACTACAATGTTTTGTACATCAAATAACAGTGTGTACATTTAGCCTGGCCCAAATAAAATGTTCAGTAAACAGAGTTCAATTAGTCTTTTATTTTCCATTATCAACAGCAGAACCTCCACTTCCCTGCAGGATTTTTGCCCTCCCATGTATCTATCTACTGGCACACGTTGAAGACCCTCATCGTCTTGGACAGCCTGGGTTCTTGGAAAAGGAGAGTGATTTTCCACTTAGTGTCCAGGTTTACTTCCTTACTTCAAATTAAAATAGTTCCCCCCTCAAATATATGAACCCCTGGTTCAATTTCAACAGACTAAGTACCAAAATGTCTTAACTAACATTGTAAAGATACTAAGGCTTAGGAAAGTAATTTGGTCATGATCACTTGATGGCAAATGTTCTAACCAGGTCATATGTCTATACCACTCCAAAGCCCATTTTCAACCACTTTTTCAAATGTTTATTTTCATACTTTATGTCAAATCCTAAAACACTGTGATCGTCCTGGAGCTTCCCATCCATTGCACCAGTGGTTTTCTGTACCCCTAGGAGGGTAGATTACCAAATAGAAAAGGAAACTATTGCTCAGCCTTAACTTTAAATCTGGTCTTTTATTTTATTTTATTTTATCCCTAGATGCTGTGTTCTTAAAAGCCAAGTATTATTGAGTAGGAAAATGGTTTTCTTTATGCTTTTGGGTCCTATTAAAATAGCAAGAGCTGGCCCTGAATTCTTGAGTTGTAGATGGAGAGAACCTGCCATCTGGACCAGCCTAACCTTTGATCTATTTATTCCTTTATTCAACAGACTTTATTGAGTGTCGACTATGCAGAGAACAAGATAGACTCATGGAACTTCATGAAACTTGCAACCTAGCAGATGGTTCAGATATTGACTAAGTAATAAGGAGTGTGATGGGCAGAAATGCAGGGTGCTGTCAGGGACATTTAACAGAGAATGAACTTGGTCTGGAGCCCAGAGAAAGCTATTCACCAGAAGTGACAAGATATTTATGCTGCAACCTGAAGTGTGACTATGAGTTAGCTGGAGGAGAACAGATTCAGGCAGCTGGAAAAACATATTCAAAGGCTGTGATGGTTCATTTTGTGTGTCAACTTGGCTAGATAATGGTTCTCAGGTATTCAATTAAATACTAATCTAGGTGTTGCTGTGAAGGTATTTTGTATAGGTGGTTACATCTACTATTAGTTGATTAGGTAAAGGAGATTTTCATAATATGGATAAGCCTCATACAATCAGTTGAAAGGCCTTAAGATCAAAACTGAGGTTTCCCTGAGGAAGAAGAAATTTTATTTGTGGCCTCAAGTTTTACTTCCTGCTTTAGAGTTTTCAGTCTGCTTGGATCTACAAATTTCAGACTTGCTAACCCTACAGCTATGTAAACCAAGTGCTTAACATAAGTCTTACGTACATTCACACACACACACACTTACAAAGTACAATTCTTCTTTTTCCTCAAAAGTGTGTGTGTGTGTGTGTGTGTGTGTGGTGTATATACTTTTCCTCATGTATATACACTAAGTAAGAGAGAGAGAGGGAAAAATCCTAAGTTAGATGTTGGTACCAGGAAAGGAAGTGGGGTACTGCTGTGGCAAATACCTTAAATATGGAAGTAGCTTTGGAATTGGGGAATGGGTAGAGGAATGGGTAGAGACTGGAAGAATTCTAAGGCACATGATAGAAAAAGCCTAGATTGTCTTGATGAGACTATTAGTGAAAGTATGGATGTTAAAGGTGAAGTCTCAAAATGAAATGAGGCACATGTTATTGAACACTGTAGGAAAGGGGATACTTGTCATAAAGTGGCAGAGAATTTGATTGAATTGTATTCTACAATTGTGTTGAAGGCAGAATCTGTAAGTGATAAATTTGGATATTTAGTGAGGATATTTCCAAGTATGGTGTGGAAAATATAGCCTTTCGACCTGATGATTTTATTAAAATGCAAGTGGCAAGAAGTCCATTGAGGAAGGAACTATTAAGCAAAAAGAAGCCAATGCTTGATGATTTGGGACGTTACCAGCCTATCCAGATTGCAAAGGATGATAAAATCAAGAAAATTATTTGAGAAAGCATGCTCTTGACATGTACTAAGAATGTGGCTTAGCAAGTTTTTGTTAAAGAGATTAGGTATGTGATTTATGGATCCAATCAACCATCTTAGCAGAAACCAGGTATAATGATGGAGTCACCTGGGAAGGATCTGTGGAGAATCATTTTGTCTAATGTTTGGATCACCTTGACCTACAGGGGAGGGCCCAAAGGATTTTGAGAATGTTACACTAGCAGAAACATTTCCATCTTCGACAGAAAGGGACAGAAGCTGGATGAAATGAAAGAAGGTTGTTGTATCCCCAAAATTCTACAGGCAGGAAACAAGTTGATAGAGTTATCCAGCTGCAAACATCTGCTACAATTCAAGATAAAGGAAGAATGACAGGTGAGGAAGCTACCAGTGAGGGCACAAAGGGTAAGGGAGCCACTATTAGTATCCTTCAAAAAGACCAGTTAGCACTCCTCTCATTGGGGATCACCATAGCCACAATCTATAAGCAACTGTAATTTGTGTTGCTTTCAGTTATTTATTTTGATATAGTTACTAATTCCTCTTGTTCCAACTTGTTTTGACATACTCTAGGGAAACACTCTATATTATAGGTAGTGAGGGTTTACCAAAGTGACATAATCTGCCTCAACTCCAGTTTTCATTTTTTCAGTTCCTAAAGAAAGACTTCCCAATGATTCTCTATAATTTGATCAAATTCTGAATTCCCATTGTGTTTTTTAAGATTATAGAGAATCATTGAATATAATGCTGTGTGTCTTGATTCTCACTACTTTCTATTGCTTAACGTGAAATATCTGAATCCAGGCTCTTTTAGCTTCCCTACATGTTCCATCCTCAAGCCCATCTCTGTTCCTTTAGTCACTTGCTTACTCCTGTCTCAATGCTCTCTATACCTTCCCCCATCCCTCTCTGCCCACCCAATTCCTACTCATGTTTCATTGCTGCCTCATTTTCCAAAATCTTCCCAGATGGCTCAAGCCTACCTAGCCATTCTCTTTTACACTGCCCTTAGAGTCAATACCAAAACTTTATTTTGTAATTTATGGTTTATAACTTCTTACAAGATTTGGTTTGTAATTTTTATCTAATTGTTTAAGGTGTTTGACACTCATCTCTTTGTTAACGATACCACAAGGTACTTGAGGACGTTGATTATATCTTACATTTTTTGCAAGCATTGAAACACAGGGAATAAAGCAAACAAATGTTTATATCAATATTATGATCGGGAGCTGTAGGGCAACTGAAAGCATTACCGAATCAGCAGGGAGTCTTCTCCAAACCTCACTCATCCATCTCTGTGAACCCCAAAGTGCAGTTCTCTTCAGGCATCATGATCATCCTGGATGGTGTTTACATACAACTCCCCAAGACCTCCCCCGCAAGGATTCTGTAGTAAGGCCTTGGCATCGGTATTTTTACCAAGCCAATCAGGTGATTCTGAATGTTGGAGGACAGTCTTGTAAGAAATATTGCTGTCTGGGTCAGTAATGAAACTAGATGTCCTGGGATGCAAGACGTGTCAGGAAGAAGAGAAAAACAGGCTGTAGCCGGACCCTTGGAGAATCTCCCACTCCCTGTAAGTCATGGGCTGAATGAAACCTTGTACTCAGACTCTCTAATTTCTCACTCAGCAATCTAATCTTAAACTTACTATGTTCCACTAAGTCTTCTATACACATACTAACTCTCTTAAATATAATAAAAATCTATGAGTTAGAATCCCCTTACTCTCCCTGTGTTACAGGTGAAGAAACTCAGGGACAGAGGGTTATGTAACTTGCCCAAGGCCTTAGACTATGTAGCAGGGCTGAAAATCAAACCCAGGCCATCTGGCTCCAGAATCTGTACTTTTAACCACTATAACCACTATAAAACCACCACTGTGCTTTGCCTCATGGACTCCACATTTTGGACTTATTGGATGTTTGTCCTATCTGCTAATGGCAATAAAAAAAATAAGTACTCAATATCTATTATGTGTAAGACACTATGAGGGGTAACTAAGAATGCAACCTAGAATAAGACTCGATCCATCCCTGCCTTCAAGAAGCCTATGTTATAATGGAGAATGTAAAATAACATTTAAGCAAATGTACTGATAAGCATTATAATTGGGACAAGAAAGGATACCGTAGTTGTACAAAGGAAGGAAACCTATTTTAGTCTTGGGAGCTGGAAAGATGGCCCAGAGGAAAGGTCATGTGAGCTGAGATTTGAAAGAGCTCCCATAAGCAAGCTAAAGTAATGGACTCACAGCACTCACAGCACTGGCAGCGTTTAGTAGAGGGTAGCCATTGGAAAGTATTACAGTCAAAGGCAAGGGCTCATAAAAAACACTTTGGGACATTCCAGATACTGTAAGTAGTTCACTATAGATACAAGAAGGTCAATGGTAACAGATGAATGAAAGAGGAAAGCTTTCACAAATCTTTTCTTGAATTTTCTATTTTAACTGCTGACCTTAAGAGATCTACTCAAACTCTTGATTATTCTCAATGCTCAGTGGTTCAGTCTGAAGTTTACTTGACCCATGAAATAGGATTAATTGAATTCTAGTAGCTCAGCAGAGCTCACCTTAGACCCTTTTCCTGAATTTAACATGTGCCAATTGATCAATTAGCCTAATAAATGAATAGCTCATTCCTAAGCATACCTAGGCATGTGACTGAACATAATCTTCTCCAAACAACAAAAACATCAAAGAGGATTCAGAACTCTATGTGTAAATATATCCAATAAAAGAAAGCTTTATCTAATACTTGGAAACTTGAATAATTTTTGTCAGTTGTTTAAACACTTCTAACTTATAGTTAGGGACCTTCATTTTCAATCTTCATTAACAAGCACAGGGCAATAAAGATGGATCACTATATTAATAAAACAGAATTATTATGTGTTATTTATACAGGGCAGCAATAAAATCAGACTGAGGAGATTAAGCACTCTAACATGCTGTAATTTATGTCAAAGTAATGTCCTACACTTTGAAATCAGATTCTGGCTGAAACAATGAAGTAGAACATATATTTAAAATAGCAAAGGGGGATGGGAAAATGAAAAACCAGCTTTATGTAGAATATTGAAAATCTTGTGACCAATTTAAAAGCAAGATCACTTGAGGAATATAATCTGAGACAAAGGAAGGTTAATGATGGCTCATTCTCTCCTTCTTAATCCTCCATATTTAGGCAATGTCATTTTTAAAGCTGCTTTCATAAGAGCAAGTAGGGTAGAGTGTTTCAAATGTCCTCTGAGTACTCTAATGCTCTATCTGGCCCTGACACTCTGAGTCACTACCTAGAGAAACACAAAGAAAACATTTCAATATATTTAGGGATGTTTTGTTCATAAAGGAAGAATCTTCCACAATCAAAAAATGGCTTAAAAAGGAAAGCTAGTGCTAGGAACATCCTGAGCCTTACTCCTACTGCATTTATCCCTTATAAAACTATAAAGTAGCTCTTTGAAATAATTTTGAGAATAAATGAACAATATGGCTTCTTGTAATGTTTCTGAGACCTGATTTTGAAAAATGCTTTAAAGTGTAATTTTTAATCTAGGGGCCCAAACAAGATATGTGCAGTTATGGGGTGCCTGGGTGGCTCAGTGGGTTAAAGCCTCTGCTTTCGGCTCAGGTCATGATCTCAGGGTCCTGGGATCGAGCCCCGCATTGGGCTCCCTGCTCAGCAGGGAGCCTGCTTCCCCCTCTCTCTCTGCCTACTTGTAATCTCTCTCACTCTGTCAAATAAATAAATAAAATCTTAAAAAAAAAAAAAGATGTGTGAAGTTATATATTAATGGAAAATAATAGCCAGAGATGTAAATCTGTAGCATCATCCTGGAGAACCAATTTCACTAAAGAATTTTGGAGAAAGGTTTTGATTTTTTTTTTTTTTTTTTTTTTTTTTTTTTTGCACTTAAGAGATTTTGTCACACCCACATACAACCAAAATTACTCTTTGGGTGTGAGCCTAGAAAGTAGATTTTCATGGGCTGCAAATGACTATCAAGTTTTATACTTCTTGTGTTATGAGGAAGCCCAAGATACTAGTGTTACAGTTGAATTAAAGAGAATGGGTCTTTAAGGGAAGACAAATAGATTATGGTCTTGCCCTAGTCTTTAAGATTTGTGTTTTTTTGTTTTTTATTTTTTGTTTTTCAGAGCTGGAATTTGCCATATTTTCCTGAGTCTTTTTCTTTTAATTACACACACAAATCATGGACTCACCAAAATTATCTTAATATCCTGTCACAAACGTGTTCATATATATATATGGGAATATATATATGTATTTTCTAAAATATATGACCACCATTTTCCCATGTTGTAGAAGAATGAAAAATTCTGGAGTTTGACATGTGATCTTAGTCTCATGTTGCTTTTCCATTTTAAAAGTTTAAAGATTAAAAAAAAATTTTTTGGCAATGAACAAGACTTGAGATTCAAAGTTTAAAGAAAACTCTGAATCTCCATTTTTTAAATCTTTAAAATGGGGATAGTAACTGCCCTGAAATTTCACACAAATATAATGTATATGCATGCAGGTACTTTTAAATCTATAGATCACTATATGCATGTCAAGTGATCCTATTTCTATTGTATGATCTCATTAATTGCCTCATATAACCTACCACCACATACATAAAAATACAAAATAAAACTGTATAAGTACAAATGCAAAATACAAACAATAAAACAGTTAGTGAACATATAATTAATATTTCCTAAAAACCTTAATGCACAGGGTGTGAAGGACTTGACCATCATTTTTTTTTTTAAAGATTTTATTTATTTACTTGACACAGATTGAGAGATCACAAGCAGGCAGAGAGGCAGGCAGAGAGAGGGGGAAGCAGGCTCCCTGCTGAGCAGAGAGCCCAATGCGGGGCTCGATCCCAGGACCCTGAAATCATGACCTGAGCCGAAGGCAGAGGCTTAACCCACTGAGCCACCCAGGCGCCCCGAGGACTTGACCATCATTAATAGTGACCAGCACAATCTCTGACACGGTAAATATTTTAAAAAATGGAAAATATGTTGAATATCATATCTGTCCAGTTCCAGTCAGAAACCATAAGCCACCAGCTATTTTAACCATGTTGTACTGAAGAATTGAAAGTGTGGAAAGCAAACAATACCACACCGGGAACGTAGCAACTGCAAAAGTAGCTATCTTCCAAAGGGAAGTGGTAGTGACTTAAATTTAGGAGCTGGAGAAGAGCTCACACAGCTGACACTCAGACCTCTAAGGATGAAGAAATGTTTGGCTGAAGCATCTTCAAGTTTAGTATAGAGAGGGAGAGCCCTGGGTCCAGACCTCTTTCAGAAACCTCTTCCTCCTCCAGCTCTCCAGTCTCCCTCTGGAATCCCATATTAGCTTAGCCCAACATAGAGCTGGCCATGAGCTGGCAGAGCCGAAACGTGGTGAGCAGAATTCCAGCACCAGTGTTACAGCCCAGAGAGTGGAAGGGCAGGTTTGGAGCTGGCTCAATAGCATTGCACCTGGCTCAAATGCAGGAATGGCAAACTGGATGAAAGAAAAAAGGGACAGAGGGAAAAAAGGAATGAAGGAATGAATCATTCATTTATTCCGTGACTGATGAGGCAAAATCTGGGCTCCCGGTAGTGCTTTCTCAAACCTGTATTCCTAATGACTAGATATAAGCTGAAATTTATGAATCATATCACATTCAAATGCACTAGGGAAGTTTGCTATTTAGAGACATTTAATGGCAAATTGTTTTGAAAGACAAATAATCAGTCACTAATTTAACATGCATAAATCACAATTTTCATATATTTGGTTTGCTTAGCAAATTGGATCTATATTGAAAAATATGAGATTCACATTATAAAATCTCTAATACCTACTTGGCTCCCAGAGGACATCCTCAGCATTTAATATGCCAGATTGAGGTGGTACAATTTTAGACCTTGGAAAGATGATAAAATTCTGTTTCCTCACTCCCACCAGGCCCAACTTTGAAGATGTCACAGAAGAGATGGAAGAAATTGGTAACATTGATAAAACAAAATTTACAACTGAAAGAAATATTAAGAGAGAAAAGATAGGGGTGCGTGTGCGTGTGTGTGTGTGTGTGTGTGTGTGTGTGTGTGTTAAATGGAGTTGTGCTGCAGTCTCCTGGAACAGAAGTTCTGATACCTCAGAAGAAGAATGGGTCATGGAACAGCATTTAGGTTGTCCTGTTTTGCCACACTGTATACTGTCCTGGGTAGATCGTTGTTTTCTCTTCCCTCATGCCAAATAAAAGTCAACAAATTATGACACTAACCGAATACCACCATAGTTGTGGCATAACAAGCACAACTGGAATGGAGCGCAACTGATAACTAATCAAAGCAAAGTAGCAAGTCCCGAGCATTCCCTGTGCTATCTTCCACTCTCTCCATAAATGAGGGCTGAAGAATAATACCTCAAAAGAAAAATTGTTAAAGAATATAATGCCTGGGGAAAGACAAATGGAATATATGAAGGCTCAAATAAGAGCTCTCTACCTTAGGTTGCATCCACATCTAATCCCTGCATTCTAAATCTACCAGAAGGTGTGTCTGCTGGGACTTGGGTTTTAACTTTTCAACCTGATTACACATTACCAGGCAATGTAGCTAATATTTCTGTAAGACAAGAGAAAATTAGCTAATTGAGAAAGGTAAAACTACAATACAAAGATAATTCAACAATCTATTTGGAGCCTAGACATACTACCATAAAAAATATAAGAACACTGAAGACAAAGAGACAATTTTAAGTTGAGTAGATGGCTAAAAAAGAAAGACAAATTAAATTGGCAACGAACATCTCAAGAGCAAGTCTAGGTGCAAAAGAGACAATGGAGTGATTATTTAAAAATATTTAGAAGAAAGAAAATTTGGCTCTGAACATTATATCTAGGTAAATTGACACTAGAATGTGTCTGATTATAGAAAGACCTAAGAATGCAAAGCTAAAGAAGGTTTAGCACAGAGATCATCTTTGAAAGCATTCTTGGAAAAAACATAAACAAATCTAGGGATTTGCTAAGGGAGTATGGTAATTTAGTAAAATCTACCATTATTTTATAAATCAATCCAAACCACACCACTGAAGTAAATCCAAAAATGTAAAATTATAAATGATAGCCACAGAGGGCGGGTGTGGAAGGTGGGTAGCCTGGAGGAAATGAGATGGGAATGAGGGTATAGATAAGTCTTATTTGAACAAAGATCTAAACATTGTCAAGCTTAGGAAACTGAAAACAAAAAATCATAACACACTTATGAGACTTATTCTGTATAACATTATAATCAGAATACGTAACTTCCATGGTAAAAAGAAAGATAGGTAAGAAAGGAAAAAAAGGGAAAAATTATATATGGTAAAAGGCTTAATATAACAATAATTAAAATAATAAAAATTTTAAATTCATAGAAAAAATTTAAATTCATAGAAATTTAAATTTCTATGGTATAGAAAGTAGAAATTAAAGTAAAAGGAACCAATATATCCCACAGTTATGAACTAAACACACATTAAGTAAGCATTTAAATATCAGAAAAGAAACAGAAAATATATGTACACACACATACACACGTATACACACACACATGCACACATGTTCACAAAAAAATGCAAAGTAACGGTAAAAGAAAAATGATCAAAACCTAACAACATAGCCTCAAAAGATATCAAGAGTAAAACTGACAGAACTATATTGAGAAATTGGAAGTTGAGAGTTGCTATTTTCATTTTGTTTTGTTTTGTTTTGTTTTTATGGAGGAAAGTACAGGTGGATTAAAGCTTTAAATATGGGGGGGTGTAGAAAAAAATATGGGTGATAGGAGAAATTTCAGAATACTTCTGTGACCTTCTGATAGAAAAAGACTTTTTAAGGTTAAATCCTAAAAACAAACCCCCAAAATACACAGCAGTCACCAACAAAGATATATTTGACTACATCAAATAAAACTTGGTGCTTAATGAAAGACAACATAGACAATGTAAACAAATGAGCTATATACTTGGAGAAGATAATTGCAAACTCCAAAAGTAAAAACATTAACAATTGGAATGCAAGTGGAACTCCAGAAAAATGTCAAGAAATTTATCAAAATCCAATATAAACATGGAAAAAGAATCGGATTAGGCCAATTTCAATGCTTTCCAGAGAAAACAAACTAAAGTACATGTGAGATACAAAACTGCATCCACTAAGCATGGCAAAAAAAAAAAAAAGGTAATTCCAAGTGTTAGAATAAGGGCAGGTAGAAAGCTTCACACACTGTGTGTAGAAATATTCTGGAAATAAATCTGAAAAGACCTAATGAAAACCAAGTTAAATATTGTGTATCCTAGAACTCATTAACCTCACTCCCAGGAATACACCCCAGATAATAAAATATATATATAGTCACTTCAGTGTCTTATTGGCAATGGTTGCATACTGAATGAGGGTGCCATCTCTACACCTCTTTCCTTCCCTTCAAGAATCTGTCCTGGCACCAATAGATGTGTTTTTGTTATTACAATGAGATGGTAATGATCCCAAGGTCGTCAGGAGGGTCAGCACAGAGTCTGAACTGGATCACACCCTCCGAAAAAACTGTGTCATGGAGGCTCGTTTGGAGTTTGTGGCTTTTGGCATTTGATCTTAGTCTTAGGATCAAGTAGCGCCTGTAAACAGGGCTAGAAAACTGGGTTATTTATTATAGCTTGTTCATTAGTCCCTGGTGATAAGCCCAGAGAAAAACGAATCCAAAACTTAGATGAGTCTAAAAACCAAAATTTCAAAGCATGTGAAGAAAAGTAATATTAAAAAGCCAATAATATTGGTAACCGAAGAAAAGGAATATGATAAAAGCTGGAAAGGAAGATTCTTCAATAAATATGCTTAGAATTTCTCATAGATAGGATTGTTCTCCAATATTTGCCCCCGCCTCCCTGAAGAAGTATTTTAATTCTACACTCTAATGAAGTCAGATGTGGGTGATTTGCCTTTGGGGGAAAAAAGCATCTCTCTCTTTTTTTAAATCCCTCTGTGAGTCTCTTGCTTGAAAATTTCCTGTCATATCTATTTACCTATCTATCCATTTATTACCCAAATTATCCATTTTCTACCTACTGTCATTTACGTCTATATAAATATTTGCATGCAGGTCCATTTCCTGTGGTTTCTCCATAAAATCCTGTTTTTCTTTCAATAGAAACTAAATACAGATCTATCTTATACATTATAGCTCTTTAAATATTTGTAACAAATATCATGTATCTTTGTCTTTCATTCTATCCATTAAATGTCCCAACCTCATAATTTTTCCTTATGTGGCACAGATGTCAAAGTCCTCGCTATGATACTGACCTATTTCTCCAAATGTTTAATGTGGAAATCTTAAAGGTGAGGAATCAAACTTTACATGGTTGGGAAAAAAAATATGTCAAACAATTACAAGCCTGGAACCACAACAAAACCCACTCTTGTTACTCATTTGCCTTCATGATTATTTAAAGAAACATCACAAAAAATACTGTCCGAACAAGATCAGAGCGAAGAAGCTGGAGTATAATGGGAAAAAAATATTATTCTTAGTCCAAAATCTGGACGGAAATTCCATCTCTGCACCTCCCATGAGCAAGTTAGTTGACTCTGATGAAGTTTGGTTCACTCAGCTCTCCTATGAGGATTCAAAAGACTTACTTCCACAATAATTTATGGTGTAAGGAATTATGTAAATAAACTCAATGAGTGCCACTTCACAATGTTTGGAAATAATGATAAAATGTATTTTAAGAAAGCACTACCAAACTTTGAATCATACATTTTGACAAAATAAATATTTAAGTGCAATTCTGACAAAAGTGTGAATTATATTCTTCCAGTTAGAGAGATTATTTTTGAAAAGACATGTCTCAGCAGCAGTCATTTTAATCTAGCTCATTTGGATTAACCCTTAACGCAGCCCCCCCCAAAATCTGTATTATTTTTCCCTGGTTATTCTTCCACTTCTGATGTTTCTGGATGATATATTTAATTGAATGGGACTCAGTGATGGAAGGGAGGCAATATTTTGTAAATGTGGTTGACAGTTTGCAATTATTGGGGAGGGTCCCTCAATAAAAGAGAAATCTGGAGCTAGAAGTCAATAAAATAAAAATGTGAGAAGCACTAAAACTTCACTTACATAAGAAAATCACTGATTTTTGTTGGAACTGGAAGGAAAATTATTACTCTAGGTCTGAGAGTGGCATGTTGTATCTTGATCGATCATGGTTACCTGAAAGGGATCATTCTTTAAATTTGTATAGACACACACACCATGACTATAGGCAGGAATGTAATGAAGTAGAACATAAATGAGCGTGGGCATCCTCAGAATTTTGGGACGAAAATGCTGTTGCTCAAATGTGACAACCTGTGATTGAATGTGTAAACAACAGTCAATATTTTGCCTTTAGAAATAGGTCATTACTGGTTCATCCAAGAAAGCAGAGAAGGATTTTAGGTTGTCAAGTCAAAGAACAATATCAAGGTCCCAGCTTCTTGAGTGAGCAGAACTTGATCACTTCCTGAAAGAGAGACACTTGACACACTGAGAGGGACACGCTCAGCCATTAGGATGCCTCTGCAGACCCATCCTTTACTCTGCATTGGAAAGATCGGCAGCTGCTTGCCCTTTCAGTCAGGAAAGAAAAAAAAAAAAGTAGACACAGCAGCCATAACAGCTGTCACTACCAGGGAAGGGGACATGGAGAATTCGAAATGGGATAAACAGCATTGGCACTACAATAAAGATGTAGAGAATTAATAATGTACCAGGCAACTTCCTCATGATCGCCCTAGCCTTCCATCAAAAGCAACTGAGACTAATTAAATCAAGTATTTCAATTGATACATAAAAGGACAGGTCTAGCTATGAATTCTTTTCTCTGTTTGATATGATTAATGTTGCATTATGCTACAGAAGGCCACTTGGTAAGCGGTTAAGCCATGGTACATTTGGCATTTATGAAAGACTTTTTGTCATGTTGCAATGATGCTTTGAAAGCCTGACCACACAGTTTTGAGTTTGGCTTTGATTGTGTGCTGGTGAAGCCTGGCTGTGGGAAAACAGTGAAATATTTTTCTCCAGCATGTAGTTAGCCCTGCTGCTTTCAACACTGAGGCAAGATGTTAGAACACATTTGCTCAATTTCAGATCAAAGAAACCATCCTGACTTACATTCCCATATATGTCTTTTATAAATGTTTAAATAATTCTGTTGACATAAAGGCTCCATGTAGATATTATTATTACTATTACTATGATGACTAGTTCATAGTCATATTGATCTCATAAAAGTTCATACTTTGTATTAAAAAATTCTTCCACGTGTCCTCTTAATTTTGCTTCCACTCCAATTTTAAAATAAATTGCAATCTTTAGCAATTCAAGTTACATAGAATGCTCCCTATATTGCCATATAAAACATTGAGAAAGAACCATATGTACCTTAAACTTTTTGAACCCATTAGGCTTTCTGCTCCTGCGCAATGGAATCATAAGAGGTAATGTAAGCACTAGCAATTGAATGTGTTATTCTTAACAAATGAGTTTAGAGAATAGGGAATGCTTAATTTAAACAAATCTTAATAAATGTTACAGGAAAAGAAAAAGAGATGCCATCACAGAATGCATTTAAGTACCATTGCACAAAGACAGACTTATATGAGATTCTATTTCCCAGCAATGCTTCCTTTCAATGACATCATTTTCAACAAAGCCTTTCACTTTAAGTTGAACTATCTCCAAATTTCTATTTGTCACTATGGGTCCTCTTTTTTTCTAAACTCATTTAGGAAAGCTAAGGATGGCCATCCTAATTAGTCTGCAGGGTAATAACTTTTCACACATAAGAAAACTATTCATAATTTTTAAGCTCAGATAGATGAAAAATTATTTAAATGGAAAGTATGTGGTAAATTCAGTGTGAAAAAAAAAACTTAGAAGAAAGAATTCCGATTAACCAAGGCTTGCATTCAAATAATTAAGAGCAAACCATTCCACACGGTGGAGTGGAAAGGTGAGATAAGAGCATGTAGCATTCTTAAATATATATCTCTCATTATATTATTCGTTATTTAACCGTTGCTAACGTAGTACACAAGTAGGTGTAATAGTATTTCGATCTCCCAGACCATAGCCATTGTTATAGCCTCTAAACAAAAAGCAGCATTCTGATGGGTTTGAAAGAGTGAACTCCAAAACATCTACGTCTGTGCATCGTGTGGCTGTTGCTAATGGAGGTCAAGACAGGCTATCTTCAAAGGTACTGCAGGATTCATCAGGAATGTGTCTACTTGCTGTACATTTCTAAGCATTCTCCCAGAAAATTTCTGGTTCTTGAGTGCCCCTTCTTATTTTAAATGGAAACAATATATCTGACCTAGTTTCAAGTACAGAACTTATATTCAACTAGGTTTAAGCTCTCTATCTCATCATCTGCCTCCTTGATAGGGGCTGAGCAGATATTCCTCTAGTGGAGCTCATTATCCAAAAGCTTCCTTCCAGGCATAAGCCCACTCAGGTAAAGTGGTCATTATTTCCCCAGGATCAGGGTTACTTTCTGAGTCTCTTTTCTCAAAGCCACATTTGATTATAAGGATAACACTCCTAACAATTTCCCTCTCATTTCTTCTTCCTGTGCAAAAGGCCATTGGTGGGACAGTCAGTCAAGGCTGAAGAGAACTTTTGTTCTTAACAGTTTTAAAACCTAGAAGAAATTGTCAGGAAAGTCACTCCATAAAAACTGACAAAATAAATTTTTCATGTTTCATTTGCTAAATAGAATTCCAAGATTGCCTGCATAATCAGGTTTGTTTTATTTGAATGATTTTTGCAGGGAGAATTTGTAAATCAAGGATAAAATTCTATTTTAAGTGTTGTGATTATACAATATTAACCATAAAGGTAAGGGCTCTTTTGTATTTACAATATTACCAAAGAATTGAAAGACATTATCAACTTTTATAGAAATGTGTTTATATATGTATAGAATGCGTATTTATACAAACAAATATAACAAGTTCTCATTTTAAGGTGATTCATTGTTGTTGTTGTCATTTTGTTCAGATCATGAGCTTTGATCAGTTTCTGAAAGTAGTTAAATTCATGCATTATATCTTCTCATCTTTGTTGGTCATCAGGATGACATTTTTAATTCCCTTCAATTGATTATCATGATTCAAGTTCATCTATTTCCAACTTATAATTATTTCAGGAAGGATTCAATGAAACTGCCTATTTTGCCAGGGGAAAAAATTCAACTTTTGATTACTTTCTTTTATTTTTTTATGCTAGAGAGCATCTGAATCTTCCCTTTAGCTTTGCTTCACTGCTTTCCAGAGCAAACTGCCAAGACCCTCCCATTATCATTCACCTCCCTAAACACTTCTGTATCATTTCTCCTGTGTGCTCTTTACCAGAATTACAGAGCCAACCAATTTAATCTCTGATGCTTGACAGTATATTTCACAGGTTGGTCTCTCTTTTATGTAATACTTATATATGTGGATTGATCAAATAAAATAATTATTAAAGATTAGTTTTATAAGAGAAACTCTGTTTATACCAATTTATACCATACAAGTCAGGCACATACTTTCATATTTGTATCTGTATCTGTCTGTCTGTCCATTTATCTGTATACCTAGACAGAGACAGACAGATACATACATACATACACAGATATATACATATGCTTTCTTAGCTCGCTGCACATTAAGTAAATTTGCCCGTGTTGCAGCCATTTGTTTACCTGACTGTCTTTAAGATAATTTAAGCCATCATGTGTGTGTGTGTGTGTATGTCTGTCTTTCTCTTTTTGTAGCATAATTCCTTTGGCTTTATAGCTCAATAAATAAAACATCCCATCATTTAAACCAACTCTTAAAATTTGCATTACCAAGATAAGGATGTGGTGAGAATATTGTTACATAGTCAATCACAGTTTTAGTGGGAGCTAAATAATAAATACTATTGCACTCATATCCTCTTTCCTAATATTTTACCCTTCCTTATTTGGCAGTTACTGGCAGATGGTAGGCAATTAATATATATTTGAAAAGGAACTGATTAAATTGAATACTCTCAATTGTTTAAAACATCACCTTACGTTTTCTCAGTGCTGTTGAACTAAAACCTTTCGTCATTTCCTAGTCCACCAGTTATGTTCTTATTTAAATTATTTTTTCCCATTATAATTAGTGTAACACTGGTTTTGTTTTATTTTGACTTGGCTTGGTTTTTTGTATTACAAATTTTTATGGTATTGTTAACTCTATCGAGAGTCCAATTAAGCAATTAAACAGTTCTATTATTTGGAGACTCCTACCTTTATTGCAATTTTTGCCCAAATAAATTAGCATGTCATTCTTTGAATTTTTAAATTAGAAAATACCATAAATTACATACTCCTTATTACATGCATCAAACTTTATACAATCCGTAGCCATCATAACTAGTATCAAAATGAATCAGAGTAGAGTGAGGACTGATTTTTCTGCCATTTCTAGGGCATTGTTCTGCATTCCACTTTGCATTCCATCCCAGAGAAAGTCAAGCCTTTCCTGCCTGGGGGAGTCACTGCCTCCCCAACTCCACAGAAGTACAACATGCCTTTCCTTTCTAAGGGACTTGGAATTCAGGGCATGTTCTCTTTCTTCCTTTTACAACCTCTCCCCTTCAGGTTCCTTCCCATCCAGTTGTCACTTTTCAATATGTATATTATTTAAACTTGTTTAGTTAATTTCTCTTAGTAGCATCAGATGCTATTAACCAAATCCCTGTAGTTAAAATATTTTCTTCCCTCAGTTTTCCCTGACCCTTCACTCTCCTTAACCTCCTTCTACTTTAGAGGCTACTTACAAGTTTCCTTTGTTGTTATACATTCTTAAAGGTGAGGGTTGTCCTAGATTCTATTTGGGGAACTCTTCTGATTCCACATTCCCATCCATGTGTTCTCTTTCAAACACCTTCCTTCCAGTTCCAGCTCAATGTTGCTGCTTCTCCATTCTCAACGCCCGGGTCCTCCCTCTCTCCTGAACATCGATCACATCTATCCAATTGCTTACCAGACCTCTGACTCGAATGTCCTACAGACCTTAAAACTCGTGTCTGTATTACTTCTCTGTCTCTGTGGCTCTTGTAACGAATTATCACAGATGCAGTAGCCTAAAGTGACACAAATTTATTCTTTTACAGTTCTGGAAGTCAGAAGTCCTAAAATCAACATGTCAGCAAGGCTGTGTTCTTTCTGGGAGCTGTAGGAGAGAATTTATTTCCTTGCCTTTCCCAGCCTCCAGCTTTTTCTCACATCACTCCGACTTCTGCTTCTGTCATCATATCTCCTTCTCAGACTCTGAATTGTCTGCCTCCTTCTTATGATTACATGGGGCCCATCTGTACGATGCAGGTAATCTCTTTATCTCAAGGTCCTTAATTGAATTGCAACCTTCAAAGTCCTTTTTGACAGTCAGGATGTGGACCTCTTTGGGGTCCTAGAGTTTTATCTACCACAATCAACGATGTTGAACCACTTCCCATCGCTCCCCCAAACTTCTCCTTCCTCCACTACTGATCCTCAATGAATCAGGCTGCCATATACTGAGTTCTTCAGCTCAGAAACCTGTTGGGGTCATCCTTGATTCTTTGCTTTAATTTACTTGCTTGCTGCACATATTGAATCACCAGGTTCTATTGATTTTATATTCTGAATATTTTTTAAACCAATTCAACTCTCTCCATCTTCGCTGTTGCTTCCAAAAATCAGGCCACGATCACTTCTCGGTCTTTTAACAGCTCTCCCCACAGGTTGCCTCTCATGACCTGTTCTGTGTTCCTTTTTATTTTTTATTTTATTTTTTTAAGATTTTATTTATTCAGGGGCGCCCCTGTGGCTCAGTGGCTTAAGCCTCTGCCTTCGGCTCAGGTCGTGATCTCAGGGTCCTGGGAACGAGCCCTGCATTGGGCTCTCTGCTCAGTGGGGAGCCTGCTTCCACCTCTCTCTCTGCCTGCCTCTTTGCCTACTTGTGATCTCTCTCTATCTGTCAAATAAATAAATAAATAAAAATATTAAAAAAAAAGATTTTATTTAGTCATTTGTCAGATTGAGAGAGAGAGAGAGGGAGCACAAGCAGGCAGAGGGAGAAGCCAGCTCCGTGCTGAACAGGAAGCCCAATGCAGGACTTGATCCTAAGACCCTGGGATCATGACCTGAGCCGAAGGCAGATGCTTAACCGACTGAGCCACCCAGGCATCCCTGTTCTATATTCCTAAATATGATTCTGATCCTGTCAGTTCACTGCTGAAAAGTCATCAATGATTCCCCATGTCCCTCAAAAAAAAAAAAAAAATCAAACTTAGCTTATATTATAAAGTGTTTCCCTCTTAAACCTTTTCTCTCATTGTCACATCCCTATTTCCCACTTCCTTACTGAACTCAAAAGTTATATAAGCCCTTCCAGCTCCATGTGACTCATGATAAAAGTCATTTATTTTGTCTGGAATGCTTGTCCTATCTGAGTCCTTGAATCATACCAATGCCTCCTACCTATCCTAAGGCCCCAGTGTTCATGCATTTACCCCTAGAAGTTTCTCTCTCTATGTTCAAGCTAGTTGACACCTGCCTTTGTTCCTAGTGCTCCTAAACTTTACCAATTTAGTATTATAAGATAATGCAGGTTCCTCATGTGTCCCTCCCTTCACAACATATGCTCTGGGAAGGCAGGATCTATGTCTTCCAAGGTTTTAGTTTATTCTTGTGTCTAGCACAGTCTTGTACAAGGGCTCACTGTGTCTTGTTGAAGAAATAGATTTGCAATAAACTGCACAATTTCTATGAGAGTCACTAACTATAACTGAAGAATTTGATACTGATCGATGTTCTCTGAACCATTTAGATCCATTTCCATGAAACATTAAACATTTAAAATTCTTATTGTATGCAGAGAAAATCCAATTCAATTAACGTCTGTGAAAATCATAGTAGGCACATGGCACCGTGTACGCTACTATCAAATGTATAAAATTTGAAAGCACTAATAAGAAAAATATGCTAGATACAAAAACAATAATGCAATATACAATAAGATGCATGCTATAAGAAAAATCCACATGGATGTACAACTACACAAAAAGGAAATGATTATTGTAACCTGTTAGTGCACTTAGTCAATAGTCCAGACCATAAAGACCCTTGCTGTGGAGGTGGAGCCCAGGATCACCATCAAGAAGATAAAGGACAAGACCCAGCATAGAGAAGACACCCTCTGGGGAGCAGAGGCTCATCCCTCCAGGAACACAGAGTGGAGATGGCCACCTTTTTCCTGACTGCAGCAGCCAGAGTCAACTCTGCACCTGATCCTACGTCTGAAGAAGTGGCTATTAGTTCTTCAAGCTCGTATTCACAGTGTCCAATGATGGCATGACTCTGCACTATTGCCATTCACCCAACCTAAGTTTAGAAATTACCAGTTCCAGTAATAGCTGAACCTGTTCAGAATGTTAATAAAGGTTTTGTTGCATGGTAACAAACAAACAAAGCACCCTGAGGAAATAAAGAGACAGTCCATTTTTCATCTTTTTTTTTTCTTTTAAAGCATAGCATCTCACTGGGA
This sequence comes from Potos flavus, assembly GCA_028534135.1. Lineage (NCBI taxonomy): Eukaryota > Metazoa > Chordata > Mammalia > Carnivora > Procyonidae > Potos > Potos flavus. The sequence continues at coordinate 85,540,997 of CM052900.1, read as the reverse complement.
CTTGGTATATATGTATAACAGTTTTAAAATATGGCCCCATAGGGGTGCCTGGGTGGTTCAGTGGGTTAACTGTCTGCCTTCAGCTCAGGTCATGATTGCAGGGTCCTGGGATGGAGCCCTCCTTTGGGCTCCCTGTTCTGAGGGGATCCTGCTTCTCCCTCTCCCTCTCCTGCTCCCCCTGCTTGTGTGCTTGTGCTCTCTCTCTTTCTCTATCAAATAAATAAATAAAATTTAAAAAATAAAATAAAATATGGCCCCATAAAGCCTTGACTCCTCTTCATAAAGAAATGGGGCCATTGTCCCTACGTCTTAGATCAAGACAGACTTGTGTCTACTTAACCAATAGAGTACAGCAAAAGTGATTCTATGTGACTTCTGAAACTAAGTAATAAAAAGCAACAAGCTTCCTTCTAGCTCTCTTGGAATATTCAGCTTTTTGACTCTAATTCTTGGGATGTTCTTTCTCAGAACCCACCTGCCATGATGCAAGAAAATATAAGATACATGGAGAATGGCCCAGCTGAGACCAGACATTTGAGTAAGAAAGTCTCCAGATGTTTGGATATTTGAGTCTGTCCACATGAGGCTCTAATATTAGTGGTAAGAGACAAGTAATCCCTCTGTGCCCTGTCCAAATTCCTGACCCATAAAATCCACACTTATGATGAAATAGCCATTATCTTATAGTACTGACTTTGAGGTGGTTTGCTATGCAATAACAGATACTCAGAATAAAGGTAGCTGCTCAAAAAATATTTAAAGAAGGAAGCTGGAAAGAAGAATGGAAGGAAAGAAGAAAGGAAGAGATGGGAAGGAAATAAAAAGAAGAAAGACAAAGACAGAAATACAGAGACAAAGAGAGGATAGAGAGACAGAAACAGAGATAGAAAGAAGCAAGAAAGGAAGGAAATAGAAAGGAAGAGAAGTAAATTTATAAAGCAGGACATGTGGAAGAAGAAAGGAAATCTCAATTCAGAGAGAAGGAGAAGAAAATTTTCTGAAAGGTAGGATTTAAGTTGGGACTTTGAATGATGGGTAAGACAGAATTGTAAGAGAAAAAACATATCATGTAGATCAGTTAGGTGTCAGTCTAAAAATCAAAAACCACTTGATGTATATCAGATACGAAATGTTTAATATAGAAATCAGAGGCTTAGGCTACCAAAGGAAAACTTAGAATGGTCAAGAAAGCCACCAGCATTAGATGGAGGTGGGGGAGTTCTCACAAACTTGGGGGAGGAATCCCACTCTTTGAATCTCAATGTCTGGTTGCACCTGTGTTTGGAGAATAATGACTTCTCCTTCCCTTATGCCTTCCAACTCTTATATTAGTATTTTTCCTTGGCAAACTACGCTGGATCCATTCAGGGAAAGGAATTCTGGGAAAAACATTTCCTGGCTTCGCCTCTGTGTTACAGAGGAAGTGATGCTGAGTCGACAATAGGCAATCAGCACAGCGGGCCAGTAAGTGCTGGTAAGTCAAACATCAGTGTGGAGAGACACAGGTCATACTTTAAAAATAGCAAATCTCTACCTTAACTGGATTTTGGTGAAAGATAAGAATCGAAAAATTTGTTGGGGCTAGGTGTGTACTAGTTTTCCATGGGAACTAGGAGGAGGAAAACACACAACAGAAGAAAAAATAGCTGGGAGACAAACTGCAGAACAATATTTAATAAATATGATTTGGTGATTGCTCCTGTTGGAGCTGAAACTGGGACTCAAACCAAGGATGCTAAGTACAAATGCTTTACTTTCCCCCCTAAGGCAGTGTTCTCTAAATTTCTTATTTTTTTCATCTACTATCTTAAAGATTTGTGTTAAAATCCATGTACCACCCATAGTATTACTTAAATTTTTGTTCAAATATCATTATTTTAAATTAATAATTCTGTTACAAGGAGATTGTCATCATGTTAAAAAATGGGAGGTGAGTATCACCCAGTAAAATAGAAGCTATCAATGTGAATCCTGACTCTGATGGCCTGAAGACTCCTGATACTCAATGTAAAAAGAAACTATTTTCTTTATTAAGATGGGGAAATAAATGGTAACAAACCATTAAGCAAGTTACACCAAGATTTATGCCTCCTTTTCCAAAGACAAATCATACATATGTTGTAGCAAGGAAAGAAAATATTTACTGTTTGAGAAAAAAAAATCCTATAAGAAACTTCCCTAATCAGAAATTTTACTTTCTTGGTTTTTGATATTTGGAACAGTGAATAGAAGGTAACTTGGTCCCCATGAAAACAGTGGCTGACATCGTGACTCTGCTAAAATGAAACCAGAGAAGTGTGTTGGGAGTCACCCAAGCATGTGGATTCTGCCTCCAGGGGGATAATAAAGGCTCTTAGGCTGCCATTGCCTGATCATGCCCATTTAGCAGGGCTGTGGATTGAGTATGCACCCCATTCAGCCTAGCCAAAGATTGAAGTCATTCCACTTTCGATCAGAGAGCCAAAGCAATACAGTCGTGTAGTCATGTTGTTTAGCACTGTCTGGGAGAGAGAAAGAAAGGGGGTTAAATACAAAGAAAAAATCTTAACTGGTGTGTGTCTCTTCTCTATTCCCATCTCCCTGAAACTGAAAGAATAAAAGGAGGGCTGAGCTCAGAAAGGGAAGAGAAATCTGGGTTTGGGGAGTCCTAAAATAATTATAAAAACAAAACGATCTTGTTGAATTCAGGCTAGATATTTTTACCTGTGTAGGTTTTGCCACTGAGATCTGCTCATCCTTTTTTCAAAAAGAAAAAGGAAAAAAAAAAAAGGTGATTATCAAGTGTCACACAAGTATAAGGTCATACCAACATCAAATATGCTGATTCTCCTTGCTGTAATCAAGTGTCTGAAAGAAAATTGAAAAGAATTACTCGGTGAGACAGTTCTGCTTAATGTTGTAGGAGGAACGTGATCAATTTTCTTGTTGTTGATCTTGTTATTATTGTTTTGAGGGAGAGGTAGGAGATAATTCCAGAAGCAGTAAGAGCGATCCCTGGTGTCAGGGAGTTCATTTTAGAAAAAGCTATTACAGAAATACAAGTGGGAAGGAGATAAAAGTTTAACTTATTTGTAATTGAAAACTAGGCTGGATCATCTGTAAAAAGATTTTAGGAAGTGATATGGTAGAAATAAGAGAGAGAGAGGATCTGGGGATGGCAAAGAGGCTTCCAGATTAGAGGCTATTTAAACAATTATGTCACTAAGGCAAACTAAGATTACAGGAAAGAGTAAATTTTGTTTTGGACAGAGGGGGTTAAGATACATTTCTGTTGGAGCTGAAGTACCGGTAGAACCCCCTTATAGGATATATCCAGGAGGCAGACGAAACACTGAGCTTAGACATGCTCAGATCTAGTGTTAGAGATGTGGAAATTAACACTCTCTGCTGCTTGGTCTCACAGAAGTAAATGAGATGCCCCATAGAGGCATGGCAGAGCAAAAACTCAAGACCAAAGGCAGATTTCTGGGTGATAGCCTACATGTGAGGAGCTACTGGGGAAAGAGAAGAGAGAGAGAAGAACAACAACAGATGCAGATGACACTGTCAAAAACCAAATGGTCAGAAACAAATGAGCCAAAAATCAGTAGCCCGGAAAAGAAGAAATAAAGGTTGGTAAGATGCTGAGAAGGCAGGGTATAGATCAGAGTTTAATTCCTGTTGTACCTGATTTTTCAACCTGTGGTTCTAGGAACGGTCATGCTTTCTTCTCTTTGTACTTTAAACCCACTGATGGCTCTGGAGGAAGCCCCTTCCCTTCCATCTTCCTCCTGGTTAATTCCTGCTCATCTTCACCCTTGCCCATGCACTACCCCCACCCGAAGGGCAGCTCTTGCCCTTCCCATGTCCTGTAATAAAAACATGAGCCATCCTCTATCCTAAACTTCATTTAATACCCTGTATGACTGATACACTTGTCTATCTTCCCAACAAAAATACGGGTGAGCTCTTGGAGGTAAGGATGCTATATCTCCTTCTGAAGGAGGCAATTCTTGGCACACTGTAGATGCTTCTAGATAACACATCATAGCCTGTTGATCAGCAATGAAAGAATTTAGCCAGAGGAGACTCATCTCAAACAGTTTTGATGGTATTAATTGGAGGTGAAGGAGGGCTTAAGCGAGGACTCAGCAAACACAATTAGGAAAAATTATAGCTTATCAGTGAAGTGCGCATAGTGAGTGGGTTTGTAGGTGGAGAGAAAAAAATGACTAATTGCCTCATTTTCACTTCTAATGCGGTGTTCCCTGGTTCTTTGACCAACACATTCTGGGAACGTCCCATAATCAGCGTATTTCTTCTCTGCCCCTAGTTTGAGTTTCCAAATTTTCCTTGGCTCTCTGACTCCTGGCGGGCTGCCCTGAAATATCCCACTGCCTGATGGAACACTGTTTAGCACATAAATCGGTGACACTTTTGTCTCCCAGCATGAGGACTGTGAAGAGTTTACTCTTTGAAGAACCTCAAAGTGAACTGGAGAGATCAATGGGTCTCACTTCCAAGGAAGTGAATGGTTTTTTACTTATATCAGTTTGCTGCAAAATTTTTTAAAGATAGCCAGGCAGAGAGCCTCCCAACCATTCTCAGTGTGAACTGTAGGATAGCCATATAGGACACAAAATATAGTTGGTTTAATTCTGTTCTTCTTGAAGGTGACCTAACAATACATTTCAGTAAAAGTTTAGGGACCAAAACTTCTAGTCAGTTTGTCATCTCCATACTTCTATAAATGTCAGATGCTATGCTGACCCCTAAGAATAAGGTAGCCATGGACTTTCCTTCACTTTCCTTACTGTCTAGTAGGGAAATCTGATGAAAGTTTAATTTAAAAATAAATAAATAAATGACAGCGTAGAGGACAGAATTTTTCTAACATATTAATTTAGTGGTTGAATATTCTTGTCTTTAAAAAATCATAGTTTTAAATTTCCTTACAGATTCCATCAGCTCTAAAAATCTCAGTGGAGTATAAAGATTTAAAGATTATCATTCACAGGTTTTCTTTCCACTGGAAAGCAATGCTCTCAGTGTAGCAAGCGTGAAGTTGAAAGAATGCTCAACTTCACCTGTCCCTTCATCCACTTACCCTCGGGTTTCTAAAATGCCGATAGGATCACATTATTCTCCTGCTTACGCATTTGCAGTGGGTTCATGTTACCACAGAATGAGCCCAAGTTATTTTGTGTAGTCCATGGATTTGTTTGTATTTTTATCATCCAACCATTAAGTATGGCCTTTCAGCCCTATTTCTGCCAAATATCCCTACCACCTTGATTCGTACACCACACATGCCCAAGCACTTTATGCCTCATAATGTAAATCCAAGAGTTCTCCATAGCCTATGAGTCTGCCTTGCACAAATGTTCCCATTGCCTGGAGGCCTCTCCCTACCCTTTCTACTTCCTTCCTTCCTTGCTGCGCTAACTCATTCCTCCTTGAAGACGTAGCTCCTATGTCCTTGCAAAGCCCTTAGGAGGTGTGGAAAGAGATCCTTCTCTTTCTTAATGTTCCTTATGCTCCTGTGGCCTCCATCACATGCTTCTTTCCCAGCAGTCACCACCCTGGGTTTAGTCATGTATCCCTTCTACTAGGTAGACTACGAGGGACTTAAAAATAGACTGTTTATTGGAGTATGGAAAGTGCATAAACCAACACCTGGCATATAGTACATACTCAACATACATTTACTGACTAATGCATTTATCCACAATAAATTTGTGCCACTGACGGTAATAAATATTTTGCACAAAGCAACAATGCTTAAGTAAAAGAGCAAGTAATAAAAGAACATTATTTTAAACAAATTTTGGCAGGGCCTGGAATTCTGTTTCTCTAAAAGCTGTCATGTACCACGAGTGAACCCAGGGTCCAGCCGCTACAGTCCTGGTTTGAGGGGAGTGCTACAGAGCATCTGTAGATAGCAGGTACTTATTTTTTTTAAATTGTTATTGAGATAAACTGGTTCTAAGTGCTCTGGCCTTATGTGGCTGTACATAATACCACAGACCAGCATTTGGATGGCCCTTTAAATGATGCCGTTCATCACCACAAGCCTGCAAAACACGAAGCTGAGAATTGCTACAGGAGAGCACGTTTGCAGCAAACTTAAAACCTTACAGAATTTTCCTGTTTTCATTTAAAAATATATATTTCACAATAATCTTACAATGGCTTGCACTCACCTCTAATAGTCTCTGATTTTTATGGCTGGTTTTTGGTGGCATATCTGATGTACAGTGAAGTCTTAAATGCTTGCTTAATAAGAAATTTTAAATACAGATTATGAGATGCCTCCTTGCAACACTTTCTGCTTAATGTCCTTGTTCTGCAGGAGATTTCATTAGCATGTGCCCTGCTCTTGTCCTCCAAGCCCTCATTGCCTCAGACAAGCATGGGCTTAATTGAGAGAAAACCATGCTGTGAGTGTGACTCAGGTGTGAAGGCTGCTTCTCTCGGCAAATTAAATCCAGTGCAATGACTGAGTGTTCTTTTCCATACCCTTCTGATAGATTTAATACTGCATATTAATTGTTGTTCTCGTATCCTCTACTCTGTGATTGTTTTCCCCAGGATCCTATTGAGGGTGATTGATGCTCATATAAATCTGATGGTTTCATATAGAGAAAGAAAGATTAACAGGTGCTAGTAAGAACACTGGTTTATAAGAACACAGAGCAACCCAAATATTAATACAATATTAGCACATGCTTTTGCTGGTTTAAAAGAGAGCATTTTGGTTAATAAAATTCAAGGGTGAAAATCAGGAGGAAAAAAAAACAAAACCTGGTTCCTTAGGTATAGTTTCTAATACCTTATCTTTGTGACATACAAACTGATGTGTCTTTTGGTTTATTTAGCAGTTAATCCAATTGGAAAGTATTCCTTGACCATGTTCATGGCTATGATAAAAGAATTGAGGAGTTGGGACGCCTGGATGGCTCAGTGGGTTGGGGCCTCTGCCTTCTGCTCAGGTCATGCATAATCTCAGGGTCCTGGGATCGAGCCCCGCCTCAGGCTCTCTGCTCAGCGGGGAGTCTGCTTCCCCCGCTCTGCCTGCCTCTCTGCCTACTTGTGATCTCTCTCTCTGTCTCAAATAAATAAATAAAATCTTAAAAAAAAAAAAAAAGAATTGAGGAGCAAATGAAGATTTTAGAATCTGTTTCCAGTACCACTTCATCCCCATGATGAACTGTAACGTTCTTCAGAGCAAGAATGGCGCTATAGTTCGCATGACCCAGAGGGTCCATCTGTTTCTTGGGCTTGAACTTCACTGTAATGTATTTAAGTATACTTAGTGCACTATGAATGTATCATTTTTTAAACCAACCCTCATTTTTCTTTCTCACCAATTTCTTTATAATTTTTTTCTCATTATTGAGCCCTTACTTCTATAGACAGCCTCAAATCCTTTCTGAAATCAGGCAGAATACAAAAGCAAAATGAAATGAAGAAGGAAAGTCAACTCAACATTTTCACAGAGAAAGAGTAAGAGAAGTGTGAAGCTAACTCTTGTAATTATATTTCTAGTTTATGTTATCAAAGTATCATTTAACGAAATCTTCTGCTTTGGGCAGCTTATAGTTTATGTAAAATGTCTTTGCTGAACTGGACTCCTTCGAGTGAGGCAAGTTCACTTGTGAAATCCAACCACATCTCTGTTAACTAAAGACCATAATGAAGGCTGAATTTCTTGCTGAAAAAAAAATTGTCTTGGGTATAGATGCTAATCTAAAACCTACTTCATGAATTTGCTTATTTTTCCTGCTCCCTTCAGACATTAGCCAGCTAAAGCCATTACACATACATTAATTACACCAATTAGTCCCCACTGCACATACACATACATTCAAATTTGATTATCTGAGCTAAAAGAAGTGGTTGGGCATGGCACAAATAATACAAATGAGCAAAAAATTCAAATCCCATGTACATTGAAATAATGAGTACATTATATATTTTTGGCATAGCTCAGTTACCTTATTATGCTTTTCTTAATTTAATAATGCAATTACCTTAAATTTTCTTACTCCAACCAGGTAATGGTAGGGAGCACAGACCTAGATTTATAACAGGCATTGGGAAATCCAGCCTACTCAGTTTAAGGATTTGGTCATAGTCTTCTATTTCTTCCTTATTTTTAAATATGTATTTTTTTTTTTTACCTCACTGGACGTCCTCCATACTGTTACTTTATTTCTCTACAATGTCCAACAGACACGTGGAAGGATGATCCTCACAAGTATCATAGTAAGGATTCATTCATTCATCTCTTGGATTAAAAAAGTTGGAAGGCAACTAGTTCCTATCTCAGAGCAATTCCAGCATTTATTTCCTTGGATTTGGGGAGTTCATTAGGTTTTTTTGAGTTAACCTTCATAAAGTTCTGCCAGTTTTGACCACCCTGAATGAAACAGCATAATGTAATGCTGTATGACTCAATCTTTAGTGCACAAACAAAATGACTTGGTGAATTTGTTAACATACAGATTGCTGGCTTCCTGCCTTCAGAGTTTTGGATTCAGTAGGCCTGGGATGAGGTTCAATAATTTGCATTATTAACAAGCTCTAAGGTAGTGCAGATGCTGTTCTCTGGGGACCCCACTCTAGGGTAATTGTTAAGGACGTATCTTCATGGGTTTAAACCCAGCTCCAGCACAACTAGCTGTATGACCTAAGACAATAGATGTCACCTCGAGCCTCAGTTCTCTTATCTGCAACCTGAGGGTAATTATAACAACCTATGGCATAACATTATTTCGATGATTAAATGAGTTATACACTGAAAATGCTTGCAATGATGTCTGGCATCCAGTACGTAATAAATGTTAACTATTATGATTGTTGTTGTTACTGTTATTTACAAACACAGCTTATCCAGAGTCATCATAAATGATTTAATGCTAAAAAAAAAAAAAAATGCTTTTCCTGAAGTACTTGGCTGAACGCTGGACACTGGCAGAAAAAGAAAGTTGATAGACTAACCCTTCAGAGTTACGTAGAAAAGAAGATTCTGGGAAAGCGTGTGGGCCTTGAATATATTACACTGGATCATCACAGGGCAGGAAGAAAGTTCATGAAAGAGGTGCGAAAAAGGGCAGTAGGGTGAAAGTCTGATTGTTCTCTGAGGCACAGATGCTAAGCTGACTTTAAGGGTTCAGTATATATGTGTTGTATGTCTAAATTTGCTTATTTAGGCCCAAAGTCAGAATTGAGTATGCAAACATGAGCAAAACTAGATGTGTTCTCTGCAAATGTCACAAGTGCCAAAGAGAGTCTTACTGTTTTTGAGATGTTAGGTGACACCTCTCTGAAAAGGGTAAGGATTGAGCTGAGGTCTGAAGGACAGGGTATACAGGAGTATAGTTGTAGTCCATAAACACTGCAAGTTAAATCATAGAAATTTCTCAGTTTCTGAAATAAATTGATAGATGATAAATAGATGAATGGATGGCTAGACAGACAGACAAATGATACTGTCTTTAGGCCTCTTGAGTGCCTAAATCATTGGTAATGATTGTGTGTGATGTATAAATTAAATAATTTAAGACCAAATTTGCTAACTATATCTAATAAGAATGACTTCTGGGAAAGTTACAGAAAAGTCAACTTTTCAGAGGCCTAAATAAATAGGAAGTCATTTTTCTTCAGTAAAAAAAGTCTGGAGGCAAGATGTTGCTGATGTTGGTTCAGTGGCTCAACATTTCTAGGACCCATGGCTCTGGAATTCCCCAGGCTTTTCCATCTTGAATGTCACATCTTGGTCTCAAGGTAACTGCTATATTCAAGGCAGAAAAGGGATATGTTCCTGATAGTCCTCCATGCCCCCAAAACATATTTCTCTTCAAGTATCATCAGACAGAATTGATTGACCAATAAACCCCAGAGGCAAGCCAGGCTGGAAAATAACAAAAGGAATTGTCGTTAATCTGACCCTACAACTGACCCTCTTCCCCAGGAGGGGGAATCTGACCCTCTTCCCCAGGAGGGCTCAGGTACAAAGCAGGGATCTTGTTACCTAGGAAGAAGGAATAACTGACAGTTTCTGCTACAAAAACATACATAATTTTGGTTTATAGGCGCATTTATAGTTATTGGGTTGTAAATCTGAGAGTTTGGTGAAAATGATAATAAAGTTGATATATGTGTCTGGTTGTCTTTCATCCTGAGTTGGTAGAATTCCCAGAGCCCACAGAAGCATTCATTAAGGTTTCCCCCCTACCCCAGAATGATGATCATTTTGATAATGTAAAATGGAATTCTTTTTTGTTCCTTGATGGTGAAAGGAGGGAGCAAGAAATTAACAGGAAATTGAGTATTTATTGATAGTAAATTATATTTTTTTGGAGAAATTGAAAATAATTGAGAATTTACTATTCACTGGTGCATAAGATTGTGGAAAACTTAAAAATTTCAGTGATTTATTTTGAAGTGAAAACATTTTCTACTTTTCCATTTATGCTTTAATTCAATAATTCTATTTTTAAAAATATTTTATTTATTTGAGAGAGCAAGCGAGCATGAGTGGGGGGATGGGGGGGCAGAGGGAGAGGGAGAAGCAGGCTCCCTGCTAAGCAAGGAGCCCAATGCGGGGCTTTATACGAGGATCCCGGGATCATGACCTCAGTGGAAGGCAGACACTTAACCAACTGAGCCACCCAGGTGCCCTCACTAATTCTTTCTAGACATAACATTTTGATAGTTCCTGGAGAAGAATACTTAAAAAGCAATTATTACTGACCAAATCATTGAAGTTGTTTTTATTTAAAAAATAATTCAAGATGGAGTTGACTTTTAAATTTACTTTTATTTTTCATTTTAAATCTGGCAGTGACTTTTTTTAATGCACATGAACATTTGGGTAAACATTTTCTTTTTTTGTAAATGGTAGGTATTTAGCATATTTGAATTTTAAATGGTTTTCAGTGTAGTGATTTTGTACTACCCTTATTTTTTCCCCATTCATTTTTTAAAAGAATTTTAAGCTCAGATTTCCTCTTCGATAGAAGGTATGTCCAACATACCGCGAGCTTCAGGTCCTTTGCCTCATAGACCCCGAGGTCAGGAGCAAATAAGTAACCTCTCTACCCTCTGGCTTCCTTTTCTGCAACCCTTTTGTGATAGAGATCTTCACACTATGTTGCAATCATAGGCTTACTTCTTTTGTTCAGTATCAAATTATATTTGTGTCAGTCTTGCTACAAGTCAGACCATATTTGCTGTCTTTCCTCATACATTAGCTCCTTTAAGGGCAAGAATGTGTCTCATTTACCTCCCTTAACCCTATTCGGAGAGCACATGAGAGGGAGAAGTGGTCAAGGAAGAGTTGTAGGAATAAAGTTAGAGAAGTCAGGAGCAGAGTGACCCTTCACATAAAATGTCAACTGGAAAAGTGATAGATGAAGAATGACATTACTCGACGGCAAAAATAAACCGCTAAGAAGATGTCCACTTTTGTTTTCTTTATGACCGAAGTAATCAAGCTCTGGATAAAACAATGTAGCGAGTTCACTGGGCAATGCCAGACAGAAAGCCTTTAGACACTGGAGCTTTCAAAGAACAAATACGTGAACTGAATTCTGTCTCTACAGAAAGATAGAAAACTCTTCCTCATTTTAATTAGAGATAGAAAGTATAATGGGCTGGGGGAGATGAAAAGAGAAGGAATATAGTTTAATATTTATAGGGAAAGGTGATGAGAAAGTGTGAAGAAGTCTTATCAGGAGCCCGGATGTGCACAGAATTGTGTATAAAAGAATATAAGGGGAAAATATTAATAAATAACTGAAATGAACATCCACTGCAGAATGATTGAATAAATTAGGTTATACCCTAAAATGAAAAGCTACACAGTGACTAAAAAAAAAAAAAAAAAATTACACACACACTCACACATATACACATACAAACATACATATGCCTCCATATGTCAGACTTTATAACGTTCTCATGGCCAACTTATAGGTAAGATAGTATCATCAGCCCTATTCTACAGATGATGAAACTAAGTCACAGATACGCCAGGTAACTTGTTCAAAGTCACACAGCTTGTAGTGGAAGAACTGGGATTCAAACCCAGGCAGTCTCATGCTTAAGCCCTGAGCCATACTTGAAGTAAGATAGTCAAAATTCACCATTAAATCAAAGGGAAAGTTCGCTGAACAGTGTATATGCTAATGGTCCCATTTTTTTTTTTTTTTTGAAAATGTAATATAGAGCTACAAAAAAAAGAGTAAGTAGAACCAAATCAAAAGTTAAAGAAGAAAATGAGGCAATCTAAAGCTCTTTGGCACATCCCCAACTAATTACAAAAAGCATTAAATTGTGTTAGGGAGATGGAACCTGAAATTCCTCTAAAGCATTTGGCTCACTCTGAAATGCCCCTTCAGCTGTAAGAGAAGATCATTTCATATCCCCTCTACTGATCCGCTTGATTGTATGTCAGCTCTATTAGAAAGTTGCTTCTCACTAATCCAAGCTGACTTTTTATTAGCCACTTATACCTCAAGCACCGCCACATGACCATTTTAGGGTTCCAAAGCTGTGGTCACTAAGATCTAGGCAGACTGAGATCTTGGTTGTGACCAAAAGACAACATTCGGATTTGACGTTTAGCTTAACTGGTGTACATTTTGCCACCTGCTGTTCATTCTTCTGTAAGGAAAAAACCAGGGAGCATAGACCACATCATGTGACCCCAAGCAAGTGTGGGGGAGTAAGAGAGGAGCTCTTTGCAATATAGGATTTCTCTCCAGCAGTCTGTTGGCATTAGCTAAAAGATAAAAGTGCCAAGGTCAGCCAGCAGCTTCAGGGGGTCCTTTCCCAAGATGGCCAGCCTGGGATAATTACCCTCACACTGGAAAATTACCTATTTTGTCCCTCAGGCACAGAGACAAAATAAATCAAAGCCTTTGCAAGGCCTGGGTTTGTCAGGCTGCCACTTTTCTGTTTTCAGTGTTTCGTGATTCTCTGAGTGATTTATATATCTGTGTAAATTTTGAAAGTAATTCATTAATATTAGAAAAAGGCTGGGACTTGCTCTTGAGCGGGGTAAGGCTTTGGAGCAGGGAGGACCATTCATTGCTGTAGTCAGCCTTTGTCTCCACCCTCTCAAGGGCATCACACCTACTTACGTTATATTTTGACCTGAATTTCTTAGATCTGCGTGGGGCGGGGGGGGGGGTATCACTAAGGTGTTAGGAAATGTTAGTCTACAGTCCCCAGTGAACTTTAAGGTTTTCGTATGAAAGAAATGTTGGTATGGGGCATTAGGCTTAATTTTTTCTAAGTTATTTTGTATTTTGAAAAACTTCCAAAAATGTAAAAAGGAAGGCAGAACTTTCAGAAGGTGCTAGTAGGCTAAGAAATGACTGGAAATACAATCTGCAGGATCCCATCTCTGTTCCTGATATGTCACTTACTTCAAGTCAAATTGCTTAATCCTGTTGTTCCAGAACCTTCTACAGACTGGAAACAAAATAAAACTTTAAATTGGAATATGGAATTTTGGAACTGAGACAACACAGTTAATCTCACAATGCCTTCTTTATACAGAAGAAACCGGGCACATTTGGGTTTTCGCAAAGTTACAGGAACCATTGGTGAAAGGTAGAGTATGAAGATTCAGGTATTTGGACTGCCCACCCGAGGAGTTTTCTACTACCCTATATTGATAATGAGCCTGCAGCCTATGGGAAACCTATGATGACAAATAATCTATTTTCAACAGGGCTATTTACTTCATATTTGTGTGCTTCCATTTCCTTAAGTAGAAAATCAGAGGTCTAGAAAATGACAATGATGTGGTGAATTTCTTATACAAATATTTTGCAGATCCACTGACTATTTGGAAAAACAAACAAATAAAGCAACAACGAAGACATATGATGCCTGAGTAGAAAGTCCAATAACATAACTAAAGGACAGCCAGTGAATTACTAAAGAAAACTTCATCTTCTCTAAAGTTAGCAACATATGGAGTTCCGGGCCTAAAGCTGGGTTTCCTGAAATGGAATGTTCCATGACTGGTTGTCTCAGTCTGGGCACACAGCATGCTGCACACAGCACTGTGCAAAGATCACATGGTCACTGAGCACCGAAAAGGTCATGGGAACTCCTAAGTAAAGAAACCAGTTTATCCTTGCTTCATATAGCATTTATGAAGCATAAATAAGCAGAAAACTTTTTATTCGTGATCGATTAACACATTACATAAATATTCCACATCACATACAAGGAAACCTCCAGGCAAAACCTAGTCAAAGAAGACTCTACGCTGCCCTTCTCTCCATTCAAGGCCATCCTCTCAGCCCCAGACCTACACTCTCTGATCATTCCTCTTCAGTCCTCTGGCAGGCCTTACCTTGGGGGGTCAGGGTTGAGGGTCCTGCCCTGAACGCCTTTCCTCTTTGTGGGCTAGAGGAAGAGTTAGGCCAAGAGAGAAAGAGCCAGGAAAGAGCACCTATCACCAAGGGGTGGAGGAGCTGCGGGTAACCAGCCATTCACTCTGGACAGTGAAAGGGGGCTGGATTAATAACGACACCAGTACGAACGGTATAAACCAGAGCCACTCCCCAGGCAAAACGGCATGTGTGGTCACCCCATAAGGAGAGCCGCTTGGAGCTCCAGCGGTGACTCTGAGGTTGCCGCTGGCCACTGGCCCCTGCAAGGCAGCTGAAAGCCAGCATGTCTCATCACGGCAATGCCCTTCTCCCTTTTCCCATCTGTAGACATAAAGCTATCAGTGTTTCCAGGGAGAATTGATGGCTCTTTTTTCCAGGAGTCCTGAGCTCTTTGTTTATATCTATATTGTATCTGTATTATATTGTATCCATTTGTAACCTAGTATATGTGTATATTTTATAGTTTTATAGCAGTAATTATCATGTCTGCTTTCCCAGCCGAAATGAAAAGTGTTCTACTCTGCACATAGTAGGAGCTCAGTAAATGTTTCTTGAATGAACAAACTCACGGTGCATGAAGAATAACTGAAGCACAGCTTCTAGATTAACCAGAAGATATGACTCTCCGAATTTGTGCTTTTTGCCATTCAGGTTTCAAGGCATTGAACTTGAGGACAATTACTTAATATCCCCCCTTGCAGATCCTATCCCTAACCTTTGCTCTCCAACTTCTTCTTTATCTAATCTGCAACCAACACTTTTCCTCAATCTCAGGGACTTCTTGGTGTCAAATGAAACTCTGAGATACCACTGTAAAAATTTTTAAAGATAAAATGTTTGTGTAAAAAGAAGGAAAAATGCCTTAATTCCAAATGCTTTGGTAAAAGCAGTGATGAAAATTCACAGGAAAACCGATCCACACTGTATATGTACAGCTGGGTTGTGTTGATCACAAGGAAGGAAGAGACTCATCTCCCTTTCTGAGATTGAATCCTCCTTGCTCTTTACCATCAAGGACAAGCCAGGTAGAGGAGAGCAAAAACCGAAGGCCAAGATGGTTAAGTGACAAGATTAATGACATTCATAAAATTGATGGAGGCCTGTGGGCTTGAAGTGATTATAATAACTCACGTGGAGCCCAAGGACGTAAATATTTAACAAACAATCACTTGTTGGTCTCATATCCACCATGGGGCCACAAAGTAAAAGTGGGGATATTATTCTCTCTCTGAGGACTCGGTTATTTAACAATTAAAGGAAGGAAAAAATAAAACCCAAAAGGATTTCCCCTTCACATTATTCCTCTCTGAAACTACACTCAATTCCTTCAAGACTTGATATAAAAAGATTCTCCGTCACATTGCTTTTCTGTACCCTACAGGCTTTGGGATGTTTGTGGTAACTGGTTATTTCTGTTTAAACTTGAACCTACACAGGTGGTCTTCCCTCCCTGGAATGAGTCTTTTTAGTAAATTGGGTTGCAAACTCAGCCTCTCATCTGTCACTGTACTTAATCGCCCTTGGTTCAACTCATTTTGGTTTTTCTTCCTTTTTTGGGATGTTTCAGTAAAGAGGGTACGTTCTCAGTGTCAACCAGGGGGAGCTTCCCAGGTGCCACATATTCAGCGTCTAACACTGGACTCTGGGCCAATTCAGGCAACTTCCCCTTATCCCATTCCAGTCACGGCACGCAGGCCTGGGCCAAGTGGCACCGTGAGATAGATTGGTGAGCTTATTCCTGGCAGCACGAAGAGAGTGACATTGCTCACTTTGGAAAGGTAAATCAACTTCACAAAGTGAACCACCAGTTTAGTAAGAGTCCATATTTATTGAGCACTAATTATGGGCCAGGAACTGCGTTGAGTGATTTACAAACATTATTTCATTAAACTATCACTACTGTTTTATGAAGTAGGTACTTTTATTATTCCCCAGCTTACAAATGATGTAATTAAGATTTAGAGAGGTTATGTAACATGTTCAAGGTCACAAATCTAGAAAGTAGATGAGCAAAGATAATAATCCATATCTGGTTCTGAGAGTTCACCCTTTAATCTACTATGATACCTCACGTATTAATGCATGAAAAGAGACAAAGCATGAAGTAAATGAGAGTCAGTTTTAAAAACATGAGAGGTACTTGCTAAAATTATATGATGACCAATGTTTAAAAGAACTCTGAAAATCTCAAAAGCAGAAACATATTTGCATTATAGCATTAGTAGTTCTGTGGGATTTTTCTTAAGGACCACCTCTGAGGACATCTTCTTGGAAATATGGGACAGGATAATAGTCAAGACATCTCACCAAGACTCAATGGAAATAGCTAATGCTCAACTTCTGATTATGAGATAATAGCTCTTCTTTAAGGTAGCTGATGCATGCAGCATTCTTCCCTGCCTATATCTGTTTGGTGTCCCAGGTCCCATCCATGCATGGGACCGGATCTGGGAATGTCGTAATCATCTCCCTTCAGTGGTAGCTCCATATGTCATCCATTTCTTCTGCTGACTCTCTTGCCATCTGGAGCCTCTCGATAATTTTTCACTCTTTATCTTTTCCTTTTGTATCTCTTACCTCTGTATCTCTTTACTTCTGAATATGGGCCTCTCTTCCCTTGCCTCCTCTCCCACTCTCCATTTAAATATCCTTCCTCCTATTCACACTTGCTATTGAACATAAGTCTCCAAATTCATTGAGACAGGGACCTGTTTCATAAAATACATATAAAATCAAAGTTAAATTGCAATTTTCTAGATAAAAAATAAAACAGTTTCCAACACTTCAAGAACTCCACCCTAGACAGTAAGTATGGTATTAAATTGTAAATTCCGTTCGCTTAATTCTGTAGAACAAAAACTTGCTATCAATTAAATATGTATTGACATATGTTGAGAGATGGGATATCATGGTATTCAAAAGTACAGTCTCGGGAGGTAGATGAAAATGTTCGCTCTGCTACTCATAGCCATGTGATCTTGAGAAGGTTGCTTCATTGCACTGTGCCTCAGTTTTCTCATATATAAAATGGCGATAATTATATTAACTAGTTCTTAGGGTTGTTGTAACCATAAAATGAATTAATGTATAAAAAAATTTACAAGAGTAGCGGTTATATGGTAAACACAAAGATGTTATAATTATTATAATGTCTTCACAATGTCAATAGACCCACTCTAATAAACCAGAGAAATGACAGACAGATCTTCTTAGGCTTCCCAAGCAAACTTATGCCAAATGCATAAATAAATATCTGTTTAAGATTTAAATTCAGTCTATGCAGTATCCTTGGTCTTATACAAGCAAAGCAACAACACAGAAGTACTTTCTTCAAATACATGCCCAAGAATAGAAGAGAAAAAAGAGAACCTATCTATTTTAAGATTTTGTTGTGGGAGGAGGAACATGGAAGTAGATGTCAGAAGAATTAGCTTCTACCTCTGATATACTCATGTATGAGTTTTAAGAACTTCTGAGCCTCTTCATTTTTAATAGTAAAAAGAATATTTCTAACCATAGTGACATTCCAAAGTTGCCATGTCAAGAAAATGAGATAAAATAATGAAAACATGTTACGAGTTATAAATCACTATATACTGCTAGTGGCTACTGTTTTGTTTTTCAAAAAGCATTGTAGAGCACTGATGTTAAGCATTATACTGGTTGGGCACAACTTTGTGCAAAGCCATTTGATACATGCTAGATGTTTCCATAACAGCTCTCCACATGAATATCATTATCTCTGTTGCAGAGGTGGGAAAACCACGGCTCAGAAAGATTGTGGAACCCTCAAATGTACACGACTATTAAATGACACTTAAATTTATTAATACAATTTTGCAGCTTTCAAAGTCTAGGTAATTCTTTCAATTATGTAAAAGCAGCTTCTTTATTTTACCTCCTTCCTGGTACAATTGGCTAGATACAGGCCTAAAACGTAGTACCTTTCTCAAAGAATATATAGTAAGTATACATTTTTAATAATTAGAAAACAACACATAATCACATGATAGGATGTCTATTTATCGATGCTGCTATAACAAATAAGCCATAAAAATTCAGAGTTTTACACCAAGGAAATTTATTTCTCACTCATTTAACAACACAGCTTTGATATATCTGGGCAGTGAGCAGCTTTCCTTCCCAAAATGATTTATAGACTTGGGTTTCTTCCACCTGTGGTTCTGCCTTCAGCTTGGGCCTTGGGGACCTCTGCTTGCAGCCAGCAGAAGAAAGAAAAAGAAACCCACCTGCTTCTAAAGAAAGGCTTGGCCCAGGAGTGACACTTCACTTCGGTTCATATGTGACTGGTGATAGCTAGTCATGGGGTCACATCTGCTATGCCTGGATTGGGCAACCAACCCAGCCAACTCTCCACTCTACAGAAGGAGGTCACAGACATTAGCCAGAGCTGCCAGAGTATACAATATATAATAAGGGACAGAAGTTTGCAGTTCCCTGAAAGAAAACTCTGGGACCAGTTGGGTTTTAGAATGCAGAAATTGTCAGATTTTAGGAAAATAATCCAGTCCCTAAACCACATTGTATGTAACGCCCACATAGAGCCTAGAGTAGATCCCTATATTCAAACCCATAGCATTTCTTTCTTTTCTTTTTTTTTTTTTTTTAAGATTTTGTTTATTTATTTGTCCGAGAGAGAGTGAGAGCACACGCATGCCAGAGCACAAGCAGGGGGAGTGGCAGGCAGAGGGAGAAGCAGGCTTCCCGCTGAGCAGGGAGTCTGATGCAGGACTTGACCCTAGGACCCTGGGATCATGACCTGAGACAAAGACAGACGCTTAACCAACTGAGCCACCCAGCTGTCCCAAAGGAGCAGTATTTCTTTCTTTCTTTCTTTTTATTTTTAAAGATTTTATTTATTTATTTGACAGAGAGAGACACAGTGAGAGAGAGAACACAAGCAGAGGGAGTGGGAGAGGGAGAAGCAGGCTTCCCGCGGAGCAGGGAGCCGGATGCGGGGCTCGATATCAGGACTCTGGGATCATGACCTGAGCCGAAGGCAGACGCTTAACGACTGAGCCACCCAGGCGCCCCTCAAAGGAGCAGTATTTCTGCAGTGAAACAAGAGTCACACTAAAATGTAATTAATAAAAACTTAAATTTTTTCACATCAGTTGGAATTGGTATGTCTTACCACAGAGGCTTTCCAAAAACATAGGACAGATGAATAAACTTTCAGATTTCTGAATTGCACATGAGGATTACAGATACGATTCAATAGAAGCATAAGGGAAGGACTTCAGTGTTGCTTGTGGCATGTGCCAGAGCTCTCACTCAAGTGAGAGGAGAGGAGGTCAGATGTGACTGGTCAATTACCATGTGCTGTACGAGCTCCTTAGCAAGTTAAATGTTTTGATCTTTTTGTATTTGCAAATGCAGAACATTATTAGGCAAGCGATAGAATAAGTACTTAACCATTTGTTACACACACAGAACAGCTGCCGCATGGCATTTTCTTTCCATTTACAACTCTAAGTAGATGAACTGACACTTTGAAACTGATAATCAAAATGTCCTTCCCACTAAGCTCTAGTCATCACCAATAGGAATTTTTAAATGAGTCATAAACCTTTCAACTCAGGAACAGAGCAGCTTATGCTTAGCTTTATATTTTAGTCATCCCATTTGACTCTTTTTTTATGGTAAAAATGAGAGGTAATTTATGAGTTTCATTTGTGCTCTCTTTAAACTACTTTTACATCCACAACCCCAAACATTCTCTTTGACCCAGGACATTTCTCAAGCCAATTTTTTTGATCCAGGTGCTAAATGCAGATGACCACACAGACATATATTACATTGCTATGAATTAATCATTATGAGCTTTAATCTTTAGTGATTCAAGCCTGATAATGGCTAAATCTGGTGATGTGACCTTGATGTTAATTTTTTTTAATTATATATTTTTTGCAAATATAGGTCCTTTAACTTTCTCATGACTCTAGCTATGTTTTCCAATCTCATGGGCTCTAACAAAGGCACTAACCTCAGGCAATTTGGAAAGGCTTTGTTGCATGATAATGAGAAGTTGAACAGCACATACAAAAACCTGATATTTATTTAAACAGCATCATGAATAAAAAAACTGATAGATTGCAGTATTCATCTCATGACAACAAACTACTTGAAAATGCTGTAAAACCTAAAAATAATGCATTTTAATTTTCCTAACAGCTTGAAGCAAAATTGGATGTTTTAAAATTAAAACCATATATGGCATTTACTGGTAGGTCTTAATTCAAACAATGAGGCTGTATATGATCTAGTATTTCATATTAAGTCCAAGACATTAGCTCAAATATCTGTGTTGGGATAAGAAACAGATTATGACAATTTATTTAGTTACCCCCTTCAATTATTATCAAGCTCTTTATCAGAAGAGTAGTAGTATCTTAGGTATACAGATGTGCTTTTGTGAATAGAAGTGTGAAAATTCTTGAATATATCTACAATAGATATAAAACACAGGTCTGCCCCAAATGGGCTGAACTGGGTGTCAGATGACCAGCTTTATAGTTCTAACTCCGGCCATCTGGGTGACTTTGGGCAGGTGACCTCTTTCCTTATTGATAAACCAAAGAGAGTGGATTTACTGATACTGAGTCCATTTCAAGCTCTAGCATTCTATGGTTTCAAAAAATATTATTTCAGGAATACAAATTCGTTTTACTATAAAGAGTGTGTATAGGACTCTATGGCTTCTGTTTCAAGCCATGCATATGACAGGAACTCTTTCCTTCCTGAGTGTCTTCATCACTGCTGTTTTATCCTGGTGTTCTTGATTCCACCAAGCTCATAACCCATGTGTCAAAGAATAGTTGTACCAGATGGGTTAACCAGGCAAGAAAGATTTTATTTGAGCCTATTGCAATAGAGGCAAGGGATTGGACTCAACCATACTGAAACAAAAAGCTGAGGAAATTTTAAACACTGGAGTGAGCTAATGGAAAAAGTACTGGAGGAATTTAAGAGGAGTCTGGTCATAGGTGATTAGACCATCTGTATTTGCTAGTTGGTACTTATCAAAGTTAGGCTCCTACCCTTTCACAGAGATTGGGAATTAGGAACCCTATCTTTCTTGATAATTATATTTCAAAAGGTTGTCTACGTCTACCCAGATCCTTAAGACAGATTTTCCTGGGTTATATAAGATTTAGATCTCAAAGGAGCAGAGAAAAAATTTACAATCGCAAATTTTCTAAAGTAAGTACTCTAAGAAAAAGGAGGCCAGGGATCTACGGTCAGGAAGAAAACTGCCTAAAATTTATCCAAGCTGAAGAGAAAATTAAGGTTGTCTTGGTAATATGCCCTTGCAAACCAAATACTGTGGGTTGGATGGGGCCAAACAGGGAATCCCCAGAGGCCAACAAGACCTAGCAATAACCCTCACTAGTATTATGACAGGAAGCTTGACTTAAGGCAACTTTCATGTAGGCAGCTTATTTACTACCATTTCACTAGTGCCCAGCAGGTGCCTGTCACATAGTGGTAATTCCATAAAAGGAATACTCAGTGTGTAAAAACTGATCTCTGAACCAGTCCATGAAGATGGTTGTTTTTCCTCTTGCCTTCGCCAACAGAGAATTCTTGACCATATGTGAGTACACTAATCTGCTATCATGACTCTCATTAACTCTAAGCTACAATGTCTTAAAAGCAGGAATCTATTTTAACCCTCTCCAGAGCCATGGTTGAGAACATGGGCTGGGGAGTCAAGAAAGAGCTATAAATTCAAGTTTCAGTTCTGATGCACAGTATCTAATTGACCTTTATGAATCTCAGTTCTATATCTTTACAAAAAAAATAATACCAGTACCTGCTTCATAGGGTTGTTGTGAGGGTTGAATAAAAGAATGCATGGAGATGAAAAGCACTAAGCAGAGGACTTTGCACAGAGTATTTCATAATTACTTCCTTGTTTTATTTTATTGTTTATGTTATTTACTTACAAAATTTTCAATTCAATTAACATAGAGTGTATTGTTAGTTTCAGAGGTAAAGTTTAGTGATTTATCAGTTTTATATAATACTCAGTGCTCATTACATCGTGTGCCCTGCTTAATTCTCATCACCCAGTTACCCCATGCCCCCATCCTCACCCTTCCAGAAACCTTCAGTTCTTTACTATGATTAAGAGTCTTTTATGGTTTGTCTCCCTTTCTGATTTTGTCTTGTTTTATTTTCCCTCCCACTAAAATTTAAATTACTTTCCTTTATCCATTTACTTGGTGCTAGATATGTACAAATAAATCAAAGAAGAAAAGGTTAGTAATTTGGTTGAGAGAATATGTCAACAATAGGTCTGTCTATATTCTTTTCAAGGAACTGAATGTGCAAGACCTTATGTCCACAACTTTTCTCAAGTATGATGCACTGCTTCTCTGAAAGTTATAAACATTTCCCTGAGTAAGTTTAAAAAATACATATTTTGTTGAGACTACAATTGATAACAAATGATGTCATGGTTTGGGAGATCACTCCAACAGTAAGGAATTCACAGCAACCTTGTGAGTAGGCAACATATCCTCCTAGATTTCAGTCTTTGATTGAATTACTTGTGTTTGCATCTTTCTCAATATTAAGAATAATGGACTTCTGTCTGAAAAAAAAAATCCTTTTTGTTTATCTGGGAAGGCATGAGGGATATTCCTATACTGGAAAAGATTTTCAACTCAGAGTTTATGCTTTTATCATAAAAATATTCACAGTAACTACGAGGGTACAAAAAAATGTATAAAGACTTGGGGTCTGTTCTTGAGCTAACTTATTTGTTGCCTATTTCTCTAGTTCCCCTTATAGTAAAAAATTTTGAAAAGGGCACTATATGCCACCAAATCTTCAGTACAGTCTTATTGCTTTTGGTGGGGGTTGCCTATTCTTTCTTGATCCCAATCTAATCAGGCTTTCACCCCAACACCCACAAAAAATTGCTCTTATCAAGGTCACTGAAGACCTCCATGGCATTAAATCCCATGGTCAGTTCTCAAATGATTAACTTGTTTGCAAGATTTGTCTTTCCACCTTAAAATATTTCTTCGTGTGGCTTCTAGGACATCAAATTTCCCTGTTTGCCTTCTGCCTCTCTGAACACTCCTTTCCAATCTCTTTATCTGGTTCTTCCTCATTTCCTCAATTTCTTAACATGACAGAGCCCATGGGATTAATATTTGTACCTCTTCTTTTCTTTTTTCTTTTTTTAAAGATTTTATTTATTTATTTATTTGACAGAGAGGAGAGAGATCACAAGTTGGCAGAGAGACAGGCAGAGAAAGAGGAGGAAGCAGGCTCCCTGCTGAGCAGAGAGCCCGATGCAGGGCTTGATCCCAGGACCCTGAGATCATGACCCGAGCCGAAGGCAGAGGCTTTAACCCACTGAGCCACCCAGGTGCCCCTGTACCTCTTCTTTTCTAAATAATGCATTCCTTTGATGATCTCTTCAAAACTCAAGCATGTAAATGTCATATATTTATAATACCATAAAATTTTAAATCTGTAGCCCAGGCTATTCCCTGAAACTCTAGACTTATGTATCAACAACCTACTTAACAAATTCACTTGAATGTCCAATGTGTTATTTAATGTGTTCAAAACCAAGACTCTGATAGTGACTACAAAACTTGCTTTAAAAAAGAACAAATGTATTCCACAAGGTAGTTAATGGAAATCTCCATTCTCCTAATTGCACAGGTCAAAAATTTAGGTGTCCTTTCACAATAATAAAAATGCAAATTAATACTACACTGAGATACTGTCAAGTTGGCAAAAATTCAAAAGTTGACAACATTCTCTCTATTGTAGCTGGGGAACGAATGTTGGAAAACAGGCAATTTCATACAATGCTTGTGGGGATGCTAAATAGTAAAACTCCTCTGAAGGCTATTTTGGCATTATTTAACAAAACTACATTTGCATTTACCCTTTGATCCAGCAATCCTACTTTTAGGAACTTACTGTTTATATTCCTTATTCCTCCCAAAATAAGGAAATATGTGCATACAAGTTTTTTCATAGCAGCATTTTTTATTATTTCAAAATATTGGAAACAACTTAAATGCCCCTACCTAGAAATTAATTGAGTGAACTATGGTTCATCTAATGGAGTACTCAGAGCTCTAGAGAAGAAGGGGGAGGATCCTTATTAATGAATATGGAATAATTTCCAGTATATATTATTAGGTAAAAAAGCAGTATACAGAGATATGTGTAATTTATTTATTGTATCTTAGCTAGGAAAATGTAGACAAAGACATATACTGGTACCTGTCTATTTTTGCAAAAAGAAATATAGCAACAATAACTAAATGCTAATATAATTGGCTGATTGGTGGATGGAAATCAGATGACAGGAAGGAACAACTCTCTGAGAATAGCTCTTTGTATAGTTTGGACTTTGGGAACGATTTAATGTTTTACAGTTAAAAAAATAACCAAAATAAAAATTAAATGGAGCAATCTAAAATTGAATGCAAATAGAAACAAATACAATAAACACCATAATAAATAGAATATATAACCACATGGGGGAAAATATGCTAATCTAAATAACATCTGTACACAGTACTTTGACTATACACCCTCAGTCTAAAGACAATGAGAATTGCAAATAAATCTTCAACTTAATTTAGTAGAATTTGCCTTTATAGCAGTATAGATGTGGCAATTCTCCAACTTTTTCATGTATACTGTAAAATTGAGCTAATAAGTAAATACATCCATACTTTCAGACCCAAACTCTCACTTATGGGAGAAGGAAAAAAAATTGGGAATGTAGGAAGGCTCAAGAAAGAACCTTAGAGTTGGAATTGGAATTAGAAATCTCAGTAGGAACACGTGGAATTTTAGAAAGTAATAATTATCTATTTTCTGTCCACTGAAATGAGTATCAATGAGCAAAGTGTCCAGATCTTGGTTTCTAATACCTTTCTCCATTAAAAGGAATCTGAAATCTGGGTTCCAGAATTTGATGGCTGATTACAGGAGTAGGGCAGGGAAAGTGCTAGTGAGTTAATAGAGAGCTCTGCCTTCTAGAATCAGACCACTTCTCCCCTCCCTTACCACTTGGATGATTAGGATAGACTTCTGATTTGTTTCGCTGCTTCCATTCTTGCCCCATGCACTCTATTCTCAACAAGATACAGAGTATCATATAAAAATATAAGTCCAATGTTGTCAATCCTAAATCCCCCCAGTGCCTTTCCATCTCTGTCAGAGTAAAAGCCAAAGCCTTCGAGAACTTCTAAATCCATATAGAATCAGTTCCCCGATTGTCCCCCCCTTTTACTTCTAGCCACAGTGACCACCCTCTTGCTTCTCAAACACACCAAGAGCACTTTTTCAGGACCTTTGCTCATGTTGCTCCCATTAACTCAGAATGCTCTTTCTCCAGATATTGACATGGCTCTTTCCCTCCCCTCCACCATTTCTTTACTCAACTATCATTATCTTGATGAGGTCTTTTTGGTCCCTCAAAATCACTAACTCCTAACTCACCCTTTCCTCTTCCCCTTCTCCATTTTTTTCTTGGGTATTACCTTCTATTTTACTCATCTTTATTTTCTGTCTATCCCACTAGAGTGCACACTCTATATCTGATTTGTTCATTGCTGTGTTCCCAGCGCTTAGAATCATGCTAGGCACATTAGAGACACTCAAATACTTCTTTACTTAATCAAGTAAGCAACAGAGTAACTAAACCTACACAAAAAGTCAAAAGAACAAATGGTATATATAGTATATAAATATAGTATATTATATAACATGCATTATATAATAACACATGTATAAATATATTGAAACAAAATGTGTTCATAAATTTGCATAAAGGAGATATTATATGGATGGAATGATAATGGAAGGCTAAAAATTGAACTGGAGCTTGACTAACAGGAACTGGAAAACAAAAAGAGTATTTATGGAAGCACTCAATTGAGGAGTCACTGTTTGTTTCCCAGAAAAAGATAAAATTATTTTGAAAATGTGCTTCTTCAAAACATGCATTTTAAAATCAATTGAAAATTATCTTATTAATACCCCTCTCACACTTGAATCTTCCAAACCACCATTACTATATCTTGGGAAAAAGCAAACAAACAGAAAACAGACAAGAGGTTGTCTGGCTAAAGATGTTGAGCAGTTAGTGTGCTGTTGTAAGTATCCAACCTAGAAACTTAAAGATTTCTAATCCCGTCAGCAACTCTACTTTAGTTTATGAATTACGTCACAGCCAAAGGCATTTTCTGATATTATGTTCCATTTTTTTTTCTTCTTCATAGGTCTGATCAACTCATTCTTTTTTAAAACTCAGAACTTGGGTGAAAAAATCAGGAAAACATGTTTCTACCTCCACTGCATTTCTGTAGAATTTTAAATAACTAATCTGGGAGATCCTTGGTAAAATACCCTTTGAAGGATCTGAGAAGACTGTATCACTCACTATGTGATTAATGTTTTCTTCCTCTTTCAAGAAAAAAATGAATTTAACAAAGTGTGAGTATTGTATACTATTCACAAGAAAGCTACACCAACTTGTGTATGTTCCCTAAATAAATTACATATTGCAGATAAGATTTGCAAAATTCTGTGAAAAACTCCCTTTGCTCAGAAAGTGCCCTTGTTTTCTATTTAATAAACAGAAAGAACTCCTGGTTAAATCTCACTCCGATGCTGCTTTGATGTGATGAGTTATCATTATGGTCTATTATTTATGTCCCAGAAGAGATAAAATCAGAACATCTTTGTGCCTATCCAGAAGTCATCCAGTCATGTACACAGAGCTTGTCTGAGATTGTGAACAAACACCTCTGTATCACCTCTCTACCTCCAAGTGAACTCTGTCAGTGAGGAATCTCGAACTGCTCAGACACATAAAGAAAATCTCCCCTCTGGCAGGGTGCTGAAAATCAATGGTTGATATCTAAAGTTGCTTAACATTGTCTTAGATAAAGAATGAGCATACAGTACACTAACCTTTTAGTTGGTTTCTTTCTTTTAGTACCCTAAAACATCTAGCTTTATTTGTTTATTTGTCTTTATGAAGAATCACAGTGGGACCTTCTCCAGAGAAAGTCACCCCTAATTTGTGCATGTCTAAAATAATGAAAAATTGCATCATCATTAATCATATTACATTGCATTGTAATTATTTGTCTACCTAACCTCTTTTTCTACCAGCCTATAACCAACTCAAAAGAATTTTATCCTAATGGATCTCCATGCTATGTTTGATATAATATTTAGTACATGGATAACACGCAATATAAACTTCCTAAAAGAGTACACAAAGTGAAGTTCATTAAATCTGTGAATGACATAAAGCGAGGGTAATGGACAGTTCATGCATTGAGTTATAAGATCAGTAATCCAAATTAGCTCTGAAATCAAGCTAAACTCTAGTAAATCTTCTATGCAGACATTTTAATAATGTACCCAAATACAGATCAAAAGAAAATTGACCAAACTGTAATTCATTAAGAAAACTCACATGAATTCTAGTTCACAATAAGCCCAAGTTAAGCCAATGTGAAATGGCTTCTTGGGGAGCTAATGCAGGACGAGGGTGGTGCCCCAGATGCCACTCGATCCTCACCTCCAGCACCTGCACATCAGGCCACAAGGAAAGTGAAGCTCTTCCCATGTTTTAACGGAAAAAGAACATTTTTAGCTCTAAGAAGGAAAAGACTGGCTATTGAAAGGATCTAGCTACGGCATAGAAGCAAAGGGCAAAGAATATACAGAGGAACCGCAGAAAGTCCCAGAGGGAAGCAAAAAATGAGAGAGAGAGATGCAGCTGCAACAATTTAAAAATAGAAACAAGAACTCTCTGCTCAGAAAATAACTGCCTCCTGATGGAGCTAGAATCTCTCTGAAAAGCAACATTCTGAAATCTTCCAAGGGTTCTCAACATTAGAATGGCCTTGTGAAGACTAAAAGGATTACAGATTAATTACACAACTATATTTTAGAAAGCTGGACAAGCAAACGGTGACACGGGACCAGTAAAATAAGCCTCTATCAAATCTCTGGAGGGGGTTGAGCTGTACTTGAATTAAACCATTAAAAGAAACACCTTCCTGGAAAGGAAACTTGCTGTGGAAGAGAATCTCCTGGGATCTGATCAGCAGATGAAAGATGAAGCTAAGGCTCTGCAGCAGAAATTAGCAGAATGGTGGAAGCAGGAGAAGCCTAGAACTCCCATGCCCAGCTATGCTAAGAGGTTGGACGTAGCCATCCAAAGCAATGGCTCCATAGAGCTCATTGAGGAGGACCTGGCGCTGGTCTAAACACGGAGGAAATCAGGGTGGCTGGTACATCATTCAACACGTCCTCTACCCCCCAAAGCCTGTAGCTTCAATGTCTTAACTCATTCTCAAAGTGAATTTACTGTTGTAAATAGGGCATCCTGACAGACCTATTTATGTACGTCTCTAAACTGGGCAAGTATTCTGGCATTATAATGGGAAAGCTGGAACTGAAATGGCAGTGACCAATAGCCTGGCGGTTTCCATATTTTGAACCATGGGAAATGCCTGGAATTTGGGATGCTGCCTTTAAAAATTTCCTCACCATCTTTGTCATCACCACAGAATGTAGTCAAGATGTTACTTTAAGAAAACCAGAAAGCCCTTGGTTGGTCTGCCCGTTCAATTAGTTCATGCATGTCCTTATATCATGTAGCTCTCAACAGCTGGAATTGCAGACAAAACTTTTAATGCCTTATGACATTAAGGATTGACATTTTAAACTATTTACAGAATCTGAGTGTCAATCAAGCAGATTTTTCTTAATAAAATGTACCCTAATGCCTAGCTAGAGATTGATTAATCTGCCTCACATTGGGCTTTTCAGGTGTGCTAGTCTCCAACTTCTGGTTGAAGTTGTAGGTAAATTTCATCTTGACCAAGTCCAACGAAAGATATTTTATTCAGTAGATGCTTCCTGGACATTAGACTGTCTGGCTCTCCTGTGTGTTGTTGACTTAATTTTCTGGCCTAAAAGGATCCTCTATCCGGGCAGACTGACCTTAGTAACATGGTCCCTGATAATAGGGCTTTATTCAAAATCTTATCAAATTGATAGAGACACCCCTTAAAGAAGATTCACATATGAAGATTGTTGCTGGAAGCTTACTTTTCAAGAGGTAAAATAATACTGGATATCAAATAATCTACAGTTGATAAACATTGTTGCTTGTTTTAAATGGATGTTTTAGACTGAAGAAAAAAACACACTAATTTCAGGACATTATTCCCAGCTTCATAACTTTCCTTTCATTACTAAGTTATTTTTTAGGAAAAAAAAAGAAAATGTATTTTTGAATTGGAAATATACATTTTATGTACCATTGATTTTCAGTAGAAGAAATAAGGCAAAGTGTCTGCCTTCTTAACCCAAGAAATTTTCTTAGTTTGCATGAAAAAGACAGGCCTTTATATTAATAACAACAAAAAAAAGCAAGAGAAAGTAACATTCAAGTTTATTTCCAGCTGAGTGATAACCCTGTGATGTTGTTTAGTAGTCCAATACAAATTTACATTTTGATGTTGTCTCATCTCACATACAGTAAAGAGCTGTTTTGGCTTCTGTTTGTTTTTATTTAACTAAGTCACTAATATAAAAAATCCATCACATTTAAAAAAATTTTTCCATTCAAGTAAGCTTTTTAGTAACATATTTTGGAGAAGTGTATATACTGCCAAAGTTATTTTAGCATTCGATCATTTAATTGAGTCCTCTAAGTTTCCATTATAGATAGTAATCGTCCATATTTCCCTTCTCTCAAATCTATCTTATTCCAGAGTTGCTATATGGAATAAAGTTTGTTTTGAATGGTAGGAAAAAAACAAACGCATGCAAGTTTAGGAACTACAATAAGTAGAGAAGATTATCTGTTTGTTGTTGTTGTTCTATCTGTACATGCTGAAGAAAGGAAAGATTCTAAAGAAAAATTCCAAACTCTGTAGCATGGTTTCCAAACTGGGCCGGGATGAGGATGAGGCCAGAGAAGCACCAAGGGTACAATATTTAAGGAGATGTGAAGGGGCCTTTTGTGATCTGATCTTTTCCAGTCCCATCTTTCAATGTCCACACCTTGCATCCTGTACCCCAAGTCTACTGAAATACTGACGGGTTTTTAAAGGTACCAGGCACACGATAGTCTCTCAGAAACACCCTTCCCTCTTTGTCCATCTAAAATTGCTCTCCCTACAGCTGTCCAATATGGGGAGGATTACTGGAAAACACTTCACCCACACAAAATTGAATCGAGTCCTTATTACCCTTAGTATAATATTTATCACACTGTATGCATAGTTTTATTTTTCAAATCTGATTTTATTGAAGTATAATTTGCATTAAATAAGAGACACCTATACTATGTTAAGCAAACATAGTATGTCTCTCCATTGATGTAGACATTTCATTTCTCTCAACAATTTTATGTCGCTTTTAGTGTACAATTCTTATATATATTTAATTAGCTTCATTCCTAGGTATTACATGTTTTTCATACCAATTTGACATTGACACATTTACATAGCAGTTTAATTTAATTTTTAATTTTTCCTTGTTGGTATAGAGAAATACAGTTGATTTTTCTATATTGATTTTGTATTTTGTGGTCTTGCTAATTCACTTTTAGTTCTAGTAGCGTTTTTGTAGATTCTTAGGATCTTCTACATACATAATCATGTCATATGCAAGTGAAGACACATTGACCTCGTCCTTTCCAATTTATATACCTTATATTTCTTTTACTTACCTTATTATCCTGACTAGAACCTCCAGTAAAATGCTGAAAAGCAATGTTGAGAGTGGAGATCTTAATCTTTTTTCCCAAACTTAGAGCCATTAAATATGATGTTAGATGAAAGATTTTGTAGATGCTCATTTTCTGTGTCAGAATGTTCCTACCCATTTCTGGTATGAAAGCTTTTATCATGATTTGATATTGTTTTGTCAAGACCTTTTTCTGCACCTACTGAGATTATCATTTTTCCCTTTATTAATGTGGTAAATTATTGATTGATTTTCAAATTACAAATCAGTTCTGTACTCCAGAGATAAATTTCATTTGGTCATGACATAATATACTTATTATATAATTACTGGATTTGATTTTTCTAGGTGGATGTTATATCTTTCTTAAGGGTTTGTCTAGAATTCACAAGTGAGGTTATCTCGGACTGGGCTTTTCTTTATGGGGAAGGGTTTAATATAAAATTCAGTTTATTTCTTACATAGCTGCAAATTTTATTTCTTTTGGAGGCATTTTTTTTTATATGTGCCTTGCAAGGATTTTATCTGTTATTTCTATTTTAGTGCCAAATTTATCGATATATTATTCATATCATAATATTCTTTCATTATCCTTCTAATGTCTGTAGAATATGTAAAGATATCACTTTTTCATTATTGACTTTGGTAATTTATATCATTTTCTTCTTTCCTGTTCACTTTAGATTGACTGTTTTCAATTTTATTGATGTTGTCAAAGAAAACCCTTTTGATTTAATTGGTTTTCCTTACTTCTTTTCCATTTTTTTCTTTCATTGTTTTCTGTTCTTATTATTTCCTCCTACTTAATACCTTCTACTTTTTAAGATTATTTTTACTTTATTTATGTATTTATGTATTTATTTCGATTACTTTTATTATTATCACTTACTTTAGGTTAATTTGTTTTTCTTTTGGTGCCATTTATGAAAGAACTTTACATAATGTATTTTAGACATATTTATTACTTTCTAAAATAAAAATTTAGAGTTGTTAATTTTCCTCTATATCATGCTTTAGTTGCATCACCCAAATTTTGATATATTGTGTTTTCAAAGTCATTCGGTAAAAAAATATTTTCTAAATCTTCATATAATTTTGATTTGATTCATGGGTGTTTTGACCTATTAGGACAAGTTGATTAATACCTATTGATTTGTGTATTTATTCTATCAGTTACCAAAAGAGGATTGTGGAGATTTACAAATATAATTGTTGATTTATCTTTCAGTTTTGTCAATTTTTGTTTCATATATATTAGACTATTTGATATCTCACACATCACTAAAATCTTTCATTTACTTTTCAGCTTTTTTCTCTGTGTATTTCAGTTTGAGTAGTTTCTACTAATATATCTTCAAGATCATTGAACTTTTCTCCTGCAGTTTCCGATATGTTGTTAACACGACCCATTAAAATTTTCATTTCATGTATTTCATCTTCAACTCTAAAATAAGCAGTTCTTTTATATTTCTTTCATTTGTAGCTTCATTATATTTATGCTTTTCTTTAAATCCTTCAGCACATTTATAATCACTAATTTAAAGTTATTGATAATCTTATAATCTGTCATTCTGGGTCTTTTTCTTTTTTTTTTTTCTTTAAAGATTTTATTTATTTATTTGACAGAGAGAGAGAGATCACAAGTATGCAGAAAGGCAGGCAGAGAGAGAGGGGGAAGCAGGCTCCCCACTGAGCAGAGAGCCCGATGCAGGGCTCAATCCCAAGACCCTGAGATCAGGACCTGAGCAGAAGGCAGAGGCTTAACCCACTGAGCCACCCAGGCAGCCCCTCTGGGTCTTTTTCTATTAACTAATTTTCCCCCTTGTTATGGGTCATATTTTCCTGCTTTTCATAATGTTTAATCGAATTTTAAACAGTTGTTTTAGTGATTTTCTGTAAAGAATGTTACACTTTGTTTATTAGGCAATCAAGTAACTTGTGAGTTGGCTTAATTCTTTAGGGACCTATTTATAAGTTTTGCTAGGAAAAGTCTAAAGTGGATTTTTCTCTAAGCCACTCGATATCTCTACTAAGTGTCCCGTGTGTTCAGTGACATCCCTCCACTTTGCCTGATTGAGACTCAAATGTGTCATAGCAGTTTGTGAGCTCTGGTTATAACTCAGTGGGAGTTCTCCTTTGTTCTACCTGATGGAATGTAACCCTAAACATGTGCAGTTTGTAATCATTCAAAAACTCAAATAAATCCCCACATATATATCTAGGACTCTTTTTCTATGTAGATCCCAGATTTCAGCCACTTTAGCCTCCTCAAACTCTGATCTCTGTCATGTCTAGGTTCCCCTTCCTCTACCATGGTCCCCTGGATGCTTTAGAAGAAAAACTACTTGTCTCACTTCCAACTTCTAGCACCTTACCACATTCCCTAACTTGTTCTGTAACCACATTTCTTAGCATTTTCCTTAGCTCAAGGCCACATTACTCCTATCTCTGCTTCTATTCTCACATCACTGATCCTCCTACCTTACTCTTATAAGGACACAATGTTTGCATTGGACCCACCCAGATAATCCAGGATAATCTCCCCATCTCAAGAGTCTCAGTCACATGTGCCAAGTCCCTTTTGCCATATAAAGTAATATATTCACAGTTAAGACATCTACATCTTTAGAAAGCTATTATTCAGTCTATTACATCTGATGATTTTTTTTAAACAATTACAAAGAATACATTTACATGAAGATTTTGGATTTATTTGGGGGGCAGATTTTAGATTTTTGAATTAAGCAAGAAGGAGGGGACTTTATTAATTGTTCATGGAAGTGGGCTAACAGATGGAGAAGACAGTGTAATCATGACAAACAGACAAACAGAACCAATAGGATGCGGAAAGACAGAGAGACAGAGATACTTGATATTTATTTTAAGAAGTTAGTTCATGTGATTGTGGGGGCTGGCAAGTCTGAAAAATCTGCAGGACAGGGCAACAGGCTGGAAATTCTGGCAAGAGTCGATGTTGTAGT
This sequence comes from Potos flavus, assembly GCA_028534135.1. NCBI lineage: Eukaryota > Metazoa > Chordata > Mammalia > Carnivora > Procyonidae > Potos > Potos flavus. The sequence continues at coordinate 85,506,823 of CM052900.1, read as the reverse complement.
CTTGAGCTAAAGGCAATCTGGAGGCAGAATTCCTTCCTCCTCCTGGGATCTCAGTCTTTTTTGTTAAGACCTCTAATCGATTGGATGAGACCCACCAATTTACTCCAAGTCTACTGATTTAAGTGTTCACATCTAAAAAATATTTTCACAGTAACATCTAGATTGGTGTTTAACCAAAGAGCTAGACATCATAGACTAGCCATGTTGACAGATAAAATTAACAATCACAGACAACATAGCGTCCATCCTTCCACCCAGTCACCTGGGCAGAGGATATGCTACAGGCAGAATAGGGCGTGCCTCTGACATAGAGGCTTTAAGGTGAATATGAAATCATTTTAACAGCTCAGCATTTGGAGGCTTGCAGAACATTGAAACTTAAATATTGGTATGGACCTGCAAATTCTTATGTTAAGAAGAGCCTTCTTAAGTAGCCTATCTGGCAGAAAAATCAATGAGAAGGAGCCTATGTATGAGATAAACCTGTGCTGAGAGGCTGGTTCCTGAACATATGAGAAACACTCCCCAAGAAATTCAATATCCTAAGGGAGATTTGCAAGTTGCTGGATGTCCTTTGCAAATTAGGAGAAACTATGTCAAAGTTCATATTATAATTCTTAAAATGATCCAATTTGTATCATAAAGGGGGAAACACCCAAGAAAATCCACGTTACAGTTACCCGTCCTTCCATTAAGCAGAAAGCTACTTGAAAGGAGAGTGTTCTTACTCACCATCATATCAATAAAGATTTGTTGAAGAGTCAGCGAATAAGTAAGAAGAGAACTGGGTAGAAGAGAAGCGAATGAAAATAACAAAACTTCTTTTAAATAGTGAGAAATTTACCTGCAGCATCCAGGTCTACTCTCCTATTTCCCCACTTCCCATTCATTCAGTCATAAAGCTGCCAGGAAACACATGGAAACTGATGCCACACCCAAAGTAACATAGTGTTAGAGTTCTTGGACTTAAATATAAAGGGATTAATATCTACTGTCAAATTCTAATGCATCACTATGTCTGGTTGCAAAGGATAGTGGAGAGATTCTAGTTATTCTCTCCCACTGTGCATAGAAACTACTTGCCCATTGTAGAGAACAGTGACTTCACATGCATGTCATTTTGATGGCTTCTTTTCAAATAACAACAGATGTTTTGTTTTTAAGCACAATAAAATAATCAGCTATATATACTACATATATATATTACATACACTACATTATGGGTGTGTATTCACCATTTAAAAAAATAAGTGCTTTAATTTTCATAAGGTTGCCACCCAAACCAGTTTGGAGTAGATAAGGTAATGAGCCTTTTAAGGGAGAAACTGCATAGAAGGAAGTAAAGTGATCTTGTTTCTACGTTCTTGGGGATAATATAAATTCAAGGGACTGGAGAAAGAAGGCACAGAGAAGAGGAAGAGGCTAGACAAGAAAAGAACCAGGAGAGTAGCTATAAACAAGATAGGAAAGGAGAGATTTTCAAGAAGTGAGAGAAAGAAATAGAAAGTGGTAAACACTACAGAGAGATAAGGCAGGATGATATAAAAAAAAGGCCGGCAGATAAAGTAGTGTCCTTGAGAAGATGGCAGGAGAATGTTATAAGATAGGTGGCAAGTCACGGGAGGGAAAAAGTAAAGGAAGTTTGGAAAACCAATCTGAAGATGCCACCGTGGCAGGACATTGATAGAGAAGGTTGAAAACTCATATTGGTAACTTTTGTTTTCCTGATAGAGTATGAATAGAGATTGTTTATGAATTAATGGCAAGGTGGTGGGAAGGCAGCTTGAAAAGAATTATGAAAATTTGAAATCGTTCTTATGGTACCTAGATTTTAGAGTCCTTAATAGTGCTTAAAATCACTGCGATTTTTTTTTCTCATAGTACCTAGAGTAGGCACCTACTGTATGCACCAAGAAAACACATGGACCTACAATTGGTGTTTTGCCAGGCCAATGAGTCTCACAAGGAAAACCGGTTGAAATGATAGCTCAGGCATGTGCCGCCAGCCTTTCTAGAAAGAGGAAGCCTGAGAGGAATGAAGTCTTTGTGTTTCAAGTACTGAAAGTCAGGGAGGACCTCACTCATGATGAAGCTAAAGAGGGAGTTAAGAGAAAAACCAGCCAATACCATAGAGAACTTTTGTCATAATCATGAAGATAATAAGCAGAAAGTGGCCTGATCAGGTCTGCATATTTGAAAAGGTCATTCTGGCCACAGTGTGAAGGGGGTAGAGCAGATTGGTCAAAATGAATGGAGTGTAGACCAACTGAGAGGCTATGGTAATTATTCTAGCTAGAGGTGACTGTGACTCAGAAAACTTGGTGGAGAGAAGAGTGGATACTTGGGAGATATTTAGAAGCAAAACCAACAGTCTTGTTACTAAATTGAACATCCCCTATGTAATACCCATTTGTTGGGGTAGGCAGGTTGATGATCACTGCATCTGCAAATATGGAGTCCATACTCCCATTTACATGTTAACAGAGTACAACCATAAACCACAGTGTGAATTTTTCCCAATGTTAAGAAGAAATAGAATACTCATAATGAGGAAAACTCCTCTTGATATTTGAAATTGGTATCGGAGTGTTATTTGAATTTGACAGCAAAGTTTGCTCTGCTTTGTCATTGAGTCGGCAAGCTAGTGAACAATGTCACCATTTATTCTAGAAGGAATAAGCACCCAACCAAATCAGAGAGCTGAGTAACGGCTCTCAGTAATATTCTCATCAGAACTCATTCTGGCATCAAACTAAGTTTCCCAGACAAATTACCAAGTTTTATACATAAATTTTTCTTCTCCATATTCTTCCAGCCAAAGCTTTACCCTAACTTACTTTAAATTTCTTTCCTGTTTTTCTTCTCTCCCATAAAATAAATGCCAGTACTTTCACCTCAAAGTGCCTTCTGCATTTTATTGTCTTATAACAAATTTTCCTCAGTCTCCAGTAGCATATTTTGTACTGAGAATGAAGTTGGAAAAAAACACCATTAGATTTTAAGCTCTTTTGGAGGATTTTGTCTTCTTTTCTCCAAAATATCTCTAAAACCTATGAGAGTGCCTATGACACAGTGTTTAATAAATAGTTGTTGAATATGTAATAAATACACGAATGAATAAATGAGTGAGTGAATGAATGAATGAAGTTAGCTTAAATGATTCTCAGATCAGCCTTCTTCAGTCCTCCAGAATAGGTCATGCTCTTGAAGGAAACCAGAGTACATCACCCCAAAATATGCTACTTGGGCATATTGATTATTTTGAATCAAAGACACATAAGAAATAGCAGGTGCAAGAAGAATGCTCTAATCCTGCTTTTTCTTTCTTTTTCAGACTTTATTTATTTATTTGACAGAGAGAGAGAGAGAGCACAAGTAAGCAGAGCAGCAAGCAGAGGGAGAGAGAGAAGCAGGCCCCCCACTGAGCAGGGAGCCAGATGCAGGGCTCGATCCCAGGACTCTGGGATTATGACCTGAGCCAAAGGCAGCTGCCTAACCAACTGAGCCACCCAGGCGCCCCTGCTTTTTCTTTCTAAAAGCAGGAGATAAAACTCCCTGTGAAAGGTCCTCTCCCCATGCAGAAGGAAGGAAGACATTCTTATCACAGGGAATTTGGGGTTGAGAAATCTGTACAAACAAACCTTGTTAAACTCACCCTTATCTCCCTAGTTACTTCTTCACCATTTATGACACCTGGCCCCAACCCCTTTGTCTTGTCAATTCTTCACAAATGTATCATTCCTTTGTCTAAAAGGTATAAAAGCTTCCTGCCCCAGTCACTTCTCAAGGTCTTCATTCTCTTATGAAGGCTCCCAGGTATATGTCATAATTTAATAAAATTTTCATGCTTTTCTCCTGTTAATCTATTATTTTTAGGCCCAGCCAGAGACCCAAAGAGGGTAGAGTAGGATTTTCCTCCCCTACATTCCCTATCGATCATTCTTTTAAAGCCCCCCTTCTTCTTCTTCATGGCATGATTCACAACTGTAATTAAGCAATTAAGTGGGTAATTGGCTATTTAACTCCTGTTCTCCAGCATGCTCTAAGCTTCATGATGGCAGAGATCGCGCTGCCTCATTCACAGCTGTCTGCCTGGTGCCTGATACTGAGCCTGGCACACAGATGTAGGGCAATGAATATCGTTCACCAAGTGAAAAAATGGTAGAAGAAAATAATCAGGAGATACGAAAACTCTTAGGTGAGGGAAGGAAGGCATTTGCAGCTTCAGACTCACCTGGATTCTACACTCAAGGGAATGGAGGCCCAGAAAAGTTAAGTGACTTGCTCACTGTTTCATAGCTAATAAGTAGTTGGGGCTGTATTTCAATCTCAGTTCTCTCCAACTCTTTTGCTTGTGCTTTGAAATGGAAACACTGTGCCACGCTGCACCATTTATGCAATGATATATTCATTTAAAGCACCAGAGATCACATTTTAGTAAGAAAAAGAGTTTGTAGTATGAGATGAATCAATCAGCCATATGGAAGGGAGAAAAAAAGAACAGGCTGAAAGCTTCCTTTCACTTTGTACAATATGAATTGTCACAGGAATCAAATTTGGCACATACTGTAAAGCAGAGAAAAAAATGATCCCACGTTGGACGTAAAATGTGACTTGCATTTTGCCTGTGTTTTTGAAATCCTGAAGAGGATACCAAGACTGTGGAGTTGAGGGCATGATGCTCTGATGATGAGCTTTTTATACACTTATCCCCAGGCAGCGAGATGAGGACCTGAAAAATTAAAGCTGACCTCAGACATAATGCATACATTAAACGACGGAGCATCTGGTCAGGGTCAGGCAGCCTTCTCGAAGCAGAGTGGATGTGTCTCAGGACTTGGAGTCTCCAGAAGGAGGGAGGGCAAGGAAATGGCCTATCAGGCTATAAAACATTTACATCCCGTTCTTCTTCTGTCACTTCTCTTTGAGGTTGTTTCCCTTGCCTTCAGCAACATCCCAGGTTCACAACCAGATTCTTCTGCCTGCTAATTGGAAGGGGGGGTCAAACGGCCGCCATCAAGTCTCCACGTGCAACCGGCATCTAATTCTAACATTATCAAGTAGATAATGGAGTTCGTGGACCACTGCTGATGAACTCTCTCTCTCACCTGCCACAGTCGGGTCCCCCAGATCGTCGCTTCACGTCTGGCTCTGCAGCACAGTCTGCCCCTCTAGAATCTCAAGTCCCAACTTTCTAATAGGTCCTTATCACAGAATTTCAGAATTTGAAAGCATTTTAAAGATCACCAGGTGCAACACCTACCAACCTGAAATAATCATCTTGAAAATATCTGTCTTAAAGACTCATCTAGCCTGGGTTGCAGCCCTGTGCTGGGGAACCACTGCCTCATGAGGCAGCTTCATTCCACCGGGGAACAGATCGGATTGTGAGAAAAATCTTCCATCATTAAATCAGAATGGACTTTCTTGTAACTTCCACTCCTTGTAGCTTCCTCTGCTCTCCAGGATTGCAAAACTCCCTTATCTACACTGTAGGCCATACTGCAAAAATTATGGCATATTTGAAAATAGCACCGGAGTCTTACAAACTTGGACTTGAATGCTAATTCTGGAGCTTAGTGACCATTTTTCCTTCCTCAAATTCTGTTTCTTCCCCGATGTAATGGAGATAGCACCTCACAGAATTGCTGTGAGAATTAAATGAGTTAAATGCTGCTCAGAGCCAAAGGGCAGGGTCCAAGAGCACAGACTCTTGGAACCAGCTGGCTTGGTTTGAAACTTGGCCCCAACACTTAACAGCTGTGTGACCTTGGGCAAGTTACTTAAGCTCTCTGGTCTCATTTTCTTCATCTGTATAGTATAGGACACATCTGTATAGGAAAATAATATTACCTATCTGCATTCTGCTTCTATCCAGGAGCATCATTGTCCACTAAGACCTCAAATCCTTCTACTGGATCATCTCCATTGGGTCCAGAGATAATGATCAATCAAAGGAGCGGAAAAGGCAAACAGGCTCTTTGCCACCATGGTCTAGAGCAGTCACCCATCTCTTCCTCTCACATCCCATTGGTTATAACTAGTCATGTGCCACATCTAAACATAAAAGGCCCGAAAAATGAAGGCTAGTGGTTTTCCAGGAAGAAGAGGAAGTGGGTTTGGTGAGTATATAGTAATGTCTCAGCCACAAGCTCCAAGAAGAGTGCTTAATACATATCGCTTCTTAAGCGTGGGCTATCATTATTACCATACCATGTGATAATAGCAGTTAGAGCAATTGTGATTATAAGAGCCCTTAGTGTTTAAAATATGATCACACTTGCTGGGCTAAGCATTCTTACTTTTTCTAGTGATTCCTCATATTATCATGGTTCTGGGTCTTTCATTGGTTCTTAGACTTCATAATGTCACCATCATTCTGGAATGCCACTAATGCAGAACACATACTCCTTAGCTCATAGCATGCACACAATATGAACACAAAGCAACTGGTCCTGTTTTTCATTTCTTTATTTTTCTTCATACCCTATTTTCCCTGGATCTATGCCTTGCATTTACTTTAACCCAAACTTAGCTTCAGGACATACTACTGATCAGGGATTTTTAAACTTGTATTTTAACTCATGGGTGGGACGAGAACATTCCAGGAGGTCTAAACCTGCACTTTTAGAATAAAATAGAAAAGATCTAGAGTTGCTGTTAGGTTTAAATGAGTCTGTATATGTAAAGCATTTAGAATACTGATTTTTAAAGTTGGAGAAAACTTGAAAAGGATGAAAATTCGCACACAAACTATAGTATAGATGAACCTTGTAGACGTTTTATTATGCGAAATGAGCCATTCACGGAAGGACAAATATTGTATGATTCCACTTACATGAAGTACTAGAGCAGTCAGATTCATAGAGAGAGAAAGTAGAAGGGTAATTGTCCAGGTCTAGGGAATGGGGATGTGGGAGTTACTGTTTCATGGTACAAAGTTGCAGCTTGGGAAGACGAAAAAAGTTCTGGAGGTGGATTTTGGTGCACAATAATGTAAATAAATGTACGTGATATTACTGAACTGTACATTTAAAAATGGTTCACATAGTACATTTTATGTTATATATTTTTATCATGATAAAACAGAAGATTAGAAAGTATGAATACCTTATGTTCAGTGAGGTAGGTATTGTTTTATAAAACATTTATTTCATATATGTGTGTACTTAGTCATAAAGAAAATGTATGTCTTACTGTAGGTCAAGATTTACAAAAAAAAAAAAAAAAAAAGCAACTGTCCCAGAAAACAATCATCAAAACAACAAAACAAAACATATACACTGTTTTTCCTGAGCAGATTCACCCTTGTTAAATCTAGGTTCCTAATAATTTTTGCTTTTAAAGTCCCAGAAATAGTTGCGGCAGTGTATATAAACACATGTGCACACACATAAGCATACACACAATCGTATGCGGACACGCACGTACACACATGCACACATCACCTTTCACTCATTTAAATTACTCCATATTCCTACATCCCTCCCTTTTGTCTTGATCACTTCTTTTTATCACTTAAGGGTCAAGTTGAGTATTGTTCTTTGGGGAACCCTCCTTGACCCCACCCTGACCCTGCTTAAAGAAAAATGTATTTCTCTATCATAGCATTTATTATTCTATGTGCAACGCCTGCTTGATTTTCTATTTCCCTCACTCAATGATAATCTCTAATAAGAATGTGTTTATCTTGCTCACTGCTAAATCTTCAAGATTTAGCACAATGCCTGGCACACTACTAAGTGTTTAATAATTATGAATGAATGAATGAATGAAAGAATAATGACTGCAAATGGAGATAGAGCTACCTTACTAACAAACTCAAACAAAAATATATAACATGTTCTTTTTGATAATTCAAATAAATATGGATTTCCTTTTTATCCCTATGTCTTTTTTTTTTTTTAGATTTTATTTATTTATTTGACACAGAGAGAGAGATCACAAGTAGGCAGAGAGGCAGGCAGAGAGAGAGGGGGAAGTAGGCTCCCTGCCGACCAGAGCGCCCAATGCGCGGCTTGATCCCAGGACTCTTTAACCACCCAGGCTCTTTTTAATTCCCCATGGTCTAGCCTCAAGAGAGGAGGGAAATATATAGATATTTATTTTCTAATTATTTCTATGATCCTGTCTTCCCATATGACAGTGAGGAGCTTAGTGTTAAATGAATGGTTGCAATGAGATTGTTAGAGCAAAGAGAACTTTAGTAAAAGGAAGGAAACACAAGCATGATTTTGAGGGCTTAAACACATGATGAAATTGAGCTTCACTTCTAGCTCTTTGTTTCATGGCAGCCACGGATGTTTGAGATCCACAGGTGAGCCTAAAAACCCCTACCTAGCCCCCTAAAACCTTTAGTGGCTCCTCTGAAGGTGTTACTGACACAGATCCATCTTTAAAAAGTGACAGTTCTTCCCAGACTGCAAACACTCACCCATGAAACCATGTTGCATTGCTCTTACCTTCTTGCTGGGATATTCTTACTGTCTATTCTTGCCTCCAAAATGATCAAAAGTGAGATATTCACAGCGCTGTGCTCCCATTCTCTTGCTGTCAGGTGTCTAGGAAGGAGGCTGATCTGTCATTCCAGGTCAAGGAGGGAGACTGGAAGCAGGTAGATGAAAGGTTACTCTTTGCATTTTCTGTTTTTCTCATTTTTAATTAACTTCCAGGCACTTTTTTTTTTTTTTTAACTCACATTACTTTTATTGGATACTCTAAGGGGGGCATAAGAGAATAAACTTTGGATCATTCATTTTCACTGTTGAATAAACCTCTCATGGTTATTTGAAGTGCAATTTGGTTCTCTGATGCCATTCTCCACATCACATTTAGAATCTTCTGCTAACACAGGAAGTTAATTTGCTTTTCCTTCACTCAAGATATTGATGCATATTTATGAGAACTGGTTCTTGGACCACCCCTGCAGCATATCATCAATAAACAACTAACTATTGACAAGACTGCCATTGAAACAAAAACTCAGAATGTATGCTCCTTCTGGAAATTCCGACTTTTACCATTTAGAGTAGAAATCAGAAACTAATGGTAGCTTTTCTAATTAGTAAGTCACTATCACATACCCTTAAGGAACCCCACGACCCCCAACATCCTTAGGATCAAGTGAATTACCCCAAATTTAAAGAACTTTTTCTACCCACCCTTGCATATACATAGTCCATCTTGAAAGGGTATGACAGTTAGACGTTAAAATTTACTTATTACATAAATTTTTAAGTGCCATGTCCAAGAAAATATTAAAAAGATGCATTCCTAGGAATCTGTAGTAATATTGTCTGGCTGCAAAAATGAGACTGACGTTCAAAAGAGGAGTCTTGAAATTTGAATACCAGAAAGAATAAAAGAGAACCCAAATAAGAACATCATACCCATTGACGCAAGCAGCCAGTAATACTCTGGCACCCAAGAGGCAACACGTGAGCAAGAAGGCAAACTGCAGGCTTCTGGAACTAGGTGATCAGAACTGTGCACATCAGAAGAACTAGAGTGAGACTGGCTACACCATTTGGGGCGTCAGGGACTCTTGCCCTTCTCTTTTCTCTGCCTGTACTGTCTTTCCCTTACACCACTGAGTGATTCTTCTTTATATTCTTCAGTTCTCAGTCAAATGACACTGCCTCAGAAAGGTCCTCTCTGGCCACCCTCCTTTCCCTACTCTCAAGACCCCAGATATTCTTGATTTCATTGTCAACTGACTTTTTTCATACTTTCTACACATCTTAAATTATTTTATATTGGATTTTACTTGTTTTTATATCTCTCTCCTCATAAAGAATTTACATTTCATACGAGCAGGTGCCTTCTCTATGTCTCCAAGCATATGACTGTGCATGGATGAGGTGCTCAATAAATAATTATGACATGAATGAATGAATGAATGAATTATTGAATTATGGAATACATTCATACATTAACTGTACAGACATTGGCATGCATACTACATACATAATCTACTACCTCTCAGATTGCCTTGATTAGACATGTTTCCTCTTGATAGAAGACAGTACAAGACATCCATTCCTAAGAGATCTAGAAGCCCTTGTCATTTGAAGGACATCAGTGCAAAAGGTCTCATTTAATCCTCATAATACTCTGTGAGAGTGGTATTATTACCCCATCTTAGAAAGAAGGAAAGTCACAAGCTGTACACGAACCTAGATTCTGTCTCCAAATCCCTCATTCTTTTCTTCAAATGAAATCCTGAGTCTCTTGGTATCTGTGGTGCTGAAATGAAAGAAACACAAATGTTGGTAAGTCACTAATCACTTTTTTGCTTTGTTTTTCTTTCTCCTGGTTTTCATATCTTTGAAAGGTATGGGAGAAGGAGTGTGTGTGTGTGTGTGTGTGTGTGTGTGTGAGAGAGAGAGAGAGAGAGAGAGAGAGAGGGAGAGAGAGAGAAAGAGAGAATAGACTCTGCACCAGTCTCCAACATTCGTTCTGTGGAATTAACCAGTTAAAACATTCCAATTCCTAATTTCTTATCCAGGGTCAGGGCAGTACATTAGGAAGAACATTTACTTTGAAGATAGAAAATATAGGGGTGCCTGGGTGGTTCAGTGGGTTAAAGCCTCTGCCTTTAGCTCGGGTCATGATCTCAGGGTCCTGGGATCGAGCCCCATGTCGGGCTCCCTGCTCAGCAGGGAGCCTGCTTCCCCCTCTCTCCCTGCCTGCCTCTCTGCCTACTTGTGATCTCTCTCCGTCTGTCAAATAAATAAATAAAAAATCTTTAAAAAAAAAAAAGACAGAAAATATAAATTCTAATACTGACATCAATATGTATTAACTTTGTGGCTTTGGGCAAATTACTTACCCTTTTTAAACCTCAGACTCCCTAAAATGAGAATAATAATATCATTTATATCATATAGTTGTTAAGAGGTATAAATGAGAGTTTATATTTAAAAATACTAACAATGTACTGAACATTCATAAGATCTGCATAAAAGTTTGTTCCCTTCTCCTTTATTTAGGTTCTGTCTTTCCTTTTTGTTATTTTACCCATGGTACATGTTAAGGTTGCTTATTGCTTAGGCATTTTTTTATTGACTTAAGCAAAAATATTTTGTTTTCACCCACCACTTTTTTGAGTTTCATAAATCAAATTTAGGCTACTGGTGTTAGGCGTCTATTTTAGCTTTTTCATTCTTTCATCCAGTCTTTTTGATAGTCTGCACGTGGGGAAGTAAGGGCTGTCTGTGGTTGTGCTTTTTTTTTTTCCTAGTTATAACTCTAACTGAATTTTAAAATAATTATAGAGTCTTAAAATTGGGGAGGGGAAAAAAAAAACTGAGAGCTCATTAGTACCAAAAGCCAGCTGAATAAAACTTGCCTGGGAGCTTGGCAAAAAATACGGATATTATAACCTAGCTGCACAGACTCCCAATTCAGCAGGTATGGAAAAACACCCAGAAATTAGTACTTTTATGATGCTCCCCCTGGATTCTGATGCACAGCCGAGTCTGAGAAGCAATGAAATATAGACTAGCAGTTTTCAAATATTGTTAATTCTGGAAGACTTTTTTCACTTCTTGACTTGGAACATTAATTGGAACCTTAAAATGTAAAACTAATCAAGAGTTGTTCTAATTGAAGGCAGGAGGATGAAAACCTTGGCAGCTCCCCTCCTCCATGGTTCCTGAGGACGACTCAGGAACTCCGAGGGGGAACAGAGTTTGAAAACTATTGATCTAGACCAAGTCTTCTGAAACGTCGCTGATCCATAGTCTCTCAGTTCCAGTTTGGATTCTACCAGTAATGTAAACCCTTCCTTTTATAAATAGCTTGTACAGTTGAGATCTACAGTTATTTCTTATTTCTAGTAATATATTGCTCCCCCAGACTTCTGTAGCACTGACATAATTCAGTAGCTCAATTAAGCATAAAACTAAAATTCTCTCTGGGGTGAACATAATGTTTTCTTCTCATCCCTGCCTGGTATTCTAACCATCCTCTTTTCTGTCTCCTTTTTTCCCTTCTTTTTCTTTTTTCCCCTCTCTCTTTATTTTTCTGTCTCCTTCTTAATTCTTTCCTAAATTTCTCTTTTTCCCAGATAGTAATAATATAACAAAGAAATAGCATACACAAGGGCAAAATGTTTTAAAAAATCGTTTTAAATTATGCAATGGAAAAATCGATCATTGCTTTGACAAAGAAAAAGAATGAATTAGACTGTTTGTATCATCTCTGGATATAGTTAGTAAATATCACAAAGACTTTTAAATTTCTGTTTATTCTAGAGCACATACTCGCAAAACTATTTTTGAGCACTAACTCTGTACCCAGTGATGTGCTAGCACTGGGTATACAAAGGCAAGTCCAATTCAGCTTCCGCCCTCTATGCATTCACAAAATGGAAGAAGGGACAAATACATAAACAGCTGTAAAATAAATAATGACATAAGTGCCGAAAAGACATAAGAGCAAAAAGAGGAAGGTGACTAGCTATAGGAGGACGAGCTGTTTGAATTGGGCCAGAAGAAGAGTTAATAAGAGAACTAGAAGAAACAGAAGAGGGAAAGGAAAGAAAGATCAGTAAGATTACAAGAAACATTTTTCTCAAGATTAAACAATGAAAACAAATGAAATACTTGGAGTTTTTACCAAAATAATCATGAGGAATACAAGATCTCTAAGAAATGTCTGTGATTCCCAATTGTGAGTTTTAAATAAATTTGAGTTCTGAAAGAGAAGCAATATGATTTCTTCTGTATCATAAGTCAAGAGAAATGTACTAAATTAATATCAGTAGCATGAATGTTATTTTGTTAAAAAATCTATAGATCAGGTTGGTGTAATGGGGTAAGAATTACAATATTATTAGCCTTATAGGTCTATTTGACTTTTTAAACTACAGATATGAAGCAATTATAGAAAGAGCATTTTATCAACGTAACAGAAATGTAATTTACTTTAGAGGGGAAAAAAATGGTATCCTTCTGCTGCTGAACCCAGTTTTAGTAAAGAATCCCACTAAGCCAATTTAATCGAGAATCCCTCACCCTGGATATCTAACTGAGCTCCTCTTCCTCCACCCTTGATATCTAATCAAGTTGTTCTTTCCCTAAAACCTCGATGTCTAACCAAATTCCTCTTGGTAATTTTCCATCTACTTTTCACCCTGCCAGTTGGCTATGAATCCCCTCTTGTCCATATTGTATTTGGTGCTGAGTTCAGTCTCCCCCCTATTGCAACAGCTTTTAATAAAACCTTCTTTGCCATTTGTGGCAAGTGTCCAGAACTCTTTTTTCTTTAATAGTGGCAGGGAGAAAAAAAATCTAATTTTAGTCAACTACTTGTATATGTAATCTGATAATTTAAATATTCTCTTTGGATTTGACCTACTCTTTTTTCCCCATTTCTTTTCTATGTTTTTATTTAAAATGTTACCTGGGCATGAAAGAGGGCTCTACTCGGCCTTGTGCTCATCTTTATGAGTATGTCATTTTGAGTCCACTAGTGTTTAAGCTGGCTTGATCTTATCCTTGCCTGTTTGGATTCTCTCTTTGACTGAAAAAACTGTGGTCTTCTATTTCTTAGCTAGATCAGGATATAGTGTCCTCTCTCTACTGACTAAGCCTTTGCTGGGATCTCAGTGGTGTTAAAGACCACTCTGAGTCTCCATTATATTCCATCTGGCCCCTAACCCAGCTGCTCCTCCCCTCCCCAAATCTGCACCCACCAAGAGCTTTGCTATGATGACTCTTTTCACTCCAGGGCCCCATGACATTCTTACTCATGCTCAAATCCATGTCCATGCCACACAGGATCCAAGGAAGCTCCTCAAGTACAAAACAGACTCTCTCATTGGTTGACCTTGATTCCATGTTGGCCTGGAGTTGTTCTGGATAGTGATCTCTTCAGCTCACTAACAGGAATAGGCAAGAGTCCTACCCATCTAGGATTTCAGAGCTGACAAACAAGATCCTGTAGACTCAGAGATTTCATCCAATACCTCTCCAACCTCAATCTCATCTTCTTTCAGTTGTCTCTCCCCATAATCCTTTCAGGATCACAAAAGAAGTAAAATTCCCTTTTAATTTTTCCATGTCCTATCTTGAGGTAACTTCATCTCACCACGGAAGAAACACCATCATGTGACATCAAGCCCAGGGCTTAGTATTTAAAGTGGGAGTTAAAAGACTTTAACAAAAATTTCTCTTTTAAAAATATCCAATTAACTTGCTGTAATAGTCTACTAAGTTTTTATTTCTCTATGAGTTCCTTTTTTAACAACCCTAATTTCCAATCTAAGCTCCTCCAACATAATAAATAAATAAATAAATAAACAAACAAAACATTCTAGTAACAGAGCTACTAAGATTAAGCAAAAAATTGGTAGAGATGATAAATACAAGATATAATATAAAAATCAATAACTTTTTCTGTACTAGCAGTACTGCTTGAAGTTGGAATGGAACAAAATAATTCATTTACAATAGCAACAAAAACTATTAGCATTAATTTAACAAGGAAGTTTAAGATTTTTTTAAAGATTTTATTCATTTATTTGACAGAGAGAGAGAGAGCACAAGCAGCGGAAGTGGCAGGCAGAGGGAAAAGCAGGCTCCCCTCTGAGCAGAGAGCCTGCCATGGGGCTCGATCCCAGGACGCTGGGATCATGACCTGAGCCAAGGCGACGCTTAACTGACTGGGAGAGAGCGTGACCAGTGGGAGGAGCAGAGGGAACAGACTCCTTGATGATCATGAGGCTTGATCTCAGGACCCATGAGATCATGACCTGTGCCAAAACCAAGAGTCAGAGCTTTAACCAGCTGAGCCACCTAGGTACTGCCTATCGGAAACTTTTCGATTAAAAGAACAAAAAATGAAAAGATATAATTTTGGATGGGAAGAATATCACTAAAATGTGAATTTCCTCCATATTAATATATACTTTTAATTCCAATACCGAAGTTTTTTTTAAGGATGGGGAAACGGATAAAATTATCTTAAAGTTAATGTGGCAGAATTAGATGAAACTGTAAAGAAAGAGTGTAATTAAAAGATTTATCCTAGGCGATATTAAGAATTATTATAAATCCTCTGTAGTTCAGTGATATGATAGGAAGAAAAACCTATGGAACAAAATAGATAGTCTAAAAATAGTATATCACACCCTATGTAAAGATCCACTATTTGACAAAGATGGCATAAATTAATCAGAAGAAATATAGTTTATTTAGTAAATGTGTTGGCTCAATTGGCTATCCATACAGCAGAAAATAAAATTGAACTCGTACCTCACACTCAAGAGACACAAAAATAAATTCAGATGGGGGGTGCCTGAGTGGCACAGTTGACTAAGCACCTGACTCTTGGTTTTGGCTCAGGTTGTGATCTCAGGGTCGTGAGATCAAGCCCAGTGTTGGGTTCTGAGGTCAGCATGGATTCGGTTTAGGATTCTCTCTCCCTCTGCCCCTGACCACCCCCTCTCACTCTAAAATAAATAAATACATCTTTAGAAAAAAAAATTCAGATGGATTACGAACTTAAATATTTTTAAAAGTACTTAGAGAAAGATAGATACATTGATATAACTTTGGGCAGAAGAACCTTCTTAACCAAAATGGAAAATCCGGAATATCTAAGAAATAAGAAATAAAATAGATGTTTTAGACCAAGTAGAAATTAAACATTTTGGTGCAGAAAATATCATAAACGAAGTAAAAAAAATAGGGAAAAAATTTGCAACATATTGGACAGAAAAGAAAATACTGTGTATAGCATACAAAGAATCATTTCCAAATGAGTAAGAAAAAGGCAAACTACCAAATGGGAAAATGGTCGAATGATACTCTTATGTAAATAACAGAATCAAATTAAAATGTGGTCGATAAATGGTTACTGCATGTGCAATCTCATCAATAGTTAAGGAAACATGAAGTTATCCCTGAGATAGTTTTGGTCATTATCAGGTTGACAAAACTAAAATTTAAGAAAGAGATAATCTCTGATGAGGATGAAAGTTGGACAAAATATAAAAAATAGAAAGCATTTTGGCCTCTGGTAGAAACAATTTCTCAATACATAATAAAAATAAAAATACAAACAAGCTTAGTACCAGTCGGAGCTCCTGGATATAATAAGAAAAATACCCCCTAGATAATTTGAACAGAAAATAAATTTATTGGAAGGAGATTAACCACTGACAGAACTTGCAGGAGAGTTGTAGAATAAGGTAAAGAAAATGGACAAGGATCACTGAAATCTGAACAACTAGACCCACAGCCAAGGGCAAGCCTGGGAACAGCCCATTCATGGCATCCCCATTTCTTTCAGTGGACATTGGACACAGTTGTTGGGGTGCAACTCAATTTTCAAGAGAAGAAAGAGTTTAAACTCTCGATTTTAAAAATTGTATTTTCTTTTTCTAATGGGAAAGTTGGTTAAAAAATAAAGTCTCTTTAGGTGCAATCTTATATTTTGAATTCCTTCAGTTTCAGTTCAGTTTCTTTTTTTCAGTAAAAATTCAGAAAAAATTAAATAGAACACTTAGTAAATACTAGTAAGTATATATATCAATATACACAAATATATGAATGACGTCCATCAATTTTTAATAATCATTTTTGGGTAGCAGAATATTTTAGATAACTTTTTATACATTTCAATGATTGGTAATTTTTTATAATTGGGAATATCAGTTTGAATAAAACAGTAATGTCTTTATTTGATTAAAAGTGGACTGGGTCATTGACATTTTGAAAAAAGAATTGTATTACTTTTTTTAGTAAAAAAGTAATTTTTTTTTTAATTTTAATTTTTTTTATTTTACTGCTGTAAATAGTGGATTTTTTTTTTTTTTTTCTATAACAAAGTGACTGGAGGGAGTCAGTTCCAGATACGGTTCCAAAGTTGAATACAGTCAGGGTCCTAGACTGGATTTTCTGTAATTTTCAAGGTGCTGCCACCTTGGTTTCAAGAAGGCTGCAACAGCTTCAAGCATCTTGGGCCACATGATTATATTCAAAGACGGAAAGTGCAAGACATTGCCTCTCTCTTCTAAGGGATACTGCTCACCAGCTTTCTCTTTGTATCTCATTTATACCCTATTTTTTGCCTGGATCTCCTGAGATTATGTAGGAGATCTCTTCATGATATAAGAATAAAGTTGGGATCCTGTTAGCCAGGAAAGGGGAAGAAAGAGGTGATAGCTTTTAAGAAGCAATCTACCCTGCCTACTATACCCATTTTGTTAGCTTCCGTGTGTGTGTGTGTGTGTGTGTGTGTGTGTGTGTGTGTGTGAGAGAGAGAGAGAGAGAGAGAGAGAGAGAAAGAGAGAGAGAGAGCATGCAAAAGGAAGGGGCTGGGAAGGGGAGGAAGAGAGAACTTCATAAACAGCTCCAAATTTATAGCTGTATTTATTTTTATATCAAATATAATTAGAAATTCAAGATCTCAACTAGAAATCTAGGAAAGACATTTGGCATTTTCATGAGATTGTTCGTTATTTTGTTCTTCATTAATCCTTAAGTTCAGAGTTTGTATGGTAACAACAGTTTCCCTTTCCAATATATTTCCTTGAATTTTGCTGCTGAGCAATAAAATTTGTGGTAGAGAGTAGGTTTAAAAAGTTTAGACAACTGGTGAATTCATAATTTGATGTCTTTAAAGTAATGAGAATAAGCTATATTGAAATTAGCATTTAATGTGTACTTTACATTTTCCATAATCTTTTTGAAATTCATTGCTAATACATTCAAAACTTGAAGGAATGTAAATTTTTTTTATCAAAAATGTGATTTTTTTCCTTATAGATTTTAGCTTTGTAGTTTTGTAATAAATTTGGTATTGAGAAAGGAGCAGTAAAGAACAGATCCCATTGAACAGAAACTAGAAGGTGACAATCGAAGAACTTCATGTAGCAACGACTGTAATTTTTTCCTTCTCTGCTTTTGAAGAAAGTCCTGGTTAAATGGATGATTAAAAATATTGGCAAAGCAAATAAAGGCCTTAGTGAAAGAGAAAAGTAAGTTATAAAATTCTTATCTTAGGAAACAAAATCAAACAAGTTGAGGGAAGCTACTTTTCATTTCTTTGCACATTTCTATGACCCAGAAAGGCTTGTTTTGCCCCTACATTAAGAGAAATTGGTGAGTTTCAGAGGAACAATCTCATCAGAGTCTAATAAGATTAGGTTTGGACTAAGTAGGTAACAATTACAGATAATGAAAAAGGTATCTAATTGCAGCTAGATGTTTGTTTTCTTCAAAATCTTCATCTCTTTGTATAATCTTTTAAAGATAGGGCTTAGGAATCTTTGTTAATGTTTTGCTATTTTAATAACAAGTCTACTTTTGTATTAAATTAAAAGTCTTAAAGTCTCTATTAGTTGACTCAATCTACTCCATAAAACCCAGTATGGGGAACACGTTCAAAACCATTATTCAGTCATTGGCAACTCAATGAGTTTCAAGCAAACAAAACACCTGAATAGATTCCAGGACCTACGAATCAAAGGAAAGTGCGACAGGACTTTCTTTCCCATCATGGAGAACTGGACCAGGATACCAAAGAGCACCAAGAGAAAGAGAAGAAAAAGAAAGGATAATTGAAAATCCTGACAGTAAGCACAATACAAACAACTAAAAAATTAAGCCATATGATAAGACTTGTATTTTAGTCAATGAACATGCAATCAGTTTCATTATTTTACTTTTATCTCTCACCCTGGGTTCGTTGCTAGAGGCTAATATAACATTTGGGCAGAGATCTAGAACAAAGATTTAGAATGCCGCTTAAGGTCCAGTGTGAAAACAACTTCATCTGGCTCAAATATGGTTTGAATTTGAACCAGTTATTAGGTGTCTTTTTTTTTTTTTGTAATTTGTTTATCCCCAATCAAGTAATCTTGTTATTTTCTGTTATTCTGGAATCCTTCCATTTTAAATTATACAGGCTACAGTGTGCGGTTTTATTTATTTTCAACTGGGCATTACAGAATTCTCTTGTTTATGTGGCTGGGAGAGTGGAAATTTGGGATGTAAGGTTTAATTAATACAAGAGTCATTTTATAAAGTCTTGGCAATGTTCTTTCCCTGAACGATGCTTCAGCAGAACTGCTTCACAAGCAATGAACATAGCAGACTGATTTGACTGTTGAAAAATGAACAAAATCGGCATCAAATCATTTCAAACTAATTATGAGTTTGAGTCCTTTTGCTTTCCTATAGAATTCTACAATTTAAAGACCAGTAAATAATAAATTGAGAGACTATGAGATTTCTTTTTAAAGAAACAAACAAAAAAAAGGCAAGCCTTATTTAAGGTGTTTAAGCAGAATTTTCATTTGTGGGGCATTACAGAAAGAGTAAAGGACATATTTGAGATTCTTTCCTCCAGTATGCTTGGCACTCTAAACTCATTTTGAGACGTGGAGGTAAGGTTTACAAAGGAATGTAGTAGGCAGAGTCAAGGGAATTTTGTTTAGCTTCTCTTTCCTTCATTGTATACGTAAGAAGTCAGAAGGAAAAATGTTTCTGTCATTGCTTTTGTTATTTTCTCCCCCTGTTTCTTCTCTGTCTCCCACTTAATCTCAAAAAGCCTCTGGAGTAAATGTGTTTTTAAATGGTAACACAGCATTCAGAATTCAATTTCTAGGCCACAGTTTTATGCAGAAGCTACAGGCATATGTAAGAAAACCAAATCCCAGTGAGGAATCTCCAGTCAAGGGTTAAAGTAGTCATGTTAGTTTCCTTTAGTTTTCTTTATTCTGCATCTCATATGGACACAAAGAGACCTATCAATGGGAATTAATTACCTAATCATACAAAGTACATGAAAGTGGTCAATCACTACTTGTCAAGCACAACATTCAACAAATTTTCATGAAAGAAGTACATTTGCCAGGGAGAATAGAACATGGAACTCCTAGGGGACAGAACACAATCAACAAGGATGAATACAAATTGACTAATGAAAGCAGCCACCAGTTGGTAATAACCCCAGTTTTAGAAGAATTTTTAAAAAGCTTTAAAATCTGACTTTTTAAATTTTGTTTTCCTTGTCTGATTTTAACTCAATTCACAAAGTCCCTCATGTTTTACTATCCTGTAAGGGACTCCCTCACCCTTCCCACCCCGCAATTGAAATAGTTCTTAGACTGAAAAATGGAAGTTGTCTTTTTAAAGGATAAAGCCTTTAAAAGTACCTACATAAAATGTAAGTCTATACATCTCCAAGCAAAATGCTAATACCCTAAATCCACTATCATGGTGTTATGGACTGAATATTTGCGTCTCTCAAAATTCATAGGTTGAGTCTCTAACCCTCAATGTGATGGTATTTGAAGATGCAGCCTTTGGCAGGTAATGAGAGTTAGATGAAGTCATGAGGTTGAAGCTTTCTGGTAGGATTAGTGCCCCTGTATGAAGAGTGTTCTTACACAGCCTGGTGTGTCCACCATGTGAGGACACAAAGAGAAGGTGGCTCTCTGCAAGCCAGGAAGAGAGCCCTCATCAAGAACTGAATTGGCAGGACCTAGATCTTGGACTTCCCAGCCTCCAGAATGGTAAGAAAACTAATTCATTAATTTCATTAATTAATCCATTAATTTCTGTAACTACCCAATCTATGGTATTTTGTTGTAGAGCCCAAGCAGACTTACACGCATGGTCTATAGGAAACGGATATTATGCAAAGACGTATTTAGATGCAAAGGTCAGCCTGACCTTGGCTCTGTGTGACCTTGAGCAAATCATTAACCTGTCTTAACTTACTTGTTCGCTCAGAAGCTGGGGGTAATAATATTTGCCTTATTCAATTGTGTGAAAATACAAACATGGTGAGATAAATGGCTTCACGGAGTGTCTGGCAAGTAGCATGCCCGTCGCTTCTGTAAGAAGTCATAGCCCCTTTCAGTTGAAAGCACAGAAAATGACCTGATGAATCTCCTGCTATTTTTATAAAACCCCTGCAGATTCCATTCCTTATTTCCACCAGTACTTCACTGCACATTAATAAATACTTCACATTTCTTTTTTATGATGCCAACAAGAAGTATTTCACCAGTCAAATAGCTCTTCCAAAATGTATTATCAGTTTGTTGGAATATGATGTTATCTTCCAAAATCTGGTTGTTTTCCAAAAGCCTTAAAACAAAATTCTAAACCCATCTGAATAATGTACCAATAATTCAATACAGTAAATATATTTGAACACTCGATAGATGCTAGAAGGAACTTTGTCCTGGGAGCTGTTGAGCACACAGGGTTGGCTAAGACGGGGCCCTGTTCACAAGGAGCCCAGAATAGTGAAGGGAACAGACATGGAAATACATAGAAATACAGTGTGATGGGTGCTGTGCTAGGCACAACCATAAGACATAGCGAAAGCACCAAGGTTAGTTCTTCTTAGGGTAGACAGTAAAGCCTTCTTACAGAAGGTAATACAATTAAGTAAGTGGTTTTCCAGCATGGCTTTAACATTGTACCCTACTTCAAAGTCAAAGGAATGAAGTGAATTTGTAAGGAACAATTATTTGCAGTGTGCATTCTTTTTTTTTTTTAAGATTTTATTTATTTATTTGACAGAGAGAGAGATCACAAGTAAGCAGAGAGGCAGGCAGAGAGAGATGGGGAAGCAGGCTCCCCGCTGAGCAGAGAGCCCGATGTGCGGCTCGATCCCAGGACCCCGAGATCATGACCTCAGCCGAAGGCAGAGGCTTTAACCCACCGAGCCACCCAGGCACCCCTGCAGTGTGCATTCTTGATAAATCTACTTGTGATTTTTTTTTAATCTGTTCCAGGATCCAATATAAGATACCACATTACACTCAACAATACTGAACAATCACACTAGCAAATTATAACCACTATTACTACTACTGCTATTATTATTACTACTATTACTACTACAACTACTACTACCACTACTACTGCTACCACTACTACTAATCTCTCCCATTTGTATAGCTCTTCACAAAGTACTTAACACATTTTGTTTCAGCCCTACTTTTTTTTTCTACTCTTTTTTTTTTAAAGATTTTATTTATTTATTTGACAGAGAGAGAGAGATCACAAGTAGGCAGAGAGGCAGGCAGAGAGAGAGGGGGAAGCAGGCTCCCTGCTGAGCAGAGAGCCCGATGTGGGGCTCGATCCCAGGACCCTGAGATCATGACCTGAGCTGAAGGCAGAGGCCCAACCCACTGAGCCACCCAGGCACCACTCCGGTCCTACTCTTTAGGACATAATTTAGTCCCAAATGAGGAAACTGGGGTACAAACTCAACAATTTGCAAAATTAGTTCTTTTTTAAATGAAGAATAGAAATAAACCACCAAGAGCACTGGAACATCTTTCCCCAAAGTGAGGAAGCTTAGAAAACAGGAAGCGAGTCTATACCCTCCAGATGCTTTACCCAACTAGCATCCTAGCTCCCACTATACTGCTTCTTAGCTACTTGAAAAATTAGTTAACATTTTCATTTGCATCAATTAACATTCTGAGAACTCTAACAAATGCTGTTCATAAGCTGTGTTTATACTACATTGCTTTTCCTTTTTTCACATTTTTAATTATGAAAGTAAAATATGCCCATTATAGGCAACTGAAAACTATAGACAAATATTAAGGGAAGAAAGAATTAATCCATAACCCTAAGACCCAGAGATATCTACAGTTACTCTTTAATGATATATTTCCTTCTAGACTGTTTTCCTTTGTGTTTGTCTCCATGTTTGTGCATGTATCCTTATTAGGGAGTATACTATATAAATAGACATGTTATGCCCTATTATTATTTTAAGAATTTATTTGGAATAATTTTAGATTTATAGAAGAGTCACAAAAAATAGAACAGAGAGTTCCAGGAAAGCCTTCACCCAGCTTCCCCATTTTTTAAAAACTAAGAAATTAACTTAATTATTCACTCAACTACATATTTCCTTCATTTTTCACCAGTTTTTCTGCCAGCATCCTTTTTCCGTTCCAAATTCAGTTCAGGCTATCACACTGCTTTTGGTTGTCATGTCGCGTCTCTTTGGTCTCCTTTGGTGTGTGACAGTTTCTCAGGCTTTCCTTGTTTTTCTTGGCCTTGACACTTTGAAGACTGCTGTCACGTAGTCCATAGAACAATCTCAATTTGGATTTTTAAATATGTTTTCTCATGATCAGTGCCCTTCTCATCACATCATATCAGGAAGAACATGACATAGCATAATTTATCATTGTTGAAGTCAAACCTGATCTCTTGGTTAATACGGTGTCTGTCAGATCTCTCTTCATGCTGTAAGAGTGAAGAGACCTATTATTTCCCTTTCCATACTCTGTTCTTTGGAAGTGAGTCACTAAGTGCAGCTCACCCTAAAGATATAAGAGATGAAGTTGAACCTTCTAGAGGAGGAGTATTATATATATACTATTTGAAATTTTTTCTCAGGATGATTTAGCTGTTCCTCATTTATTTATCCCATTGTTTATTTATAGCAGGATGGACTCATGAATATTTATTTTATGCTTTGAGTTTATACTATGTTACTTATTTTGTTGCTCAAATTGATCCCACTTTGGCCAGTAGGAGTTCTTTCAAGTTGGCTTTCATTCCTTTGAAGTTTCCCAATAGTTACTTTTTGTTTCCTTTTGTTTTTGAGCATTTTCTTACTTTCTGGTGCTACAAGATTCTTCAGGCTTATCTTGTACATATCCTACGTCAGCCCTGGAGTCCGCTATTTTTCTAAGGAGCCCTGATTCCTTTTAGAAACCAATATCTGGGTTCTAGGTGTTAACACTTAAGTGGAAACACAATATTATTCACCAAGTATGTTATAATACAACTGAACATGAAATAAAAGAGTCTATTATTTTATTTGACCTGTAGTTGATGCTTCTCTAGTTTTCCTTCACCAAAAGTATAATCTGCATAAATAATATACTGGTTAAGAGCCTGGGCGGGCTCTGAAACAAAAAAAGCCTAGGTTTATATGCTGGCTTTACTGCCTATTTGCTGTGTGACTGTGGGCAAGTTACTTAACTTTTCTGTTTCTCAGTTCTATCATCACAGTTCTAACATGTAACTAGCAATAATACCTACCTCACAGGTTAATTGTGAGGCTTTAAATAAATTGATATTTACCAGGTAAATATGGATGCCTGGCATCTACTCATTACTATACAAATGCTAGTTGTTATCATTGATATGCTGACAACTTTAACCACAAGTCCAATACTGAAAAGGCAACATCCAATAATAGCCAACACGTATTGAGCCTCTTATGAGAAAGGCAATCATTAATCCTAACCATAAAGTATATCCTATTTTTAAATAACATATTTTCTTATTATTAATTATTAACTTAAATTTCCTTCAATGGGTATATTTTAATCCATATTTTATCCTTTAAGTGTTTTTATTCAATTTCTCATAAAAACTTTATGTGGCAGAGCATCTCTAAGAAGGCCTCTATGAATTCCTTCCCTTATTGTAAATACACACTACTTCTCACATCAAGAAGTAGAATCTAGCTCCCCTTCCCTTGGATTTAGGGCTTTCCTGGTGACTCATTTAACCAAAATGAAGTAAGATTTTTGAACTTTTGAAATGAAGTCTTGTAAGAAGTTTTGACACTTCCATCTGGGTCTCTCAAAACTCTCACTTCAGGGATTACCTGTCTCAGAACAAAGCTGCCATGAGGGGAAAGCTGAAGCTGCATGGAGAGGCTAACTGGAGGCACTCGGGGTGATGACTCCGGGAGTTACCAGTTCATAGCTAGCACCCACTGCTAGTTATCCCGGATTCTCAGCTTAGTCGAGTTGCAAATGATTGTTGACAACTGATGCCATTTTGTGCACTGCATCTGGTCAATGCACAAAACTGTGAGCAGTAATAACAAATGATGGCTTTAAGCTTTATTAATAAATTAATCAAGTTTTGGGGAGCTTTGCTATGTAGAAATAAGTAATGAAAACGGATGACCTCTTCAATTGTTTATGCTCAACCGCTGATGAGAAACTTTGTTCACATCAGTGAAGGCAGCAAACATCGGAAGATTATTAATAGCTTTTTCACTGCTGGATGGATGCCAGAATTTAGACCATTTACTTTCTCTCACTTTTATGTCACGGCATCGAAGAGCTCTTTTTTTCATTCGTTGACCAATGTAATTTTGAAAAGCTTTGTTGATAATCTGCCTGGATTTCAAACCCAATATAACTTTTCGTAGCAAGTATTCCAAAATAACAACAAAGCTTTTCCTTACATACAGCCAAATGTTGATCTACTGGGTGTTAATAATTCTTCATTAAGATAGCAATTTTAATATCCAGTAAATATCGTTAGTAAAATGTTTTTCGCTCCTTGTTTCAAGATTTCATTTTCATTATTTTTTAAAGGTTTTATTTATTTATTTGACAGAGAGAGAGAGAGAGACACGGAGAGAGAACAAGCAGGGGGAGCTGCAGAGGGAGAGGGAGAAGCAGGCTCCCTGCTATGCAGGGAGCCTGATGCAGGGCTCAATCCCAGGACCCTGGGGTCATGACCTGACCTCAAGGCAGACACTTAACTGACTGAGCCATGCAGGCGCCCCTTCATTTTCACTTTGAATTTGTAAACTCTGGGCATGTTAATGTTTCTATGGAATTCTTGGTGTTTTCAGTAAGTGCCTCTAGCGGCTGAATAATGTAGTTTAGCCAGCAATAACTGTGCTTCAAAAATATTCAACAGGGAATCATTCGGAGAAAACGTTTTGATTCTTACAGCTTATTAATTTTTGACAAAAGTTTGTCTTTGGATGAACAGCACAATCCAGCATGAAACAGCCAAGAGTGGCAACTGATCCCATTCTTCACATAAAGCTGAAAATAGACAGGATAGAGCTGCTTAGATTTTATTAGATTCACCATTTTGATAACATCATTTAATGTGGAATTCTGATCGATAGTGAATGTCTACATCTGAAAGCCTCGCTGTGAAGAAAATAATGTATTTCTTAAATCTTAAGGTTTACAATATGAGCTATATGTGAAAGTCTTTACAACTTTCTGCCATTGTTCCCTCACTATCAGGGCAAGTTTATGTAGAGTTTCTATCTAGTGTGCATCAAAGCATTCACTTATCAATTTAAACATTTTATCTCCTGTAGGCTCTTTGGGTATTTTACAGAACAAATAAAGTTCTTCAAAGAATTTCTCTTTAGAGAGTCTCACTAGCACCATTATTATGTAATGAAACTTCTTTAATCTAAAAGTATTCTGGATCAGTGTGATCTCTGTTATCCAAAATGTCCTAAATGTGTCTACTAATTGCATTAATCAAAAAGTGGTACATTTCCTATTTCTTCTGCATCATTGATCCCATGTGTTGCATTAGCAGTTTCAAGGCAGGCTGTTAAAACAAAAACTCTACAACTGATGGAGGCATTCTCTATTAGGGCATTACAGAGCTTGTAATTAGTTCCTTGAGCACAAATGAATATTGTATAAAAGAGTTCATGGAGCAAATTTATTTCTTGGTCATTTATTCAACAATCATTTATCTAGACCGTACTATGTGACAAGCATGGATCTTTGTCAATGAACAAAACATGCAAAGATCCCTGCCCTTAAGATGATTACATTCCAACAGGGCAAGACAGACAGTAATCTATATAAATAATAAAACTTAAACTCCCTAATATATTAAAAGATTAATTTGCTAGGGCTATCATAACAAGGTACCACAAGCTAGGTGGCTTACACAATAGAAATTTATCATCTCATAGCTCCGAATGCTAGAAGTGTCTGATCAAGATGTAGGCCAGTATTTTTATCTCTTGAGGTCTGTGAGGAAAAATCTGTTTCCTGCCTCTCCCCTAGCTTCTGCCAGAAATCCTTGGGATTCCTTGGTTTGAAGACACATGACCCTGGTCTTTGACTCCATCTTCACATGACACTCTTCTTGTCTGTGTATCTGTGTCTTAATTTCCCCTACTGATAAGGACACCAGTTATGTTTGATTAGGGGCCCACCTGACTCAAATTTGACCTCATCTGAACTAATTCTATCTGTGATGTCACATTCTGAGGTAATAGGAGTTAGAACTTCAATATGTGAATTGTTGGGGGGGGGGGACACAATTCAATCCATAACAGATGATACGTGTCAAGGATGAAAGAAAATATAGATCAGGGTGAAGGAATGGAGGGGGGCAGAGTGAAATATGAAATAAGGTATATCTTACCAAGAGGACTTAAGAGAGAATTGAAGTGATAGAGAAAGTTAACCAAGCGGCATCTAGGGAAAGACCCTTCCAGGCAAATGGAAGAGCTATAGCAATGCCCTTAGACCAGAGAGGACCCTCTAGTTTAAGGACTAACAAGAATTCAGTATGGTTGTAGGGGAGCACATGACAGAAGAAAGCAGCGAAGAATGAAGAGCCAGCTCACAGAAAGCTTCACAGGCCATGGTAAATTTTGGCTTCAACTCTGAATGAAATGGAAAGCCAAGGCAGATTTTGAACAGAGTGATATGACTGATTTCTGTTTTATGAGAGTCACTCTAGCTGCTGTATAGAGAATAGACTTATGGTGGGTAAGGGTAAAAGCTGAAACACCTGTTAGGAGGCTCTTTCAGTAATCCAGACGCAAGATGGTGGTGTCTAGGGCCAGGAAAATAGTAGTGGAAGCATGAGAAGCGGTGGAAGTCTGCAGTTATTTTTTAAATAGAGGGGACAAAACTTCCTCACAGAATGGAATGGCATTCAAGGATGACTCTGAGGTTTTGGACTGAACATCCAGTCCAAGTCAGAAGGGGTTGCTATCAACTGAGCAAAGGAAGGCTGTCGATGAGGCAGGTTTGTGGTATACTCTGTTATAGGGCAGCCCCTAAACAACAAATCATGACCCCTACTTCTCGGTATTCATGTTCTTGTATGACTCTTCCCTTCAGTGTGGTTTGCATCTAGGGATTTTTTTTTATCAAATATATTACAGTGTTGATGAATTTGGCTATCTTTTGCTATAATTTTTAAAATCCTACCACTTTCCCCATTCCTTCCAATCTCAAATTCAGTGATCCATTCACAGGTTTATCCTTCTGACCTCTTAGCACAGTATTTATTACCTTGGACTAATTTTCATTTTCTTTAAAGCCAAGCTCTTTCGTACCCCTTCCCCTACAACTGAAGTCATACTCCCAAGACCACCCCAACGATGAAAAAATACTAAGCCCTTATTAAGCAATTTAATGAGAAAGTCCTCAAATATGCATTTGAAAGTCCCTACAATTCTTTTCTTCCTCACTCTAATTTTTTTTTTTTTTTTTTTGCATGGAATATTAGCCAATGACTCAATGATGACAAGTAAATTCTCTGGTATCTTACCTCAAAACATTTTGAATATTTTTTTTAAACAATAGCAATTGCATAAAAAAGAAGGAGGGAGAGGAGAAAACAGGTAAAAGTAGAAGAACAATTCTAGACTGAAAGGGAGGAGTCTATTTAAAGGTTCTGAGGTACGAAAGAGCTTGGCCAAATTCATCAACACTTACAGTCAACATCTTTGACAGCAAACTTTGACCAGACTTTTTTTTTTTTTCAGACTTTTTAAATAGAAGCAGATTAAGAAAGTCTTCACACACACAAAATAAAATAAAAATAAATCAAAAAAAGAAAGTCTTCACAATTAGGTAAACTTCGCTCTATATTATCTGACTTACATAGTACCGGCACAACTGAGGAACAAAAATAATGACGTGGCCACTCAGTGCCATTTGTCAGCTTGTAGGGACAGTCTGTGGTTTGTAATTGTCCAACATGTTTTCATTCTTGGCCCAAGGGAAAATATATAAAGTAGCTCTCAGAAGGCTTATCACTTCAAGAGGGATGTGGCTCTATCTGGCAGGGAGAAAGGAAAAGAATGGGGATGATGAAGGACTCTAAGGTGGTGTTGAGGACAAAGAGACAACAAGGAGGTGCCATTCCCAGAATGTCAAGCGTCCCTGCCCTTCCACCCCGGGATATCGATCATTTAAAATAAGTGGTATGAAGGGGTAACTGGGTGATGGACATTGGGGAGGGTATGTGTTGTAATGAGCACTGGGTGTTATAGAAGACTGATGAATCACAGACCTGTACCCCTGAAACAAATAATACATGTTAATTAATTGAATTTAAATTAAAAATAAAATAAAATAAAATAAAATAAAATAAAATAAAATAAATGGTATGTCAGTAATTAGGCTCCCCAAAACATCATTTGCATCTCTACTTCTAACATAATTCCTCTGCTGGTAGCTATTAAGACTCCATCACATGATTTTGGTATCACTTAGTACAGGTGATATAGAAAAAATAACCACTATTCAGTCGTCATTGAGGAGTTATTGTTAAAATATTTTAAACAATATTTTTTAATACAACGAGTGGGTGGAATGGTAGAAGGAAATCGTGTATTGCAATGTGAAAAAGTCTTTTCATAAGGGACAGGAAATATTCTAAATCATTGTTGAAGTTGAAAGCTGTTCACATTGTATCCCTGCAAGTAGCAAATTCGTGCAGCTTTGAAGTTTTGTATACCTGTTATCCTGCTGCCTTCTGCAATCATTAATAACTTTGCCTAGAAAACAACGCTCTGATAAAAACTGATGCACTGACTGTGAGCACCATTCTAATAGTTATTAAATAACAGTTTGAAGAGGGAAACTTTTACCACTCTTCGATTTGTAATTTTTTTAAAGTATTATTTTTATATTAATCAGTCGTTTTATCAAGTCACCTGGCTAGACCCTTAATCGATGAAGGTATAGATATCTGATATGTAATGAAATGAGCCAGTTTTCAAATTTAGCTTTCTTTGTGTAATAGTACACAATATTGTGTTTTGAGGATATGGTGTCATGGTGTACATAGTATAAAAGGCGATTTATTTGTGCAATACTTATCTTCACCTTAAAGTGCATTTAATGGAGAGGCACTACATTAGCTGTTTCCCAGATTTCAATTCAAACGTTTCCTGAGCATCTTCAAGGGATAAATCTTTATGCAAGGTACAGCATAATGCAAAGATGAGTGAAATCCTTTTCCTAACATTTCACATTCCAGAGAGGAGCTAAGATGCATGCACAAAGAACGATAATAAAAATAGAGTGCAAGAATTGCTAAAAAGAAATATATGAACAGTTGTTATGGGATCATAGAAAGAATAGAGATTAATGGCTGCTAAACCGAGAGGAAGATGATGTTGAGCCTAGTTGAGGAAGGAGAGGGCTCAGAATGGCTTTATCAAAAACAATGGATTTAAATTGCAGAGGTGCATTTCTAAGTCATACATCATTCTTTTTTAAATATAGTTGTTTTGCGTCTGTATCTAGTATTTATCTCATGATGATTTTCTGTACTTTCCAGAGAGCGGCCAGCACCTGGGGCCCCAGCTACAAACTTCTGCATCAGAGGTCCCAGAACACCAGCCAGGGGCTTCCATTTGTACCCTGGCTCTAAGTAGAAACAACAGTTAGCAAAAAAGGGCCTGTTACTAGTATGATAAGCACTGGGTGTTGTATGTAAATGATGAACCAGTGAATTCTACTCCTGAACCCAATATTGCACTGTATGTTAGCTAACTAGAATTTAAATAAAAATTAGAAAAAAAGAATGAGCCTGTTATTGATCTAAGGTTCATAAAATACTTGGAAGATTTCTTGTGCCCATCTTAAGAAGCAGGAGTGCCAAGATGCTCTGCGGTGTGGGATGCTTTGAAGAAGACTGGAAAAACACAGACAAAATACCCGGTTGACTCTTCAGTACGTTTGGTGTCCTCTAACAATGTCACCAGCTACTGCTTACCTGGTAATTGTTAAATAATGCATTTTGTTTACATAAAAAATAATCGATGGTAGGGGGTAACCTTCTTCCATGCTGTATTTGAAAATTCACAAACCTAGTTTGGACACCTATCATGGATCTGGTTACTTAACCATTTGAAACCTTAGCCTAGAAGAGCAATTAAGCCCCTCACTGACTTCCTTAAAAATGTAAACAGGCACGGAGAAGATTATTACCTACTCTCCGAAGCTACCTGTGTTGCCTCAAGACTAGAAGAGTGTTGGGGGAAACATAAGGATGGACTGGGAGAGGGAGTGAAGGATTGAATACACCCAAATCATAAGCTCTAGGGGTTTCCATGATCTGCTTCCTTTTCACAAGCTGGGATTATACACAGCCCATGCCCCAAAAAAGCAGTGCCCAAATCCAAATCTACAAAGGAGATCTGCAGGATTTACTTTAAAAACAAAAACAAAAAAAAACTTTTACAAAACCTAGCCGCTTCCTTAAGGGATGGTTAGGGCTCCAAAGAGCTGTGTCAACTCAGGTGGCTGTGGTCACTTTTCAGGGTATCGAAATAGGCAATCACAAAGTGGTAGCCGAAGGGCCAGAAAGAGTTAATGTAGCCTCCCAGAATGCCAAACGCTTCCAAGAAAATATCCTAGGTACTCAGAATAGTGGGCCCCATGTGCAGGAATATATTCAGAAAACAACATGGGGGGAAAAATTTTAAAAAAGGAAAAAAGAATACCAAAAGATACACTTGAGTAGAATAATTTTAACTTAATAAATAATGCACATCATAAAATATGTATTTCTTTAGTAAACACCTCCTATACCACAACATCAGTCACCCAAATCACCCTGGTTTTGCAACTGAATAATAAATATAGCACCTTAAAATATCTGGCTGCCAAGATGGATAAAAGAGCGAAGAAGCCAGCACATACTGACCTCAGACTCCACAGCCTTCCCCTGCCTCTGGGGGAGAAGACACAGTGGATGCTGAGTGATTAGGCCATGGAGGTAGCAGCGGCGCACAGAGGCACTGAATAATGGATATCCTTGGAAGCCCTTGGTGGAGGCTTCGAGCCGCCATGGGAGGAGGGGAAAGTGGCAAAGAACCCTGAGGGTCCTGCGGAGACCAGGAGGAAACCAGGAAAGAAGAGACTGGCAATAAATCTTTCAATACCCAAGAAAACAGGCCACCAGATAAAGGATTTTATCCATTTGAGCAGAAGAGGATCTGTCCCCTTGCTATAATAGTTACTCCTGTGAAACAAATATATGAATGCTATTAGATCCAGTCTGAGAACGTCGGACCGACATCACCCATTTGGAACCGTTAGTTTAACCCTGCCTTGCTTGTAGATTAGCACAAATTAATCGACAGAACGTACTTTGCTGGGAATTTGCAGAATGCTTTTCAAACGGTTAAACCAAGACACTTTATTGGCCATAAAGGGTTCCTAATGCAAACGAAGGAATGCTGAGGTGGCACTACTGTCTACGATAGGTTGCAGTTTACAGCGATAAACTTCCCGTCTCCTATCAAGCCTTCAGCCTGCTGTTCGCCGCGCAGCCGTTATCTTCACATGCTGACACGTGTAATCTAGCATCCTCACTTTGCCACAGTCAGAGCAATTGCTTGACAATTTGATTACAGTTTCCTGTCAGCTCATGCACGGAATATTTCTGTGAGCTTTCAACAATCACAAAATATTTTGATTTTGAAATGATAGTAATCCATGAAGAAAAACGTCCTCGAAATATTGATTTCTGATAACAAATCAAGATCTGCATAAAGGAAATTGCTTTAAGTATCTATGAATAAGAATGAGTTGGAGCACAGGGGCAAAGAGGGTGCAGCTGGGATAACGCCACCAAACAGAGAAGGATTTGGGGTGTGGAAGCTTCTGAGGGAAGCAGCGCTTGTGACAAAAGAGGCACTGTCAGTGTTTGGTGGCCTGGTGGAGATAATTGAATCACCACTCTGCTGGACCAGTATATAGTCTGTGTTTGTCAATGTCATTTCAAAAACACTTTTCGTCCTTCAAACAACTAAAGATTGCTGGGCATGTATATTGGTAGAAATTCCATAAGAGAGGGAAACGAAGAATGAAACTTTGTCATTGAGAAGGCAAAGCACCTCTCAGTTTAATAAATAATTTGCAGATGAACGCGTATTTAAATGAACGAATATCAAGTGTTAAAGGTCATAGCTATCTGTAAGGATTTTTGTCCCTTGTCAGAAAATGGAGAGAGGCTTTTTCAATATATGAGTATGACTGGCTCTTTGTGACCCCTAATAGAGAAATGAAATAGGATTTGTCTTGAATTATCGACCTTTCCCCTGCAATGAGAGTGTGCCAAGAAAGACCTCCACATTCTTTTCCGTTCCCTCAGAAATCAGTCATTCAAAATAGATCCTACCAGCATTTTAGAGACTTCGACACAAGGGTAGTTTTCTACAAAATAAGACGAAACTGAGCTTATTTCCACAAATGAACAAGATAGAAATGGGCATACGATCAGACTGAAAAAATCATGGAATTTTAAATGGAGGAAAATGTTCTGAAATGAAAACCTATTATGGTCGCCCTGGAGCTAAAGGTAATTTATAGGTAGACCAGTAAAACATGTGTTCCTCAATAATGCAATCAATCATTTTACCTGGAATCTAGCCACTCAGCAATGTAAGGCTCTAGCATGAGGCTAGAGTTTTTTCAAGCTGCTATTAGTCAAATAGCTTTAATGACTTCTACTTTTAGACAACAGTTAGGGCTATTTAAATCTATAATTTGTCCTACATTTCTTCTTAAACAGGCAAGCAACCGTACATGCGGACATTGCTTATATTCAGAATAGGAAAAGCAAATGGTGGCAACACATGGACTTTGAAAGCATAAATTACACAGAAAGTTTCTGTCACTGACATTTCTTTTCATTTTGTGATAAGGCATAATTTGCATAGAGTAAAATTCATCCTTTCAGTGTGCCACTCTGTGAGTTTTGACAAACACATGGAGCTATGTAACCACTACCACAATCAGAATGTAGAACAGTTCAATTATCCCCCCAAATTTCCTCCCGCCCTTTGCAATCCACCCCATTTATACCCTCGGCCGCTGGCAACTATGGTTCTATTTTCCATCCTTATACTTTTATGTTTTCCAGAATGTTATATCAGTGGAATCACACCGTTTATGATATTTTAAGTCTGGCACCTTTCACCCAGAAAAATGTGACTGAGATCCATTCCTGTTGTTGTGATACCAGTATTACATTCTTTTAATTGCTGAGCATGGATGTACCTCAGTTGGGATGGATTCCAGTTTTTAGCCACTATTAATATTAACATACACGTTTTTCTGTGAACAAAAAATTTTATTTAGCAACCTAGGGTTGCTAGGTCATTTGGTAGATATATGTTTAGCTTAACAAAAAAACTGCCACTGTTTTGAAAAGTGGCTGTACCATTTTGAATTCCCAAAAGCAATATATGGGAGCTTCCGTTGTTCCACATCCTTGCCAGCCCTTGGTATTTTCAGTTACTTCGTGTGCCTGCTTTAGCTATTCTAATAGATGTGCTGTGCTGTCATATTGTGGTTTTTATTTGCATTTTCTTAATAACTAATGATGTTAAGTATCTTTTCATGTGCTTATTTGCCATTCCTTTGATGAAGTGTCTTTGTAAATCTTGCGCTCATTTCTTTTTTCACTGGGCTGATGTTTTTCTTATTACTGCCTTTTGAGGGTTCTTATGCAAGCTGGATGCAAGCCCTTTATCGGATATGTGATTTCAAATATTTCTTCTAGTCTGTGACTTTTTATTTTCTAAATAATGCCATACATAAGGCAAAAGTCTTCATTTCAATGCAATCCAATATATCAATCTTTTCTTTTGTGGGTTGTTCTTTTTGTAATGTATCTAAGGAAAAACATGGAGGACATTGTGAGAAGAAAAGGAAGGGTGAATTGGGGGATCGGAGGAGGAGATGAACCATGAGAGACTGTGGACTCTGAGCAACAAACTGAAGGTTTTGGAGGGGAAAGGGTGGGGGGTTGGGCGAGCCTGGTGGTGGGTATTGAGGAGGACACATATTGCATGGAGCACTGGGTGTGGTACATGAACAATGAATCTTGTAACACTGAAAAAATAAAATAAAAGTATTTGGGGAAAAAAAAAAAAGGAAATCTCTGCTTAATCCAGGATTGCAAAAATTTTCTTCCATATTTCCTTCTAGTCTATGGATCACTCACAACATAGTTTAAAATAGATCCAATATTAATGAAAAGAAAGCATAATTTTTTTTCTAATTCAGAAGAATACAAACAGCCTTCAGTATTTCTCATACTTAGAAATTTTGAAATCACAGCCTGTTCCCTGAAACATAACAAATCACACCAGTACATTCATTCATTCATTCATCAAGTATTTATCAAGTATTTGTCAAGTATTAATTTTATTATATGAAAGTATAAGGATGGAAAATGGAACCACTAATATTTTTGACTTATTTTGCTAAATAGTATTTTAAACATGGTTGGTCTCTTCACACCCTAATATAAAACAGACAAGTAGAGAGAAAACTGTAGTACAGTATGATAAGAGCAGGAATTAAGGTCGTCACCAGCAATAGGAATGAAAAGCAGGACACAACACAAAATAATAAAGTATAGTAACCCCATGTAAGAAAGGAGATAAAACTTGTAGCCCTCAGGAGCACACAGTTTATGGAGGAAATAAAAATATAAATACATAAATAAGTATTTAATTACCGACATCTTAAGTGCTATGAAAGAAAGTTATAGGAAGTGAAGAGAATATATAAGAAAATATAATTTAGCCTAGGAGCCTAATGGAAGACATCCTTAAGAAACCAACATGTAAATTGGGAGGTTAGCATAATTAGAAATTCATCTCAGAACAAGAGGAGAAAATTCAACATTTCAGACTGAGAAAATTGCACATTTAAAGACCCCAAAATAGAAATTACGTGAACATATTTGAGAAAGAGAGAAAAGGCTAGGCTAATAAGGAGTTGTGTAGTGATTTTCTTATTTAAGTTTAATGAGAATCATCCACGAAACTTGCTTAAAATTAAGATTACCAGGCCCTACATATAAAGTGTTTATTTAATGGTTCTAAAATAACAAGGTGATTATGATGTGATGTATCAAACACCATACTTCAATAAATTCTAGAATCCAAGGAGAGGGAAAGGTTGGTAGGAAAGGAGATAGGAAGTAGGAGCCAAGTTATTCAGAGTAAGGATAGTTGAGCCAAGCTTTATCCTAAAAACCTTGAAAAGCCTTTGAAGGATATAAAATGGGGATGAGTTACAATCCAGTTTGCATTTTAAAAATTTATTTTAAAGTGACATAACAGAAATGGCGACATGGATCGTATTTAATTGCTGTCTATCTCACAAGAAGACCAACTAGCAACTATCCATAAACAAGACACCATTATGGAGGTTTCAGAAATATGAAGTGAGGCTGAAGCCCTTCCCTGGGCAGCAGAGACTGAGAAGAACCCAATTAGAAGGCTAAGGGGAGGGGCTTCACTTTGACCACATGAAACACACCCAAAGCCAGTACTTTGCCACATGAAGAGGGGCCCGCAGGGCCTCCAGTTTTTCCAGTGATAAAAAGAGAACCCAAGAGGACATTTGGCTTCCCCAGAAAACAAGATGCTTTCCAGGAAGATTACTCAGGTCTCACCTCATAAGGATCACTGGAGGAACCCGCAAAGCTAACTAGGGGTTAGGTAGAGACAGATAAGGATTGGGGTCTACAGCAACCAGCATTCAGATCTCATCAGACCACATTCCTGCTTATAGCAGCACCTGAGCAGAAATCCCAGCCTGTGGTTCTGCTAATCCAGAGAGCCAAACAGGTTGTCTCGTCTGGCCAGGGAGTTAAGTTGGCAGTTCTGCCTGATTTGAATCATAAGTCACGGGGCTGTACCAGCTATGGAGCAGATTCTCCAACCCCACACTGGCAGGGTAACTAATTCACTACTCCAGAACCCCCCTCAACTGATGAACATAGCATCCAGTCCTGCTGCTCCGTGAAACATGGCCACAACACCCAGCAGCCAGAAAACACACGCTACAACTTGTTCAGACAAGAAACCAAGCCAGCAGTCCTTCCCACCTGTTGAACATCGCCTCTGACCTTGCATAACCAGGGAACTCAAACAGATAACCCCGAGGAGCTTTAGCATCCAGCCTATGGTACTGACTAGAGTTGGAGCCAGCCTACGACCCCATTCAGTAGCGGAATCTAGGTGAGACCTTGCCCCATAATTGAACAGCTCATGGCCTCATCTACACAGGGATCTCATCCAGTGACCCTGCCCAATTGTGGTGAATAGCCTGCAGCCCCATCCGATCAAGAATCCAGGATGGTGACCTTGCCCAACTGAGGAGCTTAGTCGCCAGCCCCAGTCTCAACAATGGGTAGATTATTCACAGAGAAAGAAAGAAAGAGAGAAAGAGAGAAAGGAAGGAAGAAAGAAAGAAGAGGGAAAGAGGGAAGGAAGGAAGGAAGGAAGGAAGGAAGGAAGGAAGGAAGGAAGGAAGGAAGGAAGAAAATAAGGGAAGAGCAGCCTTGAATAATACTACAGACAAAATGGACATAACATATAAAATATTCCATTCAATCCAGCAGCAAAATATATATTCTTTTGAAATGTACACAGAATGTTTCCTAGGATAAATCATATGTTAGGCCACAAAATAATTCTCAACAAATTCAAGAAGGCAGAAATTATATTAAGTTTTTTTTTTTTTAAAACAATGGTATGGAACCAAAAATCAGTAACAGGAGGAAAGCTGGAAGATTCATAAAAATGTGGAAATTAAATAACACACTCATGAATAACTAATGTATTAAAAAAGAAATTGTAAGTTAAACAAAAAAGTATTTTGAGACAAATGAAAATGGAAACACAACATGCCCAAACTTATGGGACATGACAAAAGCAATTCTAAGAGGAAGTTTATAGGTATAAATGTATATATCAAGAAAAAAAGAAAGATCTCAAACAAACTATAATTCTACCTCAAAAAAAAAAAAAAACTAAGCCCAAAGTTAATAGGAGGGAAATAATAAATATTAGAGCAGAAATATATGAAACTGAGAATAGAAAACAATAGTAAAAATTAGCAAAACTGAGAATTGGTTCTTTGTAAAGATAAGCAAAGTACACAAACCATTAGATATACTAACAGAAAAAAAAAAGAGAGGACTCAAATAAATTTGTAGTGAAAGAGGAGATATTACAACTGATATTGCAGAAATACAAAGGATCATAAGTGATCACTCTAAACAATTATAGGCCAACGAATTGGATATATAGACAACATGCAATTTATAAATTCCTAGAAACATACAACCTACCAAGACTGAATCGTGAAGAGATAGAAAATCTGAGCAGACCAATAATGAGTAAGAAAATTAAATCACTAATGAAAAACCTCCCAACAAAAAAAATCCCAGGGACAGATGCTTCACACGTGGATTTTACCAAACATATAAAGAAGAATTAACACCAATCATTCTCAAAGGCTTCCAAAAACTTAGAGGAAGGAACATTTCCAAACTCATTTTATATGGCCACATTACTCTGATACCAAAGTCAGACAAGGACACTACAAGAAAGGAAAACTACAGACATTTATCCCTGATGAATACAGAAACAAAAATTCTCAACAAAATACTAGCAAATTGAATTCAACAGCACATTAAAAGAATTATACACCATGATCAAGTGGGATTCATTGTTGGGATACAAGGATGGTTCAACAAATGCAAATCAATAAATGTGACACATCGTATTAACAGAAAGGTAAAAATTATATAATCATCTCAATAGATGCAGAAAAAAATCTTCAAAAAAAATAGTAAAATTCAGTATCCTTTGATGATAAAAACTCTCAGCAAATTGGGTATAAAGAACTTACCTCAGAATAGTAAAGGCCATAGGTGACAAGGCTGCAGCTAACATCATACTCAATGGTGAAAGGTTGAAAGCTTTTCCTCCAAGATCAAGAACAAAGTAAGGGTGCCCATTCTCACTACTCCTATTCAACGAGGTACTATAAGTCTTAGCGAGAAGAATTAGACTAAATAAATAGCATCCAAATTAGAAAGCAAAAAATAAAATTGTTTCTGTCTACAGATGACATGATCTTATCTATAAAAAACCCTAGAGAATCCACCAAAGTACTGTCAGAACTAAAGAAAAAAAAAAGATTCAGTAAAGTTATAGGACATGATATCAACAGATAAAAATCAATTGTGTCTATTCACCAACAGTGAACTATCTCAAAAATAAAGAAAACAGTCTCATTCACAATGGAGTAAAAAACAATGCTTAGCAATAAATTTAACTGTGGTGGTAAAATATCTAAATACAATAAGACATTGATGAAAGAAGTTGAAGAAAGACATTGCATGTTCATGGATTGGAAGAATTGGTATTATTTAAATGTCCATACTATCCAAAGCCACCTACAGATTCAATGCAATTCCTATCAAAATTCTAAAGGTATTTTACACAGAAGTAGAAAACAATCCTAAAATTGACACAGAACTACAAAAGACACTGAATAGCCGAAGAAATCTTGATAAAGAAGAATGAGGCTGGAGGCATCACACTTTCTGATTTCAAACTATACTATAAAGTTATGGTATACAGTAACCAAAACAGCATGAAAACTGATACGTAAACCAATGAAAGCAAAATCAGGAGCCCAGAAATAAACCTACATACATATAGTCAACTAATGTTTGACAAGGGAGCCAAAAATCTCCAATGCAGAAAAGATTATCTCTTCAGCAAGCGGTGTTGGGAAAACTGAATATCCTATTGAAAAGAATGAAATGGAATCATATCTTACATCAGACACAAAAATGAACTGAAAATGGATTAAAGACTTAAATTTAAGGGGCGCCTGGGTGGCTCAGTGGGTTAAAGCCTCTGCCTTTGGCTCAGGTCATGATCTCAGGGTCCTGGGATAGAGCCCTGCATCCGGCTCTCTGCTCAATGGGGAGCCTGCTTCCTCCTCTCTCTCTGCCTGCCTTTCTGCCTACTTGTGATCTCTCTCTCTCTCTGTCAAATAAATAAATAAAATCTTAAAAAAAAAAAAAAAGACTTAAATTTAAGACTTGAAACCATAAAACTCCTAGAAGAAAACAAACAAAAAGTTCCTTGACCTTGGTTTTAGCATTCATTTGGCAATTGGGTTTGACGATATGATACCAAGAGCGCAGACAACGAAAACAAAAATAAACAAGTATGACTACATCAAACTAAAAACCTCTGCACAGCAAAAGAAATAATCAAAAAAATGAAAAGGCAACCTATAGAATGGGAGAAAATATTTGCAAATCACATATATGATAAGGAGTTAATATCTGCAATATATAAGTAAATATATAATATAGTTCATAGCAAAACAAATGAATTAATCCAATTTAAAAATGGGCAAAGGACCTGAGTAGATATTTTTCCAAACAAGATATACACATGAACAACAGGTCCATGAAAAGGTGTTCAACATCACTAATGCTCAGGAAAATGCAAATAAAACCACAAGGAAAAATCACATCACAACAGTTGGGATGGCTAGTATATAAAAAAAAAAAAAAAGACAAGAATTAACACATGCAGACAAGGGTGTAGAGTAAAAGGAACACTTGTGTACTGCTAGTGGAAATTCAAACTGTTACAGCCACTATGGAAAACACTACAGAGATTCCTCAAAAAATTAAAAATAAAACTACTAAGTGATCCAGCAGTCCCTCTTCTGGGTATATATCCAAGGGAAATGAAATCATTATCTGGAAGAGACATCTGAACCCCCTATGACCACAGCAGAATTATTTACAACAGAGAAGACATGGATACAAGCGAAATGTCCATCAATGGATGAACGGATAAAGAAAATGTGACATATATTTACAATGGACTATTATTCAGATGTAAAAAATAAGGAAATCCTGCCATTTGTGATAACATGGATAAACCTTGAAGGCATATGCTAAGTGAAATAAATCAGATGGAGAAAGACAAACACCAAATGATCTTACTTATATGTGGAGTCAAGAAACTAAAATGAACTCCTAGAAACAGAAGAGAGTGGATGGGTGATTGCCTGGGGCCAGAAGTGTGAAAAGTAAAGGAAGGTGGTCAAAGGGTACAAACTTACAATTAATTATAAGATGAATAAGTTCCGGAAACTTAATGTATAGCATGGTGACTATAGTTAACAATATTGTGTCACATACTTGAAAGCTGCTAAGAGAGTAAATCTTAAAAGTTCTCACTTCATACACACACACAAAATGGTAACTATTTGAGGTGATGGATGGTTAACTAACCGTATTGTGAGTAATCATTTTGCAATATATACATGTGTCAAATCATCACATTGTACACCTTAAACTTACATATTATAAATCTGGAAAAATACTCAAACAAAACTTAACTTTGGCTGCCAAGCAGAGAAGAGATCAAAGGGGTCTCAAGAGTGGATTGGAAAATCCATTAGGAGCTATTGCATGGACCCAAGTGAATTCTTAGACAACAGTGGCATGTAAAGATAAAAAGAAATTGACAAAATCCATGAGACAACTAGTCATTAATTCATCCAGATACGATGATCTGCTTGTCTTGTCCCTAACGATACCAGCAGGTGAAGGAAAGATGATAGCATACCTGAAAATTTCAGTCACTTATTAGTATGTTCCCAAGTCTCTGAGCCTTGCCATTTCTGTCACACATGAGAGTGGTTAACCAAACATACTCAAAAGGGTTTTTTTCCTACTCTTCTTGTATATTCGAATTCAGAATTTCTTTAAAAAAAAAAAATAGGTCAGGCATGCTCAAAACAACAGCCTTCTTGAGAAACTTTATTTTAGAGAAAGATCTCTCAAGTTCTCTGATTTGCTTCATAAAGCAAAATATACTAAAATTTACTTGAAGCTGTCTATACTGCTACATAAGTACCAACTCTTATAATCCAGTCCTGGGATTCTTTTCTCCTACTACCATGTATTTTCTCCTCATGTCCACACCCCCCACTCAACACACACACATCTTTGGTGACATTGCTTGAGAGTCATCCAAAAAAACACAAGAAGACTCACTGATATCATTTTCCTATTGCCATAATTGTATAATTGTCTATGCGAACATAGCTATGAAGCAAAGCCATCATTGTGAGGCAGTTTGGGCCGTAAATGTACATTTCTTTGTTTCTCTGGAGGCTATTTTACCTGCCTATTCCATGTCCATGACTCTAGTACCTCTAAGTATGCAATGTATAATTACTAGATTTTGAATTTACTTTATTATTAGATCTCTGCTATTTGGAGACAAAGGAAGGAGTTGGAGGAGAAAGACACAAGCCCTCTCCTGGCTCCTTTGTTTCCTCTAATACCTCAAACATTATCGCACCTGTGATCTTATCATTGTTCTTGCCTAGAGCTGGAATTTTCTCCTTGCCCTTTTTACTTTTCCAAATTATCAATTTATTTCTCAAGGCCAGCTCAAATCTTACAACTTCTCTGAAGCCTTTGCAGATGAAGCCATCCATTCATTCATACATCCATTCAATCATTCAATCTGTAGATGTGTAAGGGGCAGATGTTTATGTATTAATTGGAACATCTAAATCCTTTCTTTAACTTCCAATACTTCAACATTTTCCTTCTGGCTCATAAAAACCTCATTTACCCTATTCATCTGAATCTTAACTTTCCCTTGTCTTGTTGAAGTGATTAACTCTTAATATGCACACAAAGTATCTTCACATTTAAGCTGGTGGCTGGCTCCTTGACGACATTTCATAGCCAAAATATGAAGCAGTACTCATTTTTGTAAAGCTATTGGCTCAACCTAAAGGATCATATTTGACTGTGCTTTTTTCTTGCTTTTTTATGCTAAAATGTATTTCTGTTTTAAATACACAGATGGTGGAAATCAAACAACAACTCGTCACGTCGCCAAATTTTCTTAAACCTATAGGCTGTAAAATGTATGAGACTTTAGAACATTTTTGATAAAGATAGTCATATGATAC
This sequence comes from Potos flavus, assembly GCA_028534135.1. Lineage (NCBI taxonomy): Eukaryota > Metazoa > Chordata > Mammalia > Carnivora > Procyonidae > Potos > Potos flavus. Next base: position 85,463,976 of record CM052900.1, on the reverse strand, counting down.
CTCTCTTCATCCCAAATCGCTCCTGTCAAGAGTACTTCACACCCAGAGGAGGCTTGCCAAATATCTTAAAAAAATTCACATTTTTCTGTGAATTATTCTCATCAGAAATCAAGCACCTACTCTTCCTTTGTCCTATGTTCTAATAACTTAGTAAGTGATCAAAGCGTGTGCTAGGTGATCCTATAGTGTGAATCAGTTTATTTCCACCATAGGCACAGACTCAAATTTACTCAGATAAGTACATGTGCTCATAAAAGGGATGAGCAAGAGGAGGGAAAGAGAGAGACCAAAACAGAGAATTAAATATCAAGTAAGAATTTCACTTGATATTTCACTTGATATTCCATTCAGCGAGCATATGCCCCAGAGTGAACACGAGATGCAAAACGAGACTCTGCCTTTTCCTCTGCTGAGTTCACGTCCCCTGCCCCTCTCTTAGTGATCATCTCGCTGCAGGTCTCAGTATTCTACTTTTTAAAGATATTTATTACATATAATATGATTCCTGAATTCAGTGCAATTACTTCATCTGGGGCTCAACCAAAAAAGAAAAAAAAAAATTTATCTATTCCAAAGCTAGAGGGAAAAATTGGCTGTACTGGCTTCACTGAGAGACGGTATATTAGTTTCCAACTTGGCACCTTCCTAAGGGATTTTCAAGGGCAAGTTTGCCTATACTTAACTTTTGCCTTACCTGCTGACTCTAGACATTATCCCCACTTAGGATGCCACTGTAACTACATGGCACTCCATTCTACCCTAGAAAGACTCTCTCTGACTTTGACATTTAATGTATTTTATGCAAGATGTTCTCTGTTCCTAACTGATGATTCAAAACATCGAAATCACCTGCCATCATTTTAAGACTTTTAGAAGCACTATTGTAGATAACAAATGTACGAAGAAAATCACCAAAAAAAAGAGAAAAGCTTTAATATAGAGGTCACATACACATGTTCCCAGACAGGTCCAACAGGTAAGGAAACAAGTGGAGAATCCTGGACTTAAGACACTGTGAGAGAAAGGAGAGGCCTGAAGGGCAAAATAGCAGGGGATATTCAGCCCCAACTTACTGTTTCAAGGCAGGAATGTGGGACCAGTGTTGCCAAATAGCATTTTTTTTTAAAAGAGAAGTTGAAAATCTGGATTTATATATGAAAGGTTACCAAGGGACTTTAAAAAAAGGAGAATCCTCTGGGTTAAGACCACAGGGCCTAACAAACAATATCAATAGGTCTGATGTAACACAATGATCATCCATTTCCAATCTCTGCACTATCATGTGTTTATCAAAAATAGGTGGCTTTTTTTAAGTAAAAAATGCAGCCATCCGAACCCACCCAGTTTTTAATTAACGTTCTGCAAATTGCATGATGTGTGGTTTCCTTTCCATGGAATTTTGCTGAATCAGGAAAAAAATGCAATTTTTAGTTTGCTTGGAAAAAAAAGTGTTTACTACCTCCCAACATATAAAGACATTATAGCATGATGCCAAGTCTGTGCCTGGAGGTCTTTCTTTCCTTTGATTAATGAGAAATACTTCCAGTCACTGTTTACCAAGAAGTTAAGAAATAAAATAAATTAAATAGTTTCCTACCCTGTAAGACAAGTTGGATTTATTCTTCATGGGATCATCGTACTAGATTATCATCATACACAACCATAAACACAATGTGATGGTTTCTCTATCTTAAAAAAAAAATCCTTTAGCCCCAAAATCAAGCCTTCAATATGAATCAAGGAATTCTCATCACAGGACGCATTTCTGACAGGGGAAGTCAGTACTCTGACAATATAGTTGTTGGCAGAGAATTGTCTGACTTTGTGATATACACAGCATCTGAAGTCATAGCTTGGAGGGTGAACCCTTACATCATTACTCCATACATACCAAACCTCTTTGCTCATTTCTGTAATCGCTCACAGAGCACAGAAACCATCAGAGGGGAATAAGTCCAGGAAGGCGAATTGTGCTTCTTATGGCTATAAGCGATGCAGTGCTCAGTAGAGTGGAATTACTTTTCCAGCAAAATCAATCAGAGGGCTTCCGAAATTTTTTAAACCTCAAATCATGAGTGATGTTTACACTTCTTGTTGGTTTCTAGTTTTACATCCAACATATGGTGGGCAAAATATATCCAAACCCATTCCAGAAATGAAAGGCAAAAACCGTTTTACAATTTGATGTGCCCCCAAGTAATCTGGTACCAGAGATTATACATCTGCCTTTTATTGTATCGGTCTTTCTGATGAGCATGTTTTAAAACTGCATGCAAAATAGTTCAATTAAAACTATCACTTGTGTAATTATTGTCAAGTAATGCAAACTGCCTATTGCGGAATGAATGAAAACTAATATGGGTTTAAATATAGAAAACTTCTCCTATAGAACTGGAATGAACTCTCATAGGTAAAGGGAAACATCACTTAGCATTAATCAAGCTGGGGAAACTCAATGGGTGGCAGAAAATACCTACCTATCACTGTGCTGCCAAAATAGTGCGTCCGAAATGGCATATTTTGGTTCATATATAAAATGCAAGGGAATTGACTGCTATTGACTGATCATGAGTTTAGAGATGATTGTTAACTCCGTGTTAGTGTCAAGGTCATGGGAAGAGTGATGTACACATACATGCCCAGTAACTTTATAGGAAACATTCTCTATCCCCAATCTTTAGGAACAGCCATCTCTAACAAAGAAATGCTTAATAGCTGCTCTATATTATACCTATTTTATTTTTTAAAAGATTTTTACCAAATGATTACTTATAGCTTAATGCAAGAGCTATTTGACCAAATGCCTGCATTTTAATTACACAAGTTCAGAGTTCTATGTTGTATTTTTTTTTTTTTTAATCTTCAGAGATATATGATGCTGGTGGGTTTCAAAGGTACAAACTAATCCGCACAGTTGAGGTGCTATGTGCCATCCAAAGATCATGAAATTAATGAGGTCAACTTTAAAAGGGCCAAATTTTCTTGAACTGGTTTGATTTGAGCAAAACGGACTTGTTTTCATGTAGTCTTAAAACGGTTTTATTAGAGCTATTTAATTTTACGATGCTGGCCCAAAGAGTTTTCTAAAAGTCAGGGGAAATCTCCTATATTTATCTATATTTCACTCCCTCTCTCCTATTCTCTTTATATTGAAATTTAGGATCTGACTTATTTATAATTTACTGACAATCCCTCTTCTATTAGAACACTTGGATTTAAAGGGTATTTAAAGATTTAAGGTATATTTTGAATCTTCAAATCAGCATGAAAACCAGTGTAAACTTTGTGTACGTCTCTATAGGTTCATCAGTTTCCAAAACCTATTTTAGAAGCTCCTACTGTGTACGTATAAAATTTTCACCTCTCTCAATATTAAATAACAACAACAAAAACAAACTATTATTCTGACTTAAGTAGATACAGGTTTTAAATTCATTTCCACGAGAAGAGAACATCATTTAAGTTCTCTTACTATTAATGTTGAGTTAGTCCCCCCAGAAGTCTAATGAAATGATTAACTAGAATGCCATTTGAAACAGTACAAAGACATATACGTTTGTTACAAATATTTTCATTGCTACTATAAATAGTGATAATAGAAAAGTACACCATCATAATCATGGCCCTTCACTTGCCTCTGTCCCTTCCTGGTCAAGATTCGACTGTTAAAATCAGTACAAAGTGTTTTGGCCCCTACTGTCATTCTGGGCACTGGGAAATAAAGTAGCTGACATTGTTCTTGCCCTGAGGTAACTTAAAATCTAATTGGCCATCTAAAACACACACACACACACACACACACACACACACACACACACACACACTTACTTTTAAAAAATCACATTTGGGGGTGCCTAGGTGGTTCAGTCAGTTAAGTGTCTGCTTTGGGCTCAGGTCATGACTCCAGCATCCTGGCATCCAGCCCCTCATTGGGCTCCCTGCGGTGGGAAGCCTGCTTCTCCCTCTGCCCCTCACCCCCATGCTTGAGCTCCCACACTCACTCTCTCTCTCTCTCTCTCTCTCTGAAATAAATAAATAAAATCCTTTTTAAAAAATCACGTTTGTCCTGAGGCCACCCTGGCCGATATATTTCAGACATTATAACCCACTATGTTCAGGCAGTGAAACAGACCCTACCACTCTCTCTACAGAAGCTGTCAGTAGATCTGTACATATAGCAATCTGGAAGGACAGACAAAGGCAGGACAGATGTGGGGGGACGTTAGAACTAGATATATCTACAGAGAGAGACACACAATAGACCTATGCAAATGGATGCAGATAGAGGTGGAGACACAGATATATTTGTGTATATATATCTAAATGGCAAATATCAGAATTCTTTCATTACTTGCAAACTCAGAACACATAGGCAATGGAAATATGGACCCCAAATCAAGGAAATTTAAAATTTGTCATCTCCCAGGATACAACAGAAATATTTGGAGGGAGAATAAAAAAGCCAAGAAAATAAACCACTGGCACTCAAAAGTAAATCATATACATATAATTAAAAATCATGATTGATGTAATATCTTGTATCGTGTGGGAAAAACACTGTGTCACATGAGGAAGAGAATATTTTTAGCCAAAGAATTGGGGAAAATGTCACAGCTTTATGCCTGGGCTTGATGTTTGGTAGAATGTTATTAAGTATGAAGTAGTACGTGCATATATACTGTGGAGGTGGGAGAGGGGGATTTACATTCCGGAAGGAGGAACTGTGGCACCAAAGGTACTAGACTGTACAAACCATTTTAAGAGGACAGTAAGAAGATAGCTTGGCTGTGTCAGCATCTTGAACTAGATTGCAGATGAGAAATGTGGATTTTTCTTTAGTAATTAATTAGAAATGTTGAAAGGTTTTTGTATGAGAGAATAGAAGGTGCAAAGCATAATTCTTAAATGTTTAATCTCTCCGTGTTATAAAGGATAGATTAGGAGAAGAGGGACCAAACTTTAACTTGCAATAGATTAAACATAAGGTGATTAGGAAATGAACCAGAATGGTAGAAAGAGAAATAGGAAGAAGAGGACTAGGCAAGGTGTTTAGATAGAGAACAGATAGCGTGAGGCTAAAGCAAAAAACAAAGATGTCATGACTTAAAGGTCGGATACCAGAGAGAATGCTCTGCCACTTACTAATTTATTCAAAAAGTGTATTCTTTTAACAAATATTTGAGGGTACATTATTTGCCATACGCTGTGCAAGTCCATGGGGGCTCAATAGAGTTCATAATCTTCAGAGGAAGACAGACAGATAGCCAGATATCAAATAACCAATATATAAGTATACTAATTATATATACTTACAGAATAAATATTCTAAATGTATGAACATATATACATATAATATATATTACGTATTTATTTAATACATGTTAAATATGTGTATTATACATATCATCTTATATATACATATACACCCATATTCTTGAGGTAAAGATTGATGTTAATCAAATAACCAGTTAATATTGGTTATTTACCAATATTAATATAATTAATATTACCAATATTAATTACATTAATAAACTAATGTTGGTATTGGTATATAATATCAATGGTATATAATTGGTATATAACATTATATACCAATTAATTAATTGGTATATTAATATATCAATATTAATACCATTAATAGTAACCAAATAACAAACACATAATTATGAACTCTGATAGGGCTTATAAAGGGAAACAGAGGCAGCTATGAGTTCATGCAACACGAGTACCTGGGGGAGTTGAGGTGGTCCAAGGATATTTCTCTGTGAGAGTGATGTTAATTAGGCAAATGATGGAAAGAGTATTCCTGGGAGAGAGAACAGTGTGGGCCGAGGTTTGGAAGGGGAAATCATGAGTTCATTCCTGGACAAACTGAGCTTGATGTGTTTTTGAGACATCCAACTGGAAATGTTGAGTCAGAAGATAGAAATATGTGTCTGACACTCAGAGGAGCAGTCTAGGCTACAGATCTAAATGTAGAAGTCTCCAACAAACAGATGAGTCATAGGTATGGATGATATCCACTGGAAAGAAAGTTTACAGTGAGAGACTTAACACAGCTTAGAGCAACCCTTGGAAATCTGCAGGATTCAGAAGTCGAGTAGGGAGGATGGGCTGGCACAGGAGACTAAGAAGTTGAGTGTTAGGAGTTAAAAATGAGGAAGACGTGCTGTGAGAAAATTAAGAAAGGGACTGTCTCTTGCAGGGAGTGGTTAACAGTATCGAAGGTTGCTTTGTGGACACACAGGTTGAAGCCTAAAACATACTGTCTACTGGATCTAGTTCTGGGAAGGGTATTGGTGGCCTTGATGAGAGTAGTTTAGGAAGAGGGGAAGGAATAAAATCCAAATTATTGTCAGATAAGATTTGAGTGGGAGGTAAGGAACTAGAATGTTAATATAGACAGCTCCACCTGAAACATTTGGCAGTTAACAGACTTTAATAAACTTCCCTTTGAAAGGAAGAATAAGGTTTTGTTGTTGTTCTCATGAGTTTGATGTGCGCGTGTCTGTGTGTGTTGTTTTTAAGGAAACTGATAAATCAGTTTTAACCAAGTTGAACTTGGGGAGAGGGAAGAAACTTAAAATGAAAGGTTTCATGCACCTATACAAGGAAAAACTAGAGCTCAGGAGAGGGAGTAGGGATGGAGAAATGGATGAGATGGTCATTTTCTTAGAGAGAAGGATACTTTCTGTGGACTTTGGTGGAAAGTGAGCACAGAGAAAAGGTAAAATCTGTGACTAGTCTTGATGAAATTCTACTTGTAGGAAAAGGAGCTAGAGCAGAAGCTGGAATCTAGAAATGAAGACAAAGAAAAGCAGTCCATGAAGGAGACAGAATAATGAGGTTAAAACCAAGGGAGGGATGAATTTTAGGAAGTAAGACTTCCAAAGAAACATGTAGAAACTTTCAGATTATGCTATTTGCAGTTACCATCATTCTCAATAACTATTTATTTGAATCAAATAAAAGATTTTCTTATGTGAATGTTTGAAAATGTGGAAGACACACTTTCTTGCTGTCTTACTCAACGTGGATTTTAAAATAAAAATCAGAATAGGGGTGCCTGGGTGGCTCAGTGGGTTAAAGCCCCTGCCTTCGGCTCAGGTCATAATCTCAGGGTCCTGGATCAAGCCCCGCATCGGGCTTTCTGCTCAGCGGGGAGCCTGCTTCCTCCTCTCTCTCTCTGCCTGCCTCTCTGCCTACTTGTGATCCCTCTCTCTGTGTCAAATAAATAAATAAAATCTTTAAAAAATAAATAAATAAAATAAAATAAAATAAAAATCAGAATAAAAATAAAAGGCCAAACAATGTTGAAAAGAGAATAAAATGTTATTCCTACTCTCCCCAGTCAGATTAACCAAAATTAAACAAAGTTAACTCACTTTTAACAAAGTAACTTTTGTTTAACTAAGTTAAAATTAACTTTAGCCATCTCTTTATGTCCTTACATAGATGAAAGATAGTAAATAACAACATGTGGAATTAGAACTAAGTGCCACAGAATTTTTACCTAAAGAGACCTGTGTGGCTGGATTCTTAGGCAATGAGATATAGAAAGATATAAGGCTTTTAGTAACAATTTTGGAGTAATGGAATCACATCATACAAACTGTTTGAATACAAATATGTAATTAAAGTTTTTATTTTAATTTGAGAGGAAAAAATCAAGTGGAAATAAAATGCTAGAATTTACATAAATGTTTTTTCAGCAGAAAGACATTCATTTCTTAAATAGCTTGCTTATTTAATAAAAATGTTTAAAAGGTTGTAATCCTATTTTTTTAACTACCAGTTTCAAATACAGACAAATTCATTGAATGCCCATTGTGATAGACGAATAAATTAATCTTGGACTTTTTCCCATTTCCTTTCCTATACTATACTTCCATGATTTTTCTTTATTTTTTTTTCCATCGTATACTTGATACCATTTAAATTCCATCCTTTGGCTGAAAGTCCCACTCTACTTATAATTTTATATCTTAACAGATTCAGAGCTTACTGTTTGTGGAGTTATTTTTTTTACATTGTTTCTCCATTTTTCAGGTTCATTTTGATTCATCTTCTGGTTGGCAAGATCTAGCCAGTGGTTTTTCTAAATAATTTCTTATTTCCATTGTTGCTACATTCCCTGAGTTCTTCAATGTATGAGATGATCTGTCTATTGCCTTTTATACTTGAAGGACAGCAGGACTGGGTATACAATCTTGGGCCAAAGTATCCTCTGAAAGCTTTTGTCATGCTATATATTGTCTTCTGGCTTTGCGTTCTCTTATAAAAATGTGAGGGCAGTCTGATTATTAATCTATTTTCTTCCAGGTTGTTTATATGATTATTTATTGATATTGAAATTTAGTAATTTTACCAAATTTGCCACTGATAATTCTGTATCATCTTTTCCCACAACACAAATGCCTTTTTGGGCTGTAAATAAAAGTGTGGTGTTTTTTTTCAGGGGCTTTTTCTTAATATATATTCAAAAGCTTTTTTCATTGTTCCATCTGTTTTATTCAGGAATACTAAATATGCACGAGTGATTCATTTATCATCTCATTGATTACCATTTTTGCGTCTTTGATATTTTCCATTTAAGCTTGTGTTTTTCCCCATTCTACCCACTAGATCTTTGTGCTTTCAATCACTTTTATTATATTTTAAACTGCCTTATATGATATTATTTTCAGTATGTTTTATTTGTTCCTTATATTTCTTTTCAGAGGACCAACAGCTTGCTTTGAACTTTTTTCTGTTATATGGAGTCTCTTATTTGGACCCTTATATTTCTCTTTAACTTCTTGGAGAATAGAATAAGCTATTTATTTAAATTCTTCCTGTGCATTTTTAAGTAAGAATTCTTATAAGTTTACTACCATGTGTTTCTGTCTGCTTCCTCCATTTAGTCCCATAGTTTATCTGTTGGTTTCTAAGTTTCACTCAAGTTTGAATGAAGTTAGCTACCTGGTGAAAATAATATACGGGACCAGCAAGAATGAGCTGTAAGATAAGGAGGTCCAGAGACTAGACTGAAATTTGTAGTCTCAAACATTCTCACACCGAATCAGCCTTTCCCTTTGTCCTGAGTGCATGATATGTTTCTGCACACAAGTAGTAATTGTGACTCACAGAGAATCCTTTGATGTCAGATATTCCCTGTGCTGCTGCTTCCTCTCCCGGCTTCACTTCTGGCACTCTCTCAAAGAGCGTGCGGCTGAGTCAAGACTAATAGTGAGTGCCAGTTTGGTTTCTACTTCAGTGCCACCTCCCCTGCCATCCAATGCTATTAAACTTATATTCCACGGGGAGGTTCTGTAGTTTTCTGCAGCCACTATACCCCCTGGATGTTGTCATCTTTAATCAAAGAACCACTGGATGTGCCTTTCCGGATTGTAACATTTACTTTTAGAAAAATCGATATCCATCCATGTTCAAAAAGGCATGTGTTGGCTCTCAGCATTCTTCCCTCTTTTGGCCCAGATTTGACATCATTTGGTAGGCATACAGTTAGTTTGTAGTTTGAGATCTTAGCCATTTCTTTGTTTCATTTTAGCTAGAAGATCTTTTAAATTTCTAGTCATTGTTTTTGATGGATTTGAGAAAAGAGGAACAAAATTGCTGTAGCTCTATCATCTGAAGCCTGAAGTTGGTGTGCATTGATTTAAAAGGGCTGGGACAATGTACTTTGGTACTTATGCAAAGAAGACAGTGTACTATTGTGATTCTTCAAAGAGCTTAATAGGTTCAAAAAACTACAAATCCAGAAAAGGAAACTCTTCCTATGATACCAGGACCTGTAAGGTATATATAGAAAAGCGAAGAGAAATATCGGCTTGGATGTGCAGGGAAAAAAATTTATCCTGACATTATTAAAAGGAAGAGAATTTCAGATGGATTATTTCTAACATGGTACCTGTGAACATTTAAAGTCCCGTACCCTTTTGTCTACTTGATTTTAAGTGCTTATCCTAACACTCTCTATTTCTTATTATAAGGAGAAAAAGTTTCCACCTGAAGGATTTTATCCCTTACAGCCCATTTTCTCCCCCAACCTGACCCTGCAGTGAAGTCAAAATGACAGATTTGTGACATCATAATAATTTTTTTCTTCCCCAGGAACAAACTGTGAAGCCATTAACACAGGATGGTGACTTCACCGTAGGATCAAACAGAGCAGCTGGCAGGGGAGGAAAGAGGGAGCATTCTTATTCAAACACACATATATCTTCAATAATAACCAGGGAAATTCAGAAAATTACTGTCAAAGTAAATTGCATTTTGTATAAATGCCATCTCCTTTCAAGTTTGCCCCAGCATGATCATCCTTCTTTATTTAGTGGTGTTGCCCTTTTCTCCTTAGAGACCTTTAACAAAATCTCCTTTTATATTTCATGTATCATTAAAATGACTTAAATGAGTAGGAATGGGCATGCCTGACATTTATTTTTAATTATTTACATAAATAAAGAGATGTTCTTATTTTACATGTACTGTAGTTCTGAAAATATTTTTTGCCAAGTGGATTTCATGCTCATGTTAGGATAAAGCACTGAACAGGTAATATCTATTCAGTAGTTAGTTCACCAGGCCAACAGTGTATGTTTTGATCTAAAAGAAATCCCATGAGTCGATAATGACACTTTAGTAATTATTTTTCATATCTCTATTCAGATCTATTCTCTGCATTTGAGAGACAAGGTTAATACATATAACAAATTAAATGATCATGCAAGGAAATATGAATAATGCTAAATGAGCAATCCAGACCACATGCCAGGAGCTCAGAGGAGAATGTCATGACTGTGAAAGCTATGGGAACTGAGAGTCTAGGCTCTGGAGTTGGACCGTTCAAGGCTCAAATCTGAGCTCTGTAATTTAACTGCTATGTAACTTCACTTCTCCAAGCTGTGATGTCCTCAGTTGTTGAGGAGGAGGAATTAGACCTACTTCATAGGGTGATTGTGAAATGTAAAAGGCTATCTATGGAAAGCATATAGCAAAGTGAAAGCCTTCGATAAACATAAACAAATACGAGCTGCCATTTTCAGATGGAATTGATGAAGGGAGTCAGACTTTAGAATTTTAAGTAAAAACGCAACTTTGAAGACAGAAATCTAGGAAGAGGAAATCATTTTGACAGTTCTTGAAAGGGAATTATTGAAGGGATATACACAGTATATTTGGAGAGTAACTAGAATTTAGGATTCATAGAAAGGAGTGTGGAAAGATAGGTTTAAAGAAATAAACTGGGGTCAAGTTGTGGAAAACATTAAATTCAGATTGCATTTAGAATTGATTCTACATTATTTATTCAACAGTTTTATTGAAAATCTACCATTTACTAGTTACCTAATAACTGAAGATATAATAATAAGATGGATAAAGACCCTATCTTTGTGGAACTTACACTGAGCAAAAGAAAGATATTGCAGAAATATCCTGAATTATGACATAATGTGATATACTTTATATTTTAGAAATATTAATTAGATAGTCATAATCAGAAGAATTGAAAGAATGTAGGAATTACAGTTTTCTTATGGAATGCTACTTCAGTGACTCAAATGATAGGGAGAGATTCAGGGCTAGACTAGAAGCAGTGAGGCTAGAGAGAAAGATTTGACAAAGATTGCAAAGGAAAAAAATAAAAATTAGAGATTAATTGAATATGAAAATGCTGAAGTTCAAAGATGAGCCTGTTATTTTAAATGCAGTCGAACATTCAAGTGAAAACTCAGCAGATAATTTTCATGGGAGGCTTGTGACTTTCCTTGTTTCTTTCCTTCTTTCTCTCTTCCTTTTTTTTTCTTCTTTCTTTCTTTCTTTCTTTCTTGGAGGCTGTTTTCTTAGCAATGATGGTTGGAGATGTGAATTGACAAAATACTGAAAGTAGATGTTAAGAGATAAGAAGAAAAGGTGGAGAAAACTATCACATTCTTAGATCCTCTAGAGAAGGAAGAAAATAAAGCCCAACAGGAAACAGAAAAGAAGTAAGAATACATACTTGAAAACATAGTATTGTCTTAGATATCAGGGAAAAGTGATAGAGGCATAGGTCAACTGTGTTAAGTGTACCAAAATGTCAAGAAAAATAAGGACAAAGAAAGAACTGCTGAAACTGACAAATGAAGACATTGTCAGAAACCATTTCGGTGAGCAATCTCACTGGCGTGGTGAAAGAAATCATTAGGTTGCAGGAAATGGAAGCAATAAATAAACACACTCATTCAGTAAGTTTGGCATTAAAAGATAAAAAGAAGTGTGTCAAGTGTCAAGCAGATGTGTTAGTCACTCCTCTTTCCCATTCCAGATGTTAACCACAATCCCAAACCACCATTTCAGAAGTGCCTGCTTTTGATAGCTGGGAAAATGGAGTAAACAAGTGTAAATGGCTTGATGTGGATTCACCAACATTGCAGAAGAACGCATGTCGGCGATGTCCAGAGATTGCATTATCTTTGTAGTTGCAGCATGTGGCTGATTTTTCAAATACTACACAAAATTCTGAAGCCCTCAGGAGATAGGAACTGTGTTTCAGAGAGAGTCAAGAGGAGAAGCTCTGCCCTGCTATGTGCTGCAGTGCTCTCATCTGTACTGAATTCTAACAGAACGTCTCCTCCATCATATACAGATTTATGGATGAGTTCCTTTATTACCACATATCTTTCCTTCTTGAAGATGACAGAAACCTACAGCTGTCAATCGCTAATAAGCGTAGTTTTCTTGCATTACAATCCACTCTACAATGTGTTTTCCTTGTAAAATCCCAAGGGTAAAAAAAAAAAGATATATCTGCAGCCAACTGCAGTCAAACTGTCAAATATCTAAACTGATTTGTCTCTCTATCTCGTGTCTGATTTAGCATGTACAGTTCTGGGGTATTTATGTCTGCTAAGGTGAAACCAAGAAAACATGCCACTCTATCATCTCTTTCAACACATATTATGACAAAAGTTACATACCAAAATATGCAGGCATGTTTCAGATGTGGTAAGAGATAAATTCTTTAAAAAAATTGTAATGCCTTATGGTAATGTGATAAATGCCATGTAGAATTGGTCCATCACAGCCATGAGTACACAAAAAGAACATTATTAGGGAGAAAGTCTGGGCAGAAAGGCAATATGATGTATAAAGAGTCTGAAGATTATTTAGAGTTAACTTAATAAAAATGTTTAACTTTTTTCTAGGGAATTTACCAATTTGCCACTTTAGCAGGCTTTTTTTTAAATGATTTCCTTCAACAACATCACTATTCCTCAATCTTGATTGCACATTTGAATCACTTGTGGAGTTTTAAATACTATCAGTATCTCAGGTACAGAAATTGGTACTTTTTAGACTTTTTATGGTGTTCATTATATGCAGCCAAACTTGATTGCACTGTGCCTACTGATGAACAAATGAGGTAGGTATAGCATGTAGTATCTACCAACTATATCTGTTTACGTGATAAAAATAAAGTCAAAAGTTAAAATGACCTTAAAGTTAAAATAAGGCCACATAGCTGTATCATGGCAGAGCCTGACATGGAATTTCTGTGGTCTTAGAAGGGGTTTATACTGCTAACATTACAAACACCTTGAATGTCAGGACAACTTGTGAAAATGGCCTTTGAGGTGGATGAATCTATTCCATGTGGGCAGTGCCCAGCAAGAAGTGCCTGGGAGCAGGAACGTCAGGTGGAAACCTATTGGAATATTCTGGGCATGAAGGGATGCTGTAGATCTACATAGACAGGGTTAATTTGTAATGAGGACATAGAATGACCAGACAGCAATGTGAATTTACGGTAAGATCTCCAAATTTCTAAGAAAAAAAATCTTAGAAAACTTAAAAAGCCTATTATATTACTAGACTATTCATAAATCTTTAGATTTGTAATTCTTTTAATTAGTGGTCAGCTTCTGCTTGCTGGTGACGACTATGGAAATCAACCCTGAAAGCACTACTGTAGGTCAATGAGTTGTAATTAAATTTGAAACATCTCTGCCTCATGATGAAAATGCAAAACCTCTGGTTGATTAGATACCTGGAAATGTCTATTAGATAAAAATTCTGTCTCATAAATCACTAAGAAATGAATGAGTCATACTTACATGCATAAATACTGCTTAATCTCAACACTTAACTACATGTGCATTATTAATTAATAACATGTGTTGCTCATAAACTACTTTTAATGCTTGTTACCAAGTACAGTAGTTGACCTTGAACAGATCCTCTTTTAATAAAGTTTCAAATGGCATCATGCTTCTGAATGCAAATGAATTTGACAGATAAGGGGGTTGTATATGTGTGTGTGTGTGCATATTCTTAAATTTCTGAAAAACACAAAGATTTATGTTAAGGTTTTATCAAGAAATTCTTTATTCTGGAGGAGACTGAATTTGTTTAATATTAAAATGCCATTCTTGGTCAGAAATTCAATCCTTTCATCTTAGAATTTAGTCCTTGATAGAAATAACAAAGAATGTATTATGAAAGAGAACTGGTTGACCTTCTTGTCATTCACTTGAAATCATCCATAGCTTCTTTTAGAAAATTGTTATGGATCTCTGAGCTATGATTTAAAATCTAAAGATCTGAAATATATAATTGTATTTGCCAGTGTGCAGCTATTTTTTATTATTATTTTGAATCTGTGTAAGTCTTCAGGGTAATGAGTTTTATTATTTCACCTAAGCTTGCTGCCTGCTGTGTCAAGCAGTGCTCTTGTTTATTTAAAATGTTTGAAATGCTCTGAGTGATAATAGTTAATCATTTGATACATGAGGACAGAGAGCCAATTGAAACACCCAAAGTAAAGCAGCTCAGAAAGTGATGTTGAGCAAAACATGCAAGGAAAAACAGAGCTAAACATCGTCACTCTCTAGAACCTTGAAGGAATTAGTTATTATGAACTGCTGAGTTTTCCAGGTAGCTAAAATTGTCTTAAAAGTTACAGACTTAATACCCCCAGACCCATGCAGATAGAGTATGATATGGCTAAAGGAGATGGCAGCTATTCAGCTCTAATTATTTGAGTTTGTTTAACTTGTTTTTATGTTGATAGTATTTGTTGGCACATAAGGTGTCTACGGTAAAATACACAACAGATAAGTATAGAGCTTAATATTGGCAAATGTATATAACCACCACGATCAAAATAAATAATATTTCCAGCAGCCCACAAATTTCCCTTTCCAGTCAATTTCAGTTGCAATTCCACTTCGAATCCCCCAAGGACGATTACTATTCTGATTTCTAGCATCGTAAGATAATCTTTCTTATTCTTAAACTTCATTATATATGAAATCATACAGGGTGTACTTTTTATGCCTTGCTTTTTTTTTTTTCTCCATATAATGATTTTGAGTTTCCTCCATGTTGCTGTGTATCACTTACTTGTTTTCGTGTTTATTGTTGTTTTGGGGTTGCATTCCACTGAATGGCTGTACCACAATTTGTTAATACATTCTCCTGTTGATAGGCGTTTGGGTTGTTACCAGTTTGAAGCTATTATGACTAAAATTGTTATGACCATTCTTATACAAATCTTCTGTGTGGACATATGCACTGATTTCTTTAGGTTAAATTAGGATTAGAATTTCTGGGCCATATTTTAACTTTATGATAAACTTTCAAAATTTTATAACTTTATAATAAACTTCCAAAATTTTCCAAAGTGGTTACTATATTTTTAATCCCATTGGCAATAGATGAGAGTTCCCATACAGTTGATTGTTGAGAAATAAGTACATAGGTTCATTATCACCATATCTTCTAATTTTTCTAAGAAATGGGAGATGCCAATTTTTAGGTGAAAGTTTCTGATTTTTAAATATTGGCAAGTAAGTAATTCAATTGTTTTAAATAAACTAACCAATTATATTCACCAAAGCAAATTCCTCCTGCAGACCACCAATTTGACACATCTGGTATATTACTTCTCTAACTTCTTACACAGAGTAAGGTAAACAGGTCCAATTATTTTTGATGACTTAGATCATGTATAAATATCAATTATTAATCTGTATTATTACAATCTTAGATGACATCAGAATCTATTGAGGTAAAAAGGAAGATCTGTTTCAATGCAAAATAGCCCCCAAAGGTTCTAGGATTTATTCTTGTACATCACTTCTGCCTTCTGAAATTTTCTATCTCCTTTGTTGTCATCAGCCATTTGCTAAATTCTCGATGATATAGATAAGATCATTTTTTCCATTTCTAATTTATTGCTTCCTAATTGCCTTTGTAGGAATTCAGATAATCACTTTTCCATAAGGAACTATGTGTAAAATGAGGACAAATAAACTTTGAATTACTGAAAAAATAACCCTTATAAGTAAGGAGTAAGAATTTGGGGCATAGGTTTTTTGACATCTACTTTTTTTTTGCCTAGAATGGCCTATTTACTTCCTGGTGCTGAGCCGTCATCTTCCAGAGAGAGTTTTCCAGAGAGCTGAATTTTTAGATAGCTAAAGTATTAGTCTTATGTCAATAAGGGATTTCGCCCAAGGACAAAGATCCAAATAAGGGATTAGTAGGCAGAGATATAAGATGTTCTCATAAAGCAAATTTCTTCAGGGAAAAAAGCACATCTCCAAATGCATTGGCCTTTCTTTATACAACAGAGTAATGTTTTATGATATTTACTGTGAATATTTATAAAGGCTGGTATGAACCACTGGTTCTCAAGTAATCAGTAATTATTACATTTTTTTGGCAATGCAGAAATTTATTCCCAATTTCTGGTTTAATTTTGAAGGAATAATAGCTAGCAAAAACTGAGTGTTTATGTGGTTACTACTACCTAAGCCTTTTACATACATTGTTGGGTCTGATCCTCACACCATGCAATGAGAACAGTTATTATTATCAGACTCGAATTCCAAAGGAGAAATCTGTAACCCAGACACATCAGCAAGAGGACCAAATTCATTTGGCTAATAGATGGTGGGAGCAGAAACTGAACCCAGAAAGTTTTCTTACAGAGCCCATGATATCAACCACAATGCTACACATCTCTGTATCTACATCTTTTCTTTTTCTTCTAGGTTGAAATTTTAAGCAAATAATTTAATTAATGTTGCATTTGTAATTACTTTAATAACTTGCAACAAATCATTATCACAGTTCCCTACATGCTACTGAAACTATCAGAAATCACTACTGAATGAGCAACATATTCTGAAGAGCTACTTTTAACAAGCCTCTGTATTAAAGGAGAAATTGTTAAGCCGAAGTGCTTGCCTACATGATAGATGCCTTTGAGGTATTATAAAGAAAGCTGTAAATGGTCCGTTCCATTTACTTCCACAGCCGTATTTTCAATATATTCACAAGTAGGCACTGACTATGTAAGTTAGTATGACATACCACTTAGAAAATCAAGTGATTTGTATCCAAGGTACTTAAAAAGAACAATTAGCATTCTATCAGAAAGAAAAGAATCATGCAATTGTACATAGACACAGTACAAGCTGTAGAGCGTTTCCTTGTGCTAAATAATTAATTATGTATCTCTAAAAATGTTCCACTTTATTGATTTACAAGGAAAGCTTTTCCATGTTTGCTACTTAGTTCACAAAGCCCTGCTATTCTGACAGCTATAATTAGGAATGAGTAGGATTTCTAAATTTGAAATATTATTTGCTTGGCAATTAACATAACTTTTAATATAAATGTGTGAGTGGGTTTGAATAGGTTCTTAAAAAAAAAAAACCTCCTACAAGAATATAAAACATGAGATCCTTGAATGGTGACATTCACCACAATCTCACCGATCCTCACCCTTCTCCCACTTCTACCAGCATTGGAAAGGTCAGCCTGAGGGATGCTCCTGGTTTGGAAAGACAGCCTCTGCTCATGGATTATCCGCCCTCATCTCAGGTCTACCAGGACTTGAGAGAATTGTGCTCTTAGAACAGCTGGGTTCCCATTACTCATTCAGCTCTTCAGTGGGTCACTCCAAAGTGCCAGGCATTGTACTGGCTTCTTCAAGTGCAAATATGAATAAAGAAAATATTTACTTTTTCCTAATGACTTGGCAACCTCTGCTCCCAACATGAACCATTGTTTCTCCCAGTTTGTTAAAAATACTAAGAATTTTCTCTTTCTTTTTTACTTAAAAAAATTAAACTACAAATAATAATGCAAGTGGAGGATGCTGGGTTTAGATATAAATTTAAAGCACTCTTGTTTAAAATTTGCCCTGATACTTTGAAGTAATTGTCATTTTTATTTGGTTTTCTGTATAAGCTTTCAAATTATTGTTGCGCGGTAAAAGATTGAAGAGGACTAAAAGATTCTGTTAAATTATAGCATCAGCTGTTTAACAAAGAAGTAAGTTTTACAAACAGATACAATATTGAATGCTGAAGAACAGCAGGTTAGAGTCCCATCAACCTATAAAAACCAAAATTCACTTTCTGAAGACCTCCGTTTATTCCAAGATGGACATACGGAGGAACACAGAAGTCTTGGCAGGTTCAGCTCATTCATTATCCAAAGCAATTGCCATTATTAGGAAGAGCCTTTGAGGTTGTTCACGATGTAACATTATGTTTTGACTAAGCATTCAGTATTAGGGATAATTAAGCAAATTTAAGCATATCAAAAGCTTTCAGAGCCACCAGGAGTTCCTTTAGTGTTTTAAAGACACCCCACTGAGAAAAGACAAGGCCCTCTTTTCCTGTCTCAAACAGGTTCCATCAAATCCCCTTAGCAAAACTCCTGAGAAAATTGTATGTGAGCGGTATTATAAGAATATGTTGGTACCATTTCGCTGGGAGATTAATAAGTTCTCTGTGGGGTGGCTCAAGTTATTAAATGCATTGCATTTTAATGCAGATAATGGATGGCAGTCATTGTTCTTCTGCTTAAGGACAAAACAAAAAGAAAATGGGGTAAGAATGAAAACATAATGGTTTTATAACATATAAAAGGAATAACTTCCTTAGAGAAGCAACTGATAATTATTGAAATATATTACAGGAATCTGTTTCTTTGAGGTGGCAAACTAGTGACCTGGGGATTGAATGTGGCCATCAGACACATTCCTCTGCCTGCACTGTATTCTAAAACATTGAGAGTTGCCATGCAAAAATTCAGATTTCATGCCTCTATCACATGATGGAGCAACTCTGTGCTCCTACAACTGCCTGATTGCAACCAGGCGGGGCTGAGCAGGGGCTGTCTTTAACACACTGGACATGCTCTCTCCAATTTACCTTGGTCCCCTCAACTTCCCATTGCCCGTTTCTCTGCCTACTTCATACATTTATTTTGCCTGCATGACCCTCAAAGGCAGCTGTTTTTAACCCCTATTTCATTCATGCATCCTAGCTAGTCACCATGTGCTATATTTATGCTTCTAAAGTTTCAGAAATACTCATTCCCTTTCCTCCTCCATCTTGACTAAAGGCAGAGAATGAAGTAGCAATGCACCCAGTCTGCCAAAAATGAGAATGGACGGCAACCGAAAGCACACAGCCCCATATCGTCCAAAATCTCTTGGAACCCAAAAGGTTTAAAATATTCAGCTTAAGAGCATTCAGTAAGTGTCTTCTGAGATCTCATATGGGTAAGAAAATGTTTTCTCTATTTTCATCCTAATGTTAAGTGCTGGATGCAAATCAACACGGGGCGAAATCTAGGCATCTCTCAAGTTCCCGTCACTCTTCAGATGTTGTTAGAAAATGTCTTGTTTGAAAAAGGCAAGACATGGGGGCACCTGGGTGGCCCAGTCGGTTAAGCGGCTGCCTTCAGCTCAAGTCATGATCGCAGGGTCCTAGGATCGAGCCCCACATCAGGCTCCTTGCTCAGCAGGGTGCCTGCTTCTCCCTCTCCCTCTGCCTGCCTGCCTGCCTGCCACCCCCCGCTTGTGCTCATTCTCTCTCATTATCTCTCTGTGTGTCAAATAAATAAAATAAAATCTTGAAAAAAAAAAGAAAGAAAAAGGTAAGACATGAAATACTTACAATAAATAATCCTTTCCAGGAATAATCATTGCTCTGCACTAGGTAAGCTCTAGACCATTCTAGCATTCAAGTTCAGTTGACCAAACTACTGTCAGGAATAGAAAAGTGAATCACTATATTGCACACCTGAAATTAATATATCACTGTATGTTAACTCTATTGGAATTGGAAAGAAAAGAAAAGAAGAAAAGAAAAGGAAAAGAAAAAAAAAAGTATCTGGTACCAACTCAGTTTCTGAAGTATTTAAGGCATCTCCTAGAACTTTATTTCAAGCTTTATTTTGCATATGAATTATCTGGGGATTCTTATTCAGTAGGTTCAGCATGGGGCCTAAGATTTGCATTTCTAACAAACTGTCAGATGATGCTGATACTTCTGGTCCCAAAACACAGGTTGAGAATCCTTGGTCTAGAACAAACTCATCTAACCTACCTTTTCCTTGATTCTTTCAGTACCTTCCAAGGGGCATGGATACTGTCACTGAAGCATGATGGGTTTGCCGTGTTATCCCCTTCATCTTTTTGAGCAGCTACAACAAAATGCCTTATATAACAGGAACTTATTTCTCATAGTTCTGGAGGCTGGAAGTCCAAGATCAGGGTGCCAGCATGGGCAGGTTCCAGATTGCAGACTGCCACTTTCTTGCCCTGTCCTCACATGGTGGGAGGGGCTAGGGAGCTCCTTCGTCTATTTTATATTAACAAAAATCCCATTTACGAGGATTCCATTCTTTTGACCTAAGCACATCCCAAAGGCCCCACTCCCCTAATATCATCACTTCTGGCATTAGGCTTTCAACATAGGAATTTAGAGGGGACGCGAACATTTAGACCAAAGCACTAGTTAAAGTGCCAGAAAGAAACAAAGTGCAAAAGTGGGTGATGGGATAAGCATAAGTCTGAGAAACCATTCATGCAACGGTTGCAAATTGTTTAGATCACACCTTCAAACATCACAATAGTTGACCAGGAAATATGGTTACCAATATCTGATTAAAAATATTTCAGTTTCAAACTTGTTTATCTTTTGATTATAGATCACTTGGTTTAATTTCTGGTAATTGTCATAAATAAAAATCAAGTGATGCTAACGATTTCACAAGTCTATTCTGTGTTATTCTGATTGCGAATTAATTTTAATGATCATTGTAAGTGATTGTTAGTAAATCACGTTGACACAATTGCTAATTTTAGATCATCCCAATGCCATAAAAGTTCAAGTTAATTTGCAGTTTATCAATATTTATATATTAATAAAATGCTAATTTTTCATACGATTGACATAGCACTTAAATAGATTCTTGGTACTCCTCCAAGTTATATAGGTTAAAACAACTGATCGGTTCTAGATTTTTTTGTGTGATAAATTCCATCTGGCTAATGCAATGGAGAGATTTCAAAGTCATTTCTTCGGTCCAGATTTCAGAATCAATCCTTTAGTATTCTTATGTCTTCCTTCCCTGAGAGGTAACCAATTTAAGTGAAATAAAGCGATTTTTAATGGAATAGACTGTTCAAATGACCCTATTTCCTGAAGAGGGCATTTTCATGAATATTTATTTAATCTCTTTTACTTTTCTCAGGTTTTATTTTAAATTATGTTCACCAGTATAACCTCAGGAGTTGAAAAATCTATTTTTTCATGAAGGCATTGAATAATAAACATATACCTGTTGCATAAGTTTCTAAGAGATTTCTATAACTTGCTTTTAAAATATTCATGTAATGCCATCCAGCCACAAATAACAGATATACCTCATCTTTCCTTTAGATTTTTAAAAAATAGAGTAAAAAAAAAATAAAAAACCACATAGAACTGATATAGCTGAAAGATAAAACCAAATAATTATATTATTTAGAAAGCTATCACAAATACAAAATGTTGATATATTCGTGATGAAATGGGGAGATGTGCGTATATACTGAATGAAAAATTTTATCTCTCTGAAATACATAAACAACATAAACAGTTTACATAAAAAGTTTGAAGACTGCTCGTCCCACAGAGGAAGTTTGTGAAATGTTTACGCTAGCTTAGGCAAGAATAACTCATTATAAGTCTTCCTTACATCTGCTTTAATCAGAATCATTAAAGTCTTTATTTAAATTCTGGTTTGGAAGTGTTTTGAGTAACCAAAAATAATTGGTAAGTAAATTTGGTCCACAAAGACTCTTTTCCCAAAAGATCACCATTATTTGAGTTAGTGAGAGAGAAAAATATATATATAGTTTCCAAAAGATATGCTATTATGATTCTTGCAAGTCCTAACAAAGAAAATAGAAAACATGTAGCACTGGACTTGTAAATACAGAATTTTTAAAAATTACCGCTAGGTATACACGGCTTTGGCCAAAGCCACCTTATCTTGCCTCTACAACTGCCTGGGAAATTCCTTCCTATGCATCCTTGGTTTAAAATCATTACCAGCTCACCTTTCACAGAACCAATGTAAAAAATGGTATTTAATAAGAGAAACTTTGCCTGACAACTTTGAACAACTTTCAGCTGCATTTAACCGTCACTTTGCACACTTATAACCCTGGAAGCCCTTTGAGCTTTAAAGAAACTTATAAAAATTAGCACATTAGCTTGTACATAGTTTGGAGACTGCTAAGTTAGGTAGCTTCTCTTCTTCTCAGTTTCTGTACCTCCTGTGTATAGGACAACATAAAATGATGAATGAACAGTGTGTAGCATCATGTCTGATATATAGAAATTGGTCCATAAAGTAAATATTTCCTTTCTTCCTCTCTCATTGTTCTCCCCAACAACCTATTCTAGGAATCCCTGAGATATATGGCTGCTTGAAGTTGGTTTGCGGTAGGAAAGCTGTTAGGGTTCAGAGCCTATGGTCAGGAAAGAACTCTTGACACATCTTTGGTGCAAGAAGGTGGTTTTATTAAAGCACGGGGACAGGACCGGTGAGCAGAAAGAGCTGCACTGGGGTCCTGAGGAGTGGCTGGTTATATACTTTCAAGTCGGGAGGTTGTTAGCAATAGCGTAAAGCTCTAAGGAAATTTGGAAGCAAAGTTTCCAGGACCTCGAGGGGGCTAGCTATTGTTAGGAAAAGTCATTTATTACTGTCTAATAAAACCTTAGACATGAGATACTTCAGATACTTATGGGTGGGTCATATGCTTGGAGGATGATTGCCAACATATACCTTGAGGGGGTAGAGATAAAGGAAGTTTCCAAAGGGACTTTTATATGTGAAAGTAGACTCACAAGATCCTGGGGTTTGGACTAAGATTGCCTTCTGCCCTTAGTAAAGTATGAACATCGAGGCAGTTGAGTCCCTAGAGGAATGTCACTCTGCCTGTTTCAAGGACTTGTCAGTGGCCTGTAGGTAATACGGAGATTTAATTTTTCTTGTTGCCTTTGTTTCCCATGTCAGTTTGTCCTTATATGAAATAGCTCACCTCTCAATTTTAGATTTTAGAGCCAGAAAACCCAAATATGAATCTTAGAGCTGACACTATCTATAGTGTGAATCACAAATGTGCTCCGTTTCCTTATTAGTAAAATAAGAAAAAGAATAATCTCGACTCCATGGGGCTGTTGTGAAAAATCAAATGAAGTAATGTATGTGAAAGTGCTTTGTGAGCCAGTTCAATTAACAATTATCATGAAAGCAAGCGAAAAGCTAATTCTAAATTCAAAGGTGGATAGCAACTTAAGTAAGCCCCACTAGAACAACCAAAAAAATAATAAAACTGTCAAAAAAAGAAAAAACCCAACAATGAAACAAAACAAAACAAAACAAAATAAAATAAAATAACTAGCCCCTAAGCAAATTTCTATCTTCATACATTTCTTTCTCCAAAAAACCAAATGCGGAGTGGAAAGGCGGCTCCAGCACTGTATAAAAAGCTGCAAGGTGCCAGATCCATTTCAATGCAAAACCGAGAATCGAATTGCTATTTCTCTTCACCTTGATATTCCTTTCTCAGTGCTGTGGATAAAGGCCACAGGCATTAAGTCTGGTTCACCTTGGAATTTCCCATCAACCTTCAAAAGGAACCAAAGCACAGCAAGGTTTAAGCTTATTTTGTTCATAGGTATGAGATTGCAAAGGAACTGACTTAACAGCTCTTCATGTGAAAAGATCCTGAGGCTTTTAGTTGGCTGTAAATTCAATATATAATCTTACTCTGTGAAACATCTGAAAATAATACGAGTAAAAGAATAACAATAATGATGACAACAGTTAATATTTGTTGAATACTTAAAGTATACCAAGGTATTGTTCAAAGAGCTTCCCATGTGCTAACTCATTTAATTCTCCTTTTTATACTATGAGGTAGGTATTATCACCAGTCCCAATTTTCCAGATGAGCAATTGACAATAACAGCTACCATTGACAGCAAGCTTATTCTGCAAGCTAACCTAGATGCTTTATACACCCATTTCATCAAATTCTTAATACAATTATGTAGCCAATTTATAAGAAATGAAAGTCAAGAATTCCTATTCTTCTTATCATACACTAAAACTCAAATGCCACAAGTGTTTTTCAACAGAGGTGGGCAGGGATTGTTCAGAGTGCTTCAAGATATCATTATCCCTGGTCCTAACTGCTAAATGTCAGTAATGACCCTTCCCTAGACATTGTGACAACCCTAAATAATTCTACCATGTGTCATTCCTTGGTAGGGGACTATATTAGCCCTTTTTGAGAATTAAATTATAAGAAGAATGACAAAATAATTCCTTGGTTTTAGCCAGGAATGGATTTTGGGTATTTGTTTGTTCATTCATTTATTCATTCACCCAGTAAATGTTTATCAGGCATACTGTGTTTGGAAGGCAACAGACTCAGTATCACCACGTCAGAAGGAAGAAACACAATCCATGTTTTGTCTACAGTATAAAAGGGAAGTAAAATAGGAATAGGAACAACTATTTAAAAGAAAGAAAGTGACATGAAGCATAAGACATGTGCAAATGAAAATGTTCTTAGAGCTTAGAGAAGAACAGCCATTGCTAGCTGGGAAGAGACAAAGAAGACTCCATGGAGAAGACATGCCCACAAGTAGAGTCTGAAATGAACAGAATATTAAGAAAAAGAGCAAAATGAGTCAAGATACGGATGTGGTGAAATGTAGGGCATTTTCAGAAACTGTGATAATACCATCATGACTGAAGTAGCCTGGTGTGACGGGGGAGGGGGAGGTTAATAGGAGAAAAGGAAGAGAAGATCGGAAGGAAAATTAAGGAGTTTCATGAGGGTCATGCCAGAAGGTGAGGGAGAGTCACTGAATAGAGAACCATGGCAAAAATTGTCTTTTGGAAGTATTTATCTGGCAGCTGAATTAAATATATTGAAAAGGGCACAGCTTGGAGATAGACATATAAATAGAGTCAGTGTCCACAGGAAAAAAACTCAAACCAAACCAAGACAAGCAAACAAGAAACTAGCAATAGAGGGAAAAGGAGGTGGATTCAGGAAATACTACAAAGGTAAGCTCAACTCTTTGGTCACTAATTTGATGTGAATGGGTCAGCTTCATTTAGGTTTGAAGTTTGAGCGTAAGTGAATTCATGGTGCTATTTATTCAACCCCACATTATGGAATACTAATGCCTACCTGGGTGAAGTACTGTGTTAGGCACTGGAGATAACAGAGGTAAATGATTCCCAGACTTTGGTGAATGGACGGAGATTATACCAGGTCCAGAAGGAGGAAAAAAAAATCAGGAAGAAAAATAGATTTTAATGGCAAAGACAGATGCAGTTATGGAAACACTGAGTTTGAAGACCTGGCTAAAAATCCAGGAAGATGTGTCTAATAAGTAGGTAAAACTTGTCACAAGTCAGCTTTACCATCCCTTTTATGAAGTACTTTCCTGACTCATTCAACAAACATTTTTTAGAGTGCCATCTATGTGCATATCACTACACAAGGCTCAGAGGATACAAATATCTTAGTGGTATTAACTCTACTTGATTCCTATCTGTCTGATCTGCCCAACCTTCCTTATTCCCCCCAGTTACCCTAATTCAGGCCTTCATGGACTCTTAATTCAATTAGCCTAACCAGCCCCTTACCTGTAGTTTTAACCCTCTACAAATCTATTCTCTGTACTGGAGCTTAAGTGGTTTTTTAAAACATAATGTGATCGTGACCCTCCCTTGAAAACACCTTCCAAAACACGTATTCCGGCTTGAAAAGTAAAGTCCAAATCGTTCAACATGACCTACAACTCCTGACCCTTGCTCACCTCTCCAGCATTTTCTCTCAATATGATTCTCTACTTATGCTAGATTTTAGTCACACACTCAGATTTTCAACTATGCTGTTTTCTCTCTCACTGCCAAGTCTCCTAGGTTGCAGTTCCTTCTGTATGCACTACTCTAGTTTCCTCTTCATCTGCCTGACCACATTTTATCTTTCGGTCATTAATTCTGACATCTCTTCCTATACCCCAAGGTATAGATCAGATGTTCCTTTAAAGCACTTTCATAACAGTATATTTCTCCAGTCATAGCACTTATCACACATTTTCATTTCCTGTTAATTCTTAAGTGCCTATCACCTACTGGTTAATATATCATGAACTCTTTGAAGTCAATGATTACATTTTATAATCTCTGTATGCCTTGTATATTCCAAACTGACTTTAACATGGTAGGAATTCAATAAATTTTTGCTAAGTGAAAAAGTGAATAAAGGCCAGTGCTTTACACACACTATCACACCTAATTTTCCCAGGAACCTTGTTATATTAATAGATGAGGTGTGTGATACTTTTGCAGCTTATCAGCAAAGCCAATTTTCTAAAATTCTAGATAGATAGATGCAATAAATCCATGATAGTTTATAGCATACATTTCCCCAAGATATTCACTCCAATCAATTGGCACCTTCCTAAGAACTACTTGGGGTGTTAGTTAAACATACAGATTCCTGGCCCTACCCAGAACTCTTTAATCAAAATCTCTTGACTAACAAAGTTTGGGAAGTGCTGAAATAAAAGAATAAAAGAATTCTCATTCATGCTGACCTGAAAGATTCATTTCCTGTAATGCAACAAAAATCCAAACTGTTGTCCTTGACTAAATTATAATCACATCTGTTCTCAGGAATCTCTATTTTAGGATCTAGGCATATTTCAATTACCAGTTAAAGAGCAGAAATTAAAAAAAAAAAAAAACAGCATTCCTTGAGCACTTCTTATATAAACATTGTTCTGCCTTTATTCTCTAAGGCAATCACATTTTTGACATTATTTAGTAATGCATTGCCCCCTTGCAGGAGCATAATTGATCCTTTGATAGGACACAAAGCTTGTGCTGGGAAGAGGATGTATTTACTGTCTAAGTACATCCATATTTAGAAAGATGCAGCTGATGAGGCAAGTGCTGCTCAGATTAATAGTCACTAAAAAATGAGAAAACTTAGCTTATTCAGAGTTCTCTTAAGAAAGACCTTTGGGGGCGCCTAGGTGGCTCAGTGGGTTATAGCCTCTGCCTTCAGCTCAGGTCATGATCTCAGGGTCCTGGGATCGAGCCCCGCATCGGGCTCTCTGCTCAGCAGGGAGCCTGCTTCTCCCTCTCTCTCTGCCTGCCTCTCTGCCTACTTGTGATCTCTCTCTCTCTCTGTCAAATAAATAAATAAATAAATAAATAAATAAATAAATAAATAAAAAGAAAGACCTTTGGATTTTTAAGTCCATCATTAAAAATGTGGTTAGTGCTATTGAATGATCAAATTCTCATGTTTTTATTAGTATATATGTTTATAATAAAATGTGATTATGGAACTGGGTGGGAAATCTATTTGTCAATAACAGAAGCTTCACTATGTGAGAATATACCATTTTGTCCTCTATTTGAACATGATGGAAACATATGATGGTTGGAAATTCATAGATCACAAGGTCTTCCAGGACTATATTATGAACTCTGGTCCTGGTGACACCATTTCGTCATTCCAGTTGTCTCACCTTCTGTATTAGTGAAGGTTCTTTTGACTATAAGCAATAGAAAGTAATTCTGGCTCACCTGAAGAAAAACAGAATTTACTGAAAAGATATTAAGGCATCTTACAGATTTCAAGGAAGAGTTCAAAATAAAAATAAATAAATAAATAAAAGACCCCTGAAGGTAAAGGATGGGAACAAGTCATAGAATTTCAGTAGCAGCTCATGCTGTCATCAATGTATCTCAAAAATCAACTCAGTCTTTTTGTCCCTAAGTTCAAAATTTTAAATTCTAGAGAAGCAGAGTAGTTTATTGACCCATTCCTCTTCCGGCATGATTGCTCTGAAGTGAAAGATTTCTGGTCAACAAGAATACTACATACAAAATCAAGAAAGCAATGATAGAATGGGAAAAGATGTTTGCAATGTTCAAAATTGATAAGGTATTTATAATCAGAATACACAAGAAACTCCTAAAAATTAGCTAAGAAAAAAATAGAGGATGAATACCCAACTTTTGTTTCAACATGGACTGGACTAGAAGAGATTATGCTGAGTCAAATAAGTCAAGCAGAGAGAGTCAATTATCATATGGTCTCACGTGTGGAGCATAAGGAAAAACATGGAGGACATTGTGAGGGGAAAGGAAGGGGTGAATTGGAGGAAATCGGAGGGGCGATGAACCATGAGAGACTGTGAACTCTGAGCAACAGACTGAGGGTTTTGGAGGGGTGGGGGTGGGGGGTTGGGTGAGCCTGGTGGTGGGTATTGAGGAGGGCACGTATTGCATGGAGCACTGGGTGTGGTACATGAACAATGAATCTTGTAACACTGAAAAAATAAAATAAAAGTATTTGGGGGAAAAATAGAAAAAAGAATACAAGTAATGTAGAACAGAAAATCCAAAAATTCATGAAGCATGGAAGAGATACTAAAACCTTCTAGTAATCAGACATGCAAATGACAGCCAGAATAAGAAGTCAATCTAAACATATTAGTTCAGCACAAATTAGAAAGGTGGTAATGCCAAGTGTTGGCTGTAATGTGGGGCTGTAGGAACCTTCAGCACTATTGTTGGGAGTGTGAACTAGAGCAGCTATTCTGGAGAACAATCTGGCTCTATACAGTCAAAATAGTATGTGTACAATTTACCACCTCCAATTCTATTTTGGATATATATCCCCAAGAAGCTTGTGCAAAAGTCCCAAAGAGGACATGTGCAAGGATATTCCCTGGAGTGTTATTTGTGGAGGCAAACTTGAGTGTCCACTACTGGAAGAGTGATAAGTAAAGTGTTCTGAAAGTACACCATGGAATTTAATGCACAATTAAAAGCAACTTTGATGTAATCATAGCAACATGGATAGATTTAAAGACATCCCACAGAGTGAAAAGCAGAGGCTGAATAATGTCATACAATGCTACTTATGCTAGTTAAAATTGCATATTGACAAAACAAAAATACACACTTTGCAAGAGCACATGCAAACAAAAAGATACAGGATGTGTACATTTGAAAATTTGCCTTTGATAGAGAAACAGAGGAAGATGAGAATTGGGACCGGAGATACAATGGAATCATTAAATAAATGAAACAAGGGAGGGATGTGTATAGACCAAAGGTAATAATGAACCATAAGGTATGTAGTTAACTGTACTACTCATCACTTGCCTATGTATTTACAGAAGTTTCATTAATGAAAATCTGATTAAAGAAATAAAAATAGAAATCCTTTTAAACATATTATCTTTATTATCTAAAGAAGAATCTAGGCTGAGGGGTAAGGAAGCTAGATATGAAAAGAAATTAAAAGTAGCTTCTCTCAGCTTTTGAAAAATTGTGTGATCCACAATTCCTTTTACTATTCCAATATATTTTACAGTGTTTTTTACTTTATTACCACAATTTCCTAAAACCCCACAGAACCTAATTTTAATTGTACAAACTGTATACACATTTTCTCCTCAGCCTGATCTTCCCTTACATTTGTATTGACTTATGTCCACATCATGACACATTCAACTTTCAATGTCATTTTGTGACCCCTCCATGAATCAGTCAACAACTTTCTCTACCCTGTAGCATTCACATGCCAGCTTCACCAAGTCTTAGACCTCATTGTCTCATGGTTTTCTTCTTTATAAGTCTCTAAAAACTCTATGGTGTATTCCGCTACTTCCTCCCATTCATCAACACTGCTACTTTTCACTGCCTCTGGTACTTCAATAGCGCAAACATAAATTATTAAGGTACTTGATTCCAACTGACATTTTGATATCATAATCACCGAATTCTTCAATATCTAAAATCTCACCCCTTCTCTTAGCAGATGGCCTCATTTCAAACTTTATTAAGCAAATTGAGCCCCCTAACCACCCTGCCCCTCAGTTTCCCAAATGTGGATCACTATCCCTATCTACTCATCCTTTTATCACCTTCATAGGGACAGAAATCTTTCCTCATATCGAACTTCTCCATCTTTCAATTCCTGAGAAACTTTGCCCCCATTTTATCTCATCTCTCCTAGAAGGTCCGGTTTCTCTGTCTTCACTGGCTTCTGTTTTTCTTCAAGCATCCTTACATCTTCTCCCATCTTGAAAACAATCTTTGCACTGAAATCATCCTTCTATCCTAAACCTCTCTCTCCCTGATCCTATGGAAGGACTGGCTATATTTCTTAAATGAGGCATTTAAACACATAGCATCTTGCATTGTGGCTTAATATATATATATATATATATATATATATATATATATATATATATATATATATTTTATTTTGGGTGATTGTTTCACTCTACCTACCCTCCCCCCCGCCTTCCCCGCCAAACACACACATATACGAGGACACATACGATTGATTCTTAGATAGAATGTAAACTCTGTTACAATGTTGGAAACATTGCTTACTCTGTAGACATATCTTTTCAATAGCAAAGACCTAAAAATATGAATTATTTACAACTCTTGCCTGGATAATTTCCACTATTTCCCAACTGAATTCTTTGTTTCTGTTTCTCCCCACTCCAACTTTCTCTCTTTTTATAGCACAAATATCTGTATTTCTCTATTGCCTGGAAAATAAAGTTCATCTTCAGCATAACACCCAATGCTTTAGAAAGCATATAATCTGTTGCAAAAGTGTACCCCCAACTCTTCTCTTCAGTTTCATCTTCTATCAGAACTCTTTTTTTTCTATGTGTTTCATATCCTACCAGTATCGAACTAAGCATTTACTAAAAAACAATCTGCTACCTATTTGTTTTATTTCCATGCTTTCTACATTCTGGTCTATCCACCTGCAATATCTATTCTCATCTCTACCTACTAAACTTGTATTCAGCCTTTAAGATCCCTCTCTAATATTATCTCCCTTGTGATTTTCACAGGCATTAGGTGAATAGTAACATTCTTTCAGTTCCCATGGTCTTCTGTTAGCACCCTATAGTTCTGCTCTCATAACACACGTCATACTTTATAGTAATGACCTAAAGAATATCTGAGTTAACTACCAGATTGCAAGCAGAGACAGTCTATCTTATTAATCATTGTATCATGGCATGTAAGTGACTATTATATAACAGATAATCTGTAAAGACTCTGAATGAATAGGAGATGGAATGAATGAATTAGTTGTATTCATCTTTACAAGTCTTCTACTTCATCCATTACCTACAGAATAGTTCGAGTAAGAGTTAGTACTCAATAAATGTTGTTGAGTGGATAGAGGGATAAATGAATTTATTCCATTTTTCTTTGCCTAGGCTTTTTCAAACCATTCCCCTTCCCATCTGAAATTTTTCAGAGAGTTTGCTTTTTATTGTTATGATATCAGGGGCACAGGAACGGATTAATCATAATCCTTGGTTCATGAACATTATCATGATTGGTTATTAATGTCCTTTCATATTTGAATTGTTTGCTTATTTATTGAATGGGTTTCAATAAATCCACCAAACTATTTAAGAATAGAATATTGCCAGTGCCTTATATCTATCTCTGTATTACTCATTATTCCACATCTCCCCTTCCTCACTATGCCAGAGTAACCTCTATACTGAATTTTGTTTTTATCATTCCCTTGCTTTTTTTTTCTCTTTTCTCACATATAGATAGATGTACACTGGCTTTGGAATTATATAAAAAGTACATCATACTGTATATATTCTTCCAGGAATTTCTTTGCTTCCTAAGCATTACACTATGAAGTAGTGTAGAAGAACCAATTTCTGTTTTTTCCTATAGTTATAATTTTTTTTCTTCCGGAATGATTAAAATCCATTGTATTATAATTATATTATTAGTTACAGGAGAATAATGCTTCCTTTCTGATAAGTCGGAGTCCTCCCAGATATGTGATTTCTAAACAGTTACACAGTGATAAAATTAGTATATTTTTAGATTGAGACTTAAAGGTTATATCTAAACTCTAAGCACATTGCTCATTGATTTATTTTTTTAAAAAATAAGACATAAAATTTTAAGCATATGAGTCTGCAGCTAACTACCCAAATACATCTGGGATTACTTGATGGCTCACTAACAAGAAGGCAATCTCTTTGTGTCTAATTTGTACATTCAAGAAGCATATTTTTAGCCTGCCTACTGTGCACCTGGCACTGATTATAATGTTAGGTACTCCTTTTGTTTGGTCATTTTCCTGACTTATCTTTTACCAACCACCCACATAAAGGATGAACTCTACTTATCAGTAACCGAGCGTGTGGTGGTTGGTACATAATTCTCACCAGCCAATAGAAAATGATTGTAGCATGAGACAAAAGCAGGGAAAGCAACAGCAAATCTTAAGGTAGTACCATGAGATTGACTCCAAAGAAGCAGAAGGCAGCAGAGTGTAACAATGAAGGACACAGGTTAAAGTACCCAGCTCTGCCATTTTTTGTCGAAATATTCTTGAGCGAATTACTTAACCTCTCTGTACTTCAGTTTGTTCAGCTGTATAAAGAGACTAGCAACAGGGTTGTCACAAAGATGAAATGATTTAATATTTATGAAGCTCTTAGAAAAAGGTCTGTTACATAATACAAGCCAATATAAGTATGTGAGAGGTAAATAAATGATTTTACTGATATTTCATACTTTCTTGCTTCTAATTTTATCTGCATTTGGATTCCTTCTAAAAGAATAATAGTAGTAGTCTGGTGGCATTGTATGAGGATCTTTTTTTTGTTGAAAACTATGATTCTTATCCAACATAGCAACTCTGATATAAGACCCTGTCCTTGATAATTATGGATTGGAATTTAATTTTGCATATATGCAAATTTCAGGTGAGGCCACTGTGTTGACCTAACTCATTCATGCAGTTATGGAATGAATATTTATTGAGCTCTTAGTTTATGCAGAGAACTGTGGAAGCGCTTCAGTGAATATAAAGATAAATCAGATATGGGATTTGACTTTGAGCTGCTTACAATCTTGTAGCACAGATGACATGTAGATGTCATATAAGAAGTAAAGATAAATTGTTATGCGACTCAGGAACGGGAGATCTTTTACCCAGATAGAAGTACCAAGAATTTCTAAAGAGAATGCAATTCAGGAAGACCCTGAAGAGTGAACAGAACATGCATAAGCAAAGTGTTTCCAGTGTGAGAGAACATAGCATTGTGTAGTTGGGCAGTAAGTCGGCCAAGTTTGGCTATATACATAGTAAGAATGAATTAGGCCAGAAAGGTAAACTAAAACTAGATTTTAATAGCTAACCATTATTAAGCATAAATTATGCTCCAGGCACTGTGCTGACTGTTCAGAATATATTCTTATATTTAATTCTCACAATAACCCTGTGAGTAGGTAGTAATATCACCTCATTTTATAGATGAAGATGCTGAAGGTCAAAGATGTCAAGAAGCTCTCGAATGTCTCACACTAGCAAGTAGGAGATTTGGGTTTTGAGTTAGGTCACTCAGAGACTGGTCTCAGCTGAAACCAATAAGCATACTGCCAGATATTAATTTTGAATTAATTTTTTTCATTTTCATTTATGTTATAGTTAAAGCCCCAAAAAGGAAGATTTGAGTTCTAAATAAGTATTAAAATCCTTGCGGTGCAAAGAAATGTTATTTGGGAAAAGGTGCCAAGCCCATATGAAAGAATATGAATTTGGGATGCTCTTACAGCCTTTAACTCCTTGCACCCTGACAGAGATTGCCATGCAGGACATTCCTATAAAGAGAGTGTTCTTGGTACCAACACCTGTGGAAGGAAGAGGGAAAAAGCAGGATTGGGTAGAAGAAACTGTTCTATTATGAAGTCTCAACAAAGTCCTCAGCCCACCCCATAGAGTGCTTTGCTACCAAAATGGCTTTTATAGTTACCCCTAGTTGAGTTTAGGGGACCATGAGACTTCGTACCCACTTGTTCACCAGTCATTGGATGGAATCCTGTCCTAGAAGGGAGTATGACTTTGAACATAGAAAACTCTTCAGTTCAGGTTTTCTCAAAGGTGGCTGACAACTGGAGACTGCCTGCTGGTAGCACTCCCTAGAAATAAATCCTTCATTCTTAAAGAAGAATCTTCTTGAAGAAGGCTCATCACAGTTTCTACCACAGGTAACAGATTAACCCCCAAATCTCAAAGACTTAATCCAAGAGAAGTTAATTTCTTGCTCATACAAAGTCTAGTTGGCATTGGGAGTTGGGGGTTGCTCTGGTCAGGACATCATTCAGGAACTGAGGGTCATTCTGTCTGTGGGTTCTCTCACCTTTAACCCTTCAGCACGCTTTCCATTCATCCAGAGGAAGGGGAAGGAGAGAATAGTGAATCATAAAGGAGATTTCCATAAGCCAAGACTGAAAGTAACATATGTCACTCTTGCTCATATTCCAAGGGGCAGAATTCAGTCACATGACCACACTTACCTGAAAGGGAAACTAGGAAATGTAGTTAATCCGTGTACTCAGAAAGAAAGAGAAACACTTTTGACACAACTAGCTAGTCTTTGCCAAAAGGACTTTCTCAATAATACCAATTTTTCTGTCTTTTTATTGTTCTAAAAAGCAATGTGCTTTCCAGATCATTCAGCAATGGAAGTCAGTATAATAGAATTCCTTAGTAGTGAATGGCATCTTTGAGATCAGGCATACCTAACAGCTGACCTAGACTTAGAGAGAACTTAGAAAATGTGCAAGTGTATGATAGCAGGGTCGAAGTGATTGTTCAGAAGTGCAACTTTGTTGTACTTATATATCTCAAGTCTGTTTTTCTTCCCCAATGCTCTCCTGCCAAAAACAAAAAAATTTTTTTACTATAAAACTTTTGGTCTATTTACAGTAATATTCTCTTACAAAGATCATTATATTTTTCTTCTTTTGGTTACACTCTTTGGAGTTTGGGGCCAAGAGTAAAGAGTAACCACCAGTAGTGCTTACTGTTAGAAACACTGCACTATACACTACTGAAAATTCTTCAGTGAGTAAAGGGCAAGTGGCAAGAACACAGGAAATACCGCAATTCTATATTCATAAAATTCTAAGTTTTTAATAACATTTACCCTAAACCTAACAGGAAAAGAAATACATGACTTGCTTTTTGGACTTATCTCTAGCTCAGATGGGCTGGCATACTAAATAATATACCATGATGACATACTTATTTCTTTGAGCTATACAATGCAGCCACTTCTCTCCTTCACTTATATTGCTATATTTCTAAAATAACGTCCTGACACTTTTTATCCTCCATTTGTATCATTCCAGCACTTTCCTCTTCCAACTGTAGCATAAAATGTGTATTAACAAGTTATAAGACATCCAGGGATTATTTCATACGTGGGAACCAACCCTGCACTAAAAGCAACTTGAAAAACTCAAAACCGTTATTGCTCCTCTTTCTGCCTGAAAAATCTTTAGGGTCAGACTCCTTAGGTCCATCTGTTGCTACCTTCTAAACTCTGTGTGTAGGGGCAAATCATTTTACCTTTTCATCTATAGAATGGGGTAACGATAATGTGATATTATGATTTATAATAAGAAATCTCTATTCAGCCTTTGTTCCTATTTCTGGCACAGAGTTCATAAAACCATTGGAATTTCTAAAGTGCTGAGAGTTACAAGGGTGTTTTTTGATATGTTAATGAAGTTACTTTTGGAAAGCACCTAAGGATGGCGGCTGGTTTCCAGCCTGTGATGAAAAGGTTGGAACTTTCAGTGACCCTCCTGAACTCCTGAGAGGGTAAAGGGCCTAAAGATTGAATCAGTTGCCATGGCCAATGGTTTAATCAGTCATACCTATGTGATGAAGCCTCCTAAAAAATCAGAGTTCAGAGAACTTCCCGGTTGGAGATGAGGGGAGACACACCTGGGAGAGTGCATGGACACTCCACGGCCTTTCTCCATACCTTGCTCTCTGCATCTCTTCCATCTGGCTATTCCTGAATTAAATCCTTTTATAATAAACCAGTGATCTCCCAAGTAAAACGTTTTTTCTGCATTCTATGATCTGCTCTAACACATTAATCAGGCCCAAAGAAGTCTTTGGAACTTTTGATCAGAAGCACAGGTGACAACCTGTGGGGTGGGGTGGGGGACAGTGTTGTAGGACTGAACTGTTAACCTGTGGAATCTGATGCTATCTCTGGGTAGACGGCTTCAGAATTGAGTTGAATTGTAGGACACCTGGCAGTGTCTAAGAATTGCTAGATGGTATGGGGGAAAAAACCCTCCTGTACATTGGAACCAGTGACTAGAACATTTTAGTCTACCATATACAGAGATGTTGGGGATCACTGGGAATTAACACTCATGTGCTTGCTGCTGCTTCTAGTGGTTTACTTGTTTAATTCTTATATACCTAAACTCCATGAGGTGAAAGCAGTTATGCTCCTGTCTCCCGTTTTATAGATAAGAAGAGTGACCCATAGAAAATTTAAGTAACTCTCCAATGGTCCTACTGATAATATGGGCAGGGCCAGAATCTGAGTCCAGCCAGCCTGACTCCAGAAGTTACGCTTTGAACCAACACACTATATTCTGAAAATTGAAGCTAATTGATTCAGGGTCACTTAAAACAACCCTGCTGGGCAAAAAAGCACTCTGTGTTACAGAATGGGAACCTAAGTGATGGCTATGACTTACTGGCTCCAGACTTGTGCTGTTGCTTGCTTCTCTCAGTTGATACAGCAGTGGAAAATCTAAGAGTCTAAAATCCTTTGAATTCTCCAATAATAATGATGATAGTAATCCGTACAACTAGCAGTTTATCAGAAGACTCGGTTTATTTCCTGGTAATTATTCTGTATGGATCCAACAGGTAGTTTTAAGATTGCTTTTTTTTTTTTTAAGATATTATTTATTTATTTGACAGAGAGAGATCACAAGTAGGCAGAGAGGCAGGCGGGGGGGGGGGGGGGGATGCAGGCTCCCTGCTGAGGACCCAGGACCCTGAGATCATGACCTAAGCTGAAGGCAGAGGCCTTAACCCACTGAGCCACCCAGGCGCCCCAGATTGCTTTCTTTAAAATAGAAATAGGAAAATATATAAAATATAGGAAAAATAAATAAATAAATATATATATATATACATATATATATATAAAATAAAAAATAGGAAAATATATAAATACTAACATTATAGGGATAACAAGTAAAATCAATCACGGTTCATGACATGAAAAAAAAAACCTCCCAAGAACTAAAGTTTTGAATGAGAGAATTGTTTTTTTTTCCAAGAACAATTTCAATGTATTCTTTCTTTGTAACCCCTAAGAAGTGAAAGATAAAGTCCAATCCTTCATTTAAAATTGTCACTTTTTAAAACATAAGAAATTGGAGGCGTCTTCTATTTTTGTTACTAAGCAAATCTTTCTTAAAAATAACTTTTCATATTTACATAGCTCACTTCTCTAAGAAACTCAAGCTGAAATACTCATTGTAACAAATTACCCGTGAAATAAAACTTGAAAATGTAACATGACAAAGTATTTAAATTTAGAATTTCATTGGTAAACTACCTCAAAGGCTCTAAAGGACTCCTGATTTGATGCTGGCTCTGAGAAAAATTGGAATGGAGTATTATGCAATAGTGACATGGAGGAAAGAAGCTATGGCTCTACTTGTTTTGAATACCTATCTGCTCCTCGAAACTCACTGCTCTGACCTCTAGGATTGGGACCAGGAATTTTTAAGGGAGGATACCTAATCCTCTTGAATGATGTACAGTGGCTCACCACAAACCTTAACTCCTGCTGTAGATGTTGGCCACAAAGAAGTTGTTTTCCTATCTTCAAATATCCTATAGCATTTTCATTCTTCATTTGAAAA
Source organism: Potos flavus (assembly GCA_028534135.1). Classification (NCBI taxonomy): domain Eukaryota; kingdom Metazoa; phylum Chordata; class Mammalia; order Carnivora; family Procyonidae; genus Potos; species Potos flavus. The sequence goes on along the minus strand of CM052900.1, from coordinate 85,425,804 downwards.
TTCTTAATGCAGTCTACATTCTAGCATTGCTTGTGAGCCTGTATCTTCCCTACTAGATGAGACATTCCTGAAGAAAACCAATCATGCCTTCTTTAGTTTTGCTAAAACTAAAGTGTTGTGTGTCTACACAACACTTTGTAGATCCTCACCATTTATTGAATGAATGAGTGACTGAGTGAATAAGTGACTAGATGGATGGATGGTCTGTGCGTTCCTTTAGACTAATAATCCCTAGAATTCTACGCCAGTCAAGTTATGCATTTCTTTCTAATATATACGGAGACAGCATATTCAGGATTTGGGAACTCTGGGCCCGCACCTGATAACCTATCACTAGCTACCATTTACTGAGTAGCCATAATATGTCAGGCAATGTTTGGATAATAATCACAATTTTTAATCCTCACAAACATCTTTCAAAATAAGAGTATTATCCCCATTTTCCTAATGGAAAATAGATGCAGAGAGGTTATGTACCTTGCTCAATACAACTAGTAAACAACAAACCCTGGCCTAAATTCAAAGTCTATGGTCTTAAAAAGGAATTTGAAAGGAAGTTTTTTTCTCACAGTGCACTGTTAGTATTATCCTAATTTATAATGTAATAGACATAATGTGCGAAGGTTAATGCAGTGTCAGTGAACTACTTGCAGACAATAGGAAGATAAGTGTTGTATCTTCAAACCATTCTTTTCTTGTTGGCAATTTTTTGTTCTTCCTTTCTTTAAAACCTTTCTTTATTTCTCAGAACTCAGGGTATCTCTCACCACTCCTCCTTTCCAGAAATATATGCAGAAGTTTTACTAGCCAAACAGGAAATAAAGTTCTAACTTATCAAACTGTGCTGTATAAACTCAGTTGTTAAGCTGTGGTATAGAAGAAGACATGTAGGCCTGAGCCTCAAGTGGGATTTTCTGTTCCTCCCCCTTCATGGAAAATGGCACAACTCACAGGATAGGCCCAAGGGGGCCCTGACACCTCCAACAGAGAAGCTGACATGCAGAGGGAATTGGAGGGAACATTCTGGTAAGATGTACTCCTTCAAGCCAACCAAGAAAACCTGCCATCCTTAGGCTCAGGGGGTGAAAGAAGTCTTGTGGAATCTATTTCCTGCCTTTAGGTATAGTGATTCCTTCCACAAGTAAATTTTAGTCCAGTGAAATTCTTAATTCTTAGATCATAACAAATCAGATAAATCACTCCTCTCCACTGCAGAGACAGGGAGGTTGGAGGCTCTGGTTTCAGTTCTCTCCCTATGGGTATAGCAATGAGGAAAAAGAGAGAGAGAGAGAGAGAGAGAGGGAGAGATTCCCTTCCCACCCAATCCACATAGCCTGTAATACTAATATACAGTCTGTTTTACAATGTAGATCTCATTTGGATGTCTCCTGCTCTGTGGGGCCTTTCCTGAACACAAACTCCAAACCAGTGCTCACTCCAGATCACTATCATATTGCCCCATTTTATTTCCTTCATAGCATTTACCACTAATGAAAATTATTTTATTTATTTTTTCCTGGCCTACTAGCTGATTTTTGCCATTAAAACATAACCTCCACGAGAACGAGAATTTTTCTTCAGGGATTTAAATAGTGTCTGGCACCCAATGAGTACTCAGTGATTAATTTTTAAATGAAAATGCAGTCTTACTCATATGCAAATATATTTGAGCTTATCACTGAGATTGCCTGTTGTTTTATGAGTAAGAGCCAAGTCTTATACTTCTTTTAACATACCCATAGAATTTGCCACTTGGTGAGAAGTTAATAAACATTTGCTCTTGTTGATACATTTGTTCAAGTTTTTCTAGCAATTTCTTTGATAGGTTCACAGTCTTTTTCCATTAACTACTAACCATTTTCTCAATAAGAGAAATGTCTGATAATTTTCACTCAAATTGACAAGTGTACAGTTAAATAATAAATTACTGACAATAAATGGTTTTAACTAGGCCACATAAGTCTTCTGGGAAGAGGGACATTAAGGAGCTTCTCTTGAGAGAATAAATAATATTTCATGACTCATCCTCACCTGTATTTATGAGATCATAGTCCTATGACATATCTCCCCCAACAAATAAAAATGATATTAGAATGATAGAATCTAGGAGAGTTTTTTTAATTAATAAACTTTATTTTTTAAGATTTTTAAAACTATTTTTGTGAGAGAGGAAAGAGAGAGAGAGAGAGAACGAGCCTGAGCCCGAGCACTGGCAGGGGGAGTGGGATCAGACAGAGAACGAGACTCCCCGCTGAGCAGGGAACCTGATGCAGGGCTCAATCCCAGGACCCTGGGATCATGACCTGAGCTGAAAGCAAAGCTTAATGGACTGAGCCACCCAGGAGCCCAAGATTTTTTTAATTTATTTTTGCACATGCACGCATTAGACAGAGAGAGAGGGAGAAAGGGAGAGAGAGCACCTAAGCACGAGTGGAGGGGGGTGGGGCAGAGGGAGAAGCAGATTCCCCACTGAGCAGGGAGCCCCATGTGGGGCTGGATCCCAGAACCCTGGGATCATGACCTGAGCTGAAGGCAGACGCTTAACCGACTGAGTCACCCAGGTGCCCATTGAACTTTATTTTTAGAGCAGTTTTAGATGTATAGAAGAATTGGGCAGAAAGTACAGAGTTTCCATATATCTCTTCCCCATCTTCCTGTATAGTTGGCCCTATTATTAATATCTCGCATTGGTGTACTGCATTTGTCACAACTGATGAACCAAATTTGACACAATTATTATTAACCAAACCCATTGTTTACATTAAGGCGCATTTAGGTTACATTACCTACCTTAATTTACATTACAAAATTAAGGTTTCAGAAAATGCGTAATATCTTATATCTACTATTATAGTATCCTACAGAATAGTTTCACTGCCCTAAAAACCCCTGCGTTCCACTTATTCATCCTTTTCTCCTAGATAGAATCAAGTTTTAAGTCCTGTGTGTTCATAAAAATCTATTGGCTGCTGTGGGATGACTTCTTTTTCATTCTCCTGTTTCATCTTCTCTCCAGCAGGTCTGTGGTCACAAGCTGCCTCGCTTCACAAAGATCTAGTGCCAACGTGTGGCACCACCCCACACAACCAAGTCTTGGCAGCCTCTGCCTCCTGCAGCCAGAGCTCCACAAAGCCTCGGTGGCCATCTTTAGGAGAGAAAAGCCACCATGTTTCAGGTCTCTGTCCTTTACTTGTGCTATATTTGGTCACACACAGACAAAATTGGTAGTCTTATCTCCCAGTATCTTCAGGAATCTTCAGTGAAATCACTTGTTCAAGTATTATTCACTGCAGTTTCTCTCCCTACTGTTGAGAGGCAAGTTCCATGGGGTAATTGACACAACTATGATTCTACACACATAGGCTTACTGGGGAGACTTGGGATTGCCCACCCAGAGCTCAGCAAGTTCCCTATAAAGGGCCAGACAGTAAATGCATCAGGCTTTGCACACCTCATACAGCTGTGGTCACATATTCTTTGTTTTCGTTTTGACTTTTCTACAAAACCAAAAATGTGCACACATGCTTAGCTTAAAAAGGGCATATAAAAACAGACTACAGCCAGATTTGGCCTGTAGTTGACCAAACCCTGCTCTAAAATCAGACCAACCTGGGTTCGCTTCTGTCTCTGCCATTCACTAAACACATAACAGATGTATTTGATTTCCCTAAGTTTCCTCATTTCTAAGAGATGGATCATAGTTAGTACCTTAAATAGGGCAAAATGGAGATTAAGCAAGATAATGCTTACAAAGAAACTCTTAGTACCATGCCTGATATTTGGTAAGCACTCAATAAATGTTACCTATCAATATTGTCATTTGTCAGAAGGACATCTCCCTGACCGCTGGGTCTTTATTACTGACCAACCTTGACTGATTTCATCTGCCTTTAGGATAAATTCTCTTCCAGGACTTTCCTTGTTCCCTTAGGCAAATTGAATCTTTATGGACCTTCCCATCCATCTGCCAGATATGTCCACATGTGTTTACTTCCACTGTGGAATGTGCTCAGACCCAGGCGAGGACTCCTCCTACCAGCCTGGAAGTAGATAGTAAAAGATAAGATGGATATCACCAATTAATACGTGTGTGGGAAATTATCCAATAATGAATGGGTCAGTTCAGTTATGAATGCCCCAACAACACCTGAAATACACCAATTAGCATAAAGATTGGGGTGGGTTATAGCTAAATCACATTACATAATTTCTTGCTGAATTTAGGTATTACCCCAATCAGTTTCCAGTGATAAAAAAAAAAAGCACTTCTTTTTTTCTTGGCACAAACTGCAGTTTTTCAATTCAATGAATATTTACAGGACATCTATTTTGTGAAAAGCATTGATCCAGGCCTTACAGGGGAAACAAAGATGAATAAGACACAGCTCTACCTTTAGGGAAGAAGGAAAAAATAAAGTGGATGTACAGACAGTCATGATAGAAAGTGTTGAAGAAAATGAGGTATAAGGGAGCACAGTCAGGAGTTGGCATAGCTACTCTGAGCAATGAGAATTGTCTAAGCAGCTTTTTGGCAGCATCTTAAAAGATGGATAGGATTTCAACAGGATAAAATCAAATCATAAGAATGGTTGAGTGAGATACTAGTGAGAGGCACAGTTGACCAAAGCACAGGGATTGGGACGGAGAGTAGTTAAGTGCTGAGGCTGGAATTAGAGCAACGTGAAAATACGAGCGAGTTCTTTCAGTCCTCAGTTGTTACACTGCACCCAAGGAAACTGAATCATAGGGAGAATTAAGTGCATTTCCTATGTTGCACAGCTAATGGCTGAGCCGAGGTGCCCCTCAGCAACCCAGCTTCCCAGGCTGGTTCACTTTCCATTACCTAATAGTTGGGGACAGATAATGGATGAAATTGAATACCATACTTAGCTTCTTGGTTTTCCGTCTGTTAGACGTGATTTGACACTGGAAAACTTTGCCCAGCGGGGTATCACGGTCAGGGGTGTAAACCTCTGATTTCAGAAACACTGTGAAAGGGAACCTGAAGAAGAAAGAGGCTGGAGGCAGGGAGACAGGGAAAATGGGGCCAGGCTAGCTGGGGGTCTGAGCCAGGGTAGTGGCCCTGGGAAAGTGGATGGGACAGAGAGAAGAGTCACTGTGTGAGGAGAGCCAAAACAACTGGAAGAAGGAGAAGTAGAACTGAGAAATGAGAAAGAAAATGTCACACCAGCTGTGTCACTGTGGACAACTTGTGCAACCTCTCAGTGCCTCCTGTGTGTGAAGAAAGAAAGAGCAATTGCTTCTGGCCTTGTTCTCCGAGTTATCTGATCACTGCAGACCTCATGCATTACCCTTGTTCTACATAAAGGAGACAGAGCAGAGTAGAAAGAACTCTGTGCTCCAGCCCCACCCTGCTGCCAACTCTGCATGGCTTCTAGCAAGTCACTTCTCTGAGCTTCCATTGTCCCGCTCTGTAACGGGAGGCATTGCCCGGATGAGGTCTGATGCCCCTCCCAACTCTCATGATGGAGGCTCTAAATCTCAGTTGCAAGCAGGAGCACAGGGGACCAGAGCCACCAGGTAGAAAGAGGCTTCTGTTCAGAACACTGGTGCACACATCTTTGGAGTGGGAGGGGCACAGGCTTGAAGAAGAAGTTGCTCTTCTGTCTGAGCTCAAGGAGAATCCTGCTTGGTTGTTCATCATCCTCCCTGAACTCTGAAGTGAAACACATGGCCTGATAAGGTGGCAGAAGAGGCTCCAGAAAGATGTAACATAGCAGCTTGCCTGTGTGCAGCAAAGTCCAGAAATAGCACACCCCACGTAGGAGGCTGCCCTGACGCATGCCCTTCTTGACGGTTCGCTCAGCAAGTCTCTGAAGTATTACCTGTCATGGCAGTGAGTCAGTCAGGGAGTTGTCCTCAGTGCTCAGGAAAAGGGTTTCTGTGAGTACGCCTCCTTGAGGCATAAAGCTTTCCGGGTCTGGGGTAAGACCTCTCACTTTTGCTCTGTTGTCCATAGCTTGGTGTCAAAAACCAGTGACTAATCAATGCTTTACCCCAGCCCCCACAGTCTTCTGTATTCACTGTGCCAAGTCGCCAACCAGAGCTCCAAACACTCATTCTTCTGAGTAGGGCTCTGCCTTGGAGCCAATGCAAGTGCCCTATGGCACAATATGACGGATATATCTTTCAGTATCAAGTAATCAATTATGCAGAATGCTTCATTAACAATAACTACTAGAGTCAATAGCCAGGGTCGTTGAAATGTGGCTCATCTGTGCTTGAATTCACTGACCCCTCCCACTCTCCTTGTCAAGAGATATCAAGGAACAGATTCATCAGGAATAATGGCCAGATGTTTGCTTGTTAATGATCGCTCCATAATCAGAAATGCGATGACCATGGGACACTTAATCTTGTCAATTTTCGTGACAGAAAACATGCTTAATTTATCACCAGCTTTGAAGAAAACAGAGCTTTCGTTCCTCCAAACCAAACCGGAACACAAGATGATTAGAATTTTGTCTTATTTGCACCATAAGCCCCATACAAGTTTTGCCTAGCTCGGTCAAACTGCTTCTGCTTCTTGCAAATTCCATAAAATTAGCGTTGGTGCCTCGACAGAGCAGCTCCCAGACACCACTCTGAGCCCTGAGCTAAGCTGAGCTGCGTGTTGTACTAAAACGAGCTGTTAACAGGATTGATGCCACACTCTTCGTCTGGCCTGAGATCTCCATCAGTGGTCTGTGTCACCAGCACAGTGGGGAAACCCCTCAGTGGCTTCTGCCGCTCTCATTGCTCACGATCACCTCTGCCTTGCATCATCACACCCTCCACCCTCTTCTCTGGTAACCTAAATGTGCTCCTCTCAAGGTGTGTGCATGCGTGTGTGTCTGTGTGCGTGTCTGTGTGTGTTCCTTCATGGCTACCACTAACCATAATGCACTTCTCTTCTCCAAATAGGAATGAGCCTGTAGTCTACACTCTACACGGCGTGTATGTAGTGTCATCTGGTTGTTTGAGGTCCTGTCTCCCCAGCTGAATCAGGCAAGGCCTGAGTGAAAGCTGTCTCATAAATTCTACAATTGATGAATTGGGTGGAGGTGAAAAAACCCTCACAGAGGTCATATGAGAAATACGGACAAGGACTTGGGTTCAGAAGTCCAGAGCTAACTTTGAAATTATAATTCCATCTTCTACCAGTTGTATAATTATGGGCAAATTATTTAACATTTCTGAGCCCCAGGTTCGTCGTGTATAAAATGAAGTTCTTACAAGGAACAAGAAAAATAACGTATGTAAAAAGCTGGGCACAGAGGAGAGACTCAATAAATGTCTGTTCCCATTTCCTTTTGAATGATCCAATGAGAAGACCATAACCTAAAATCTGTCTCTCTCCCTCAGCCTCTGTCTAATCGGTCCACACATACATGGTCACATGCACACACACTACTCAGTCTCACACAACATAATGCCCAGCAATTCATACCTGTCTAAGAGTAACGTGAAAGATAAAGGAACATCTGTGTTGAAACCAACAACAAGATAAAAAAATATACACCTAATAAAAGGTCTTGTTTTAATATCATCTCAATCTTCTCAGTTTAAAAAGTATGCAAATACACAGAAGTATTAGAGCCATGCTATCCTAGTCTATTCAGTCTATTTGCTGTAACCAAACACCATAGATAGGGTGACTTAAACAGCAAACACTGATTTCTTCCAGTTCCGGAGGCTGGAAGTTCAAGATCAGTGTCAGCGCCTTGGGTTCTGCTTAGAGCCCAGTTTCTGGCTTTTAGACAGCCATCGTCTTGCAGTTATCCTCACATGGCCAAGAGAGAGATTCGTGTCCTCTTTTTATAAGGGCATTAATCCCATTGTGAGGGCCCCATTCATGTAACCTAATCTAACCTGAATTAATTCCCAAAGGACCCACCACCAAACACCATCATACCACGGATTAGTTCTTCAACATACAGATTCTAGGGGGACACATTTGGTCCATTGCAAATGCCACATAAGTATTGCTCATAAAACTGCAAAATGTAGCCATCTCCTCATGTTTCATGACTCTGAAAGTGTTACATGCTTATTTGTAACAGTAAAACATCACTTTATTGGTTTATTATTTATTAACATTAATAATATTTTATCATCAATAATTTAAAGCAGAAATTATTTCTCCAAACCTTAATGTATAAACTGAGAGTTTTCTTTGTAGAGTCAAATAAATTAAGAGGTTGCTCTAACTTAGTTTTTAAGTGAATTTGTGTTCCAAAAATAATAGAGACACAACAGACAAAGAGAACAAAACAGATTGAAAGACGGAATGCCGCTCCATATCCCCCATTACCTTGGGTAATGATGTCAAAATACTTCGAAATGCTATAGTCACCACCAGGACAGCAAGAGTGAAGCAGCAGAAAAATACCATTTTCCTCCATATTTATTTAATCTTGAGTATGAGATTATAGCAATGTTGAACGTCCTAGGGTTCTCTAACTTCTGGAATTGAGAAATCTCCTTTACCGTTCCCATTCAACCAACCCAGCAAGCTGAGAAAGACTCCTCTTCCCTTACCTACACTTCGGTGGCTGGTGTCTACACTTCTTGGTAGACACCATTTTTTATAGCATACTTTTGTCCATCTTATTATTGTCTCTCTTCAGACAGCTTTCATGGAGGCAAGTGCCCATGATGATGGACTCTATGGTGTGAGAGAAAAAGGGGGCAGAGAAGGAGGATAAGAAGGAAGAAGACAGAGAAATTCCTAAATACTAAAAGAAGATTCGTATGTGTAAAATCCACCAAAAATACCAGAAGTGCAGCAGGGTATACATAAAAGGAAAGAGCTTTTACACTGGAAATCTATATTTTTGGCAACTTATTATAACACGTTATTTGATTATGCCTACCCAAATTTAAATTGACAATGCTGACACCAAAAGACATTAATCTATTTCTATAATAAAAGAGCAAATCCTTAATGGCTATCTATGAACCTCATCAACAGCCATGTTATTAAGTGAATGAACTAGCTTATCAGGAATTGACATGTACATCTATCTATTTGCTTGAACCAAGACATCAGTGAGTCATCCTTGAGCCTTCCTCTCTTTCACCCCCATGACTCCAATGCACCACCAAATCCTCCCACTCCAAATTTCCAAACACATCTCCAATCCATTCAATGTGCTTGTGTCTACACTCCCACCGCCCTCTTCATTGCCTTTTATGGGGACATCTCCAGTGAAGGTCTACCTTCTTTCTGTACATCCATTCCTTCCTTGCCCTATCCACTCTCAAACAGTAGCCAGAATGATCTCTATAAAATATAAGTCTAATTTTGTCCATTGCTGTGCTCCAATCCCTTTAACTACCTCATGACATTTTTTAGAAGAAAATGTCAAAATGTCAATAAAAGCCTAGAAGTTTCTGCATGACCTGGCCACTACTTGTCTCTGCAACTTTCTCTCTTCACTCCCCCTCCCCCTCTCTCACTCTCCTTCTTCTCATCAGCCTACTCTCTTTCCCTCAAATAGGCCAAGTTCATTACTGCATCAGCCCTTTGGTACATGCTGTTCTCTCTATTTGAAGCACACACCACCAGCTCCAACCTTTTTTATCTGGCTAACTCCTACTGATCCTTCAAGTTTTGCTTTGAATATTACCTTCTCAGGAAGATCTTTCCTGACACTGGAGTCTAGTTTAGGGTCCCTATTATATTCTTTTGTGGCATTAGTTATATTTTCTTTGAGTCATTTAGTATAATTATATAGAGCTATTTGTGTGATTATCGATTTATTTATTTTTAAAGATTTTATTTATTTGACAGAGACACAGCAAGAGAGGGAACACAAGCAGGGGGAGTGAGAGAGGGAGAAGCAGGTTTACCGCCGAGCAGGGAGCCCGATGGGTTCAGCCCCAGGACCCTGAGATCATGACCTGGGCTGAAGGCAGACGCTTAACAACTGAGCCACCCAGGTGCCCCGTGTGATTATTGATTTAAAGGCTGTCTCCACCACTCCACCCTAGGCACCATGATAGCAGAGATTGGTTCTTTTGTTTGTCACTGCATCTCCAAGCCTAAACAGCATCTATATATAGTAGCAGTGCTTTGTTGAATTAATGTATGGGTAAATGCCATTTACCTCTCTATAATCAAGCAGCTGCATTTCCACGTCTGTGCTAATCAATGGCTGACATATTTTGAGTATTTATTATTATGTGCCAGGCACTGTGCTAAGCATGTCACATATCTTATCTTTTTTTTTTTTAAGATTTTATTTATTTATTTATTTGTCAGAGAGAGAGTGAGAGAGAGATCACAAGTAGGCAGAGAGGCAGGCAGAGGCAGAGGGAGAGGCAGGCTCCCTGCCGAGCAAGGAGCCCGATGTGGGACTCGATCCCAGGACCCTGGGATCATGACCTGAGCCGAAGGCAGCTGCTTAACCAACTGAGCCACCCAGGCGTCCCTCTTATCTTTTTTTTTTTTAATTGAAGTATAGTTGACACACAATGGCACATTGGTTTCTGGTTTATAACAACGTGATTTGACAATTCTGTGTGTTATGCTATATGCACCACACATGTCTTATCTTTATAGCAACTATATAATGTCATGCAGTTATCATCCCCATTTTATAATTAGGAAACTGTGTCACTCGAGGTCACAGGTTAATAAAACTGAGATTCAAAGCAAAGCCTTTCAGGCTCCTCTGGCCCATATTCTTAAACAATTCTCTATACTGTTCCCTTGCAAGAGGAGGTCAGTTACATTTTTGGGGTGGGAGAGGGAACAGGAAGCCCTTGTTCTGTTAGAGGTGGGTGTATACATTGTTACTGTTTCACGCTCACCCAAGTACATCCTTTTTCTCTGTATTTGTAGTTTCTGTTGACAATTACCTATGCCATGCCATGCCGAAAGAGGAAAGTGTGTTTCCAGTTTCTGCAGGACACTGAGCCACAGACAGGAATAAATTGCAGCATGTTTCTCCCATCTCTTCCAGCTGTTTCAGCTTGTTTGCTTGTTTTAAATAGGAACACATAAGATTGCTCCCATACTGCCTTCTGCACTGGTCTCCCTGCTTGGCATTCTTTTTTTTTTTTTTTTTTCCCAAATACTTTTATTTTATTTTTTCAGTGTTACAAGATTCATTGTTTATGTACCACACCCAGTGCTCCATGCAATACGTGCCCTCCTCAATACCCACCGCCAGGCTCGCCCATCCCCCCACCCCCTCCCCTCCAAAACTCTAAGTCCCTTGTTCTGAGTTCACAGTCTCTCATGGTTCTTCACCCCTCCGATCCTGCTTGGCATTCTTGCCAGTCAAAGATTGTGTATGACAGAAACAGCAGTGTGCATGCGACAGAATTCACCCCAGGGTAAAGGAAATAGGTGTATTTCCAAGGGAAATTTAATAGCCCCCAGTTTGGCTTTAATCAAAATGGTGAATGATGTTGTTTAATCACTTTTTTTAAAGGGTGACCAACTCTCCCACCATCAGATTATTGCAACCTGAAACTGTATCCATTAAAAATCCTGGAAATAGCCGACTCCTCTGTCTTATAAATACCCCTTCAGCCTTTGCTCCTCCAAGACTATTCCCTTGGTGACAAGTCTGTTCCCTGGGTGATAACTGATGGATTCCTTCCTCATGTCACTCAGACAATGACTTTAATCTGAAGAAAGGATTCAGCTCCTTCTGAGGCATTAAAAACAGGACATAATCATGGCTCTCCGGAGGATGAAAAATGGAACTTTCCTGTAAGCAAGGAAAAGCCCCATTGTGTGCTAGAACTTCAGGAAAATGCTAGTAGAGATGCTTTGGAGAAATATTTCCATGCTCTTGTCCATTTTGGCTGGTTCTGCCCCATGTCTGGACTCTGAGCAAAGAGGAGTGAAATGTCTGCATTGCACAGAAATGTCGCTAGTGAGTACAATTTACTTAGCCTCCTCTCATCACTGAAGTGACAGTATTTCGCAGTCCTGGAGAGATCCTTAAGACAGCACATCCTGTTAAGCCAATTTACGGAAGAGAGACTTATTTTTTCTATTAATCTATTTTTGTGGGAGGCTTCAACTGCAGTCAATAATACTCTTTGGTGCTTATTGTTTATTTATAAAAATGTTTATTCTCCATGTACTTTTTCTGCCTGTTAAATATCAGGTGTTTCAAGGAGGGAAAAAATAAAGCAATTAAAAACTTTGAAGCTAGCCAAAATCATTTTTACAATACAATTATTTTTCTCTGATTTCCTGCAGATGATAAAAGAGGCTAGTCCACAGGGGCAGGAAAGCAAAATTGATGTCCATCTAAGACTGCTTAATTTTTTTTACAGAAATTATTAGGAGACAAACAAAATATGCTAGTGCTAAATGTCCCTTTTGGTCTTATTCTGAGAATCCTGTATTATTTTTAGAGTGTTTTAGGTAGCAACGCACCTGGTACATATGTTAGCTTTCTAAATTAATTCTTTCAGATCACAGTTGAAGTTTTATTTTAACAGCCTCTTTTAGATGCCTTGATATAACTTCACTTCAGTCATTGCTGCCATTAAAAACGGGATTTTTAGAGTTGATGTGTGATATTAAAATGCTAAATTTTGGTTATTACACAATGGATCATCTTAAAGTCACAGACGAATATATCAATAGGCTACCTGATAAGAGATTTTAATACTCCTGTCCCATTGCATTTCAACACTCCTGGCTCTTCCAGTTCCTTTTCAAAACCCCACAATAAGTAATCACCTGCCAACTTTCTCTTAATATCTTCTAAATGAATAGTCCAGGGGGACAAGGAAATACAGAGACATTGCCACATGAGTGGCAAGGGAAGTAGAACTGTGAATCCAGAGGTGAAAGTGAGAAGAATCTAAATTTTAACCCAAATTCTGTTTCTCATTTCTTTGGTTATTTTACTCTGAGCTCTCAGGTTGATTTTTCTGATTGTGCTATGATGTCCATACTACTTTTTTTTTTACCTTATTACTACTCAGAATATCAATGCTGATATAGTACTTCGACTCTCTGATTGTGAAAACAATGAATTAGAAGCAGTATTTTGTTATTTTCACATTATGTAGAGAGAATATGTTTTTAAAAAAGACTTTATTTATTTATTTGGGAGAGAGAGAGCATGAGCAGCGGAGGGGTAGAAGGAGAGGGAGAAGCAGACTCCCCACTGAGCAGAGAGCCCGATGTGGGACTCGATTCCAGGAGCCTGAGATCATGACCAGAGCCAAAGGCAGACACTCAACCGACTAAGCCACCCAGGCGCCCCATAGAGAATATGTTTTATCTCAGTTTTCAGTTCTATTGCCATCTCCCCAAGTCACAACAGTTATTAATAGACAAGAACAGTAAAGGTGACCTATGTAAGCTGTTCAGAGGCAGACATCTTTTAAAAAAAAATTTTTTTAAAGATTCTATTTATTTATTTGACAGAGAGAAAGAGAGAGATCACAAGTAGGCAGAGAGGCAGGCAGAGAGAGAGAGGGGAAGCAGGCTCCCTGCCAAGCAGAGAGCCCGATGCGGGGGCTCAATCCCTGGATCCCGAGGTCATGACCTGAGCCGAAGGCAGAGGCTTTAACTCACTGAGCCACCCAGGCGCCCCAGAGGCAGACATTCTTTACCATTTTTGCTTAACATTACTAGACATACAATAGGTATTTAATAAAAACTTTATGAATGAAAATACAGTTGGGGAAGGGAGGGAGAATGTGATCTGAATCTCCAACTACACTATGGGAGCTTCTGCCTCCCAAGAGAGTGGCATACACATTCTGGAACATAGCAAAACACATTGATGAGCTACGTGGTTGTAGGAGAAAAATTAAGTTCAGAAGGTAGAGGAGAGAAATGAGAAGAACTAAATTATTTCTCTGCATAATTAGGTACAAATGTGGGTATTTCTAGGAGGATTGGGAAAGTGGAGAGAGGAAGAGAAGTTTGCAGAGAGAAAGAGAAGTGAAGCACAGAGTGAAAACCAAGTCATCTAGAGGCAAACCATTAAGAAAGACTTAAGGACTTTTAAGAATATGGTTAAATCTCAATTTTAAACTGTTTGCACATGGGTTGCAATGGAATCCACTGCTGACAGGCTTCAGTAGATGACTGTTAATCACATAGCCTTGGGTCATTAATACCTGGCACAGGAAGGATCAGACTGTTATCCAGTTGTGGGAAGCCACTGGAAATTAGTCACAACATAGTCGTGGTGATGATAGAATCCACAACTAAATGAATCCAATGGTAGCAGAAACCCAAAGCCAAGAGAGAACAAGAGAAATGTAAACCACTGAAGTTGTCCCACAGATGTAGGGAAGGACATTTCAAAAGTCAGGATACCCCCACATATATCTCTGTACCAGCACTACAAATATTATTAACTTCTCAGTGAAATATGCTTCCAGGGTTCCAGATACTGGTAACACAAGCAGTATGTAAACAATAAACTTGAGAAGTAAGCCTATACTATGCAACGTTTTGTTGGCTCTAATTGTGAGGTTTTTGTTTGGTGGGTCTCATATATATCTTAACTGCATAAATATAATGGTATGATCTCATTTAATGCCCACACGAAGTATATATAGTGTATCTATATCTCCATTTCACCAATGAGAAAACTTAGGTTCCAAAATTAAGTAACTTGTTAAATACACAGATAATAAGACACAGATTTAGGGATTGAACTCATGCCTACCTGGCTGCAAGGCCTATGGAAATCCTTTATTTTGGAATGAACTCAAAAGAGAGGAGGTGTGTCATTCTAGAAAGAGAAACAAGGAAGATCCCCCTGAATCAATCTCTGGTGCTGAGAAGAAGTTGGTCAATGAGAAGCCTTTGATTAACCTGCATTACGTGGAAAACTTTGCGTCCCAATAGGCTCAAAGATAAAGAAGAGAACTCTGCGTCCCTCCTGTTAACACACAGGATACCCAAAACAAGTTGGGGTAGCCTTAATAATGCAGGATGAGAAGGAATTTGGCAATGTGGTTAAGATCACCTTGAGATGTGCAGTGAAGGTTTGGGTTCAGATCTCACTGCAATAAATACTTCTCTGTGCTTCTATTTCTTCATCTGAAAAATGAGTATTGTAATAATGTCTACTTCCCACAGTGGTTCTGTGGATTAAATGAGGTAAAACAGCTGGGAACTAGGCATATTCACACCAAATGAAACTAGTGATGAAGATGATGATGTGGCGCACCACCACTCAAGCTGAGATAAATAAAAGTATCCTGGAGCCTAGGTTTTGGTTTTTTCTTTATTTTAATCAAAATTCCTCCTGATATATTGGATCAGCAGTTTACATAAGAGGTTAACAAAAGTCTTTCCAGTCGGACCTTTATCTCAGTATTTTTGATGAGGGCTAAAGGCACGAAAACCTAATATAGATAAACTGAGTCCCTCACTTTGTGTAGGTAATGATGACAAAAGGAGCAGGTTACTATTTTCATTATAAATGAAAATGGCCATTTTCATTACATTATTGGTTTAAACTGTACAACCGTTTAAAGAAGAATGTACTCTAAATATGGCAGCCCCTGGAGGACCAAGGATATAGGAAGACATGTTTCCTGAGTGAGCAGTATTGCCTTTGAGACTTCTCCTTTGCTAACCTAGGAAAATCATAGCAAAATCCAAGCTGGTTAATATAAAATAAATAAATGAAAATCCCTATATAGGTCAGGAAGAAGATGAGAAAAATGGCACCTATTCCCAATCTCACTGACAAAAACACTTAAAAAAAAAAAAAACAAGCAGGCACACTGCTGGCTCCTAGGTGTGTTTAACTAATTGGAAAAACACTGAATTTTGAGCAGATCCCTCCGTCTGCCAGAGGCCACATTTTGCCACCCAGGAACATAGCTGCTAATGGGAGTTCAAGCAATGCACTCAGAACCATCTCAGTACCTTGCAGAAGAGACACAGAACATGAGGGTGATGTGGTCTGTCTCTGACCAATGGACTCCGAGTGAGCCATCACATCCCCAAAGGGTTAACCACAGTGACCTGTTAAGGGGGGAAAGAAGCACTTGGGAAACAATCAATTTTCACTACTGTATGGTACTTCCAAAAGGTTGCTACAGTAATAAAATTAGGATGCCACTTCATTATTGCAGTTAGAATAATTTTATTTACTTTTCAGTCAAAACATACACACATGGCGGTGAGAGCAATCAGCTGCTGCACTTGTTAGCTCACTGATTAAATATGTTGTCACCTAACTCTGAACTAATTAAGGAAATTGAAGCTGTTTGTGCATTAGCCAACATGGTATTAACATTGTTAACTGAGGTTTTTGAGCTTGCTTACTCTTTTCTCAGCTACGGTTTTTTAAATCACTTTTAAATCACTTTTCTTTGTCACTAGCAGTTACCAAAACCCATTAGATCTATCTTTGAATCTTTGGGGTATATTATTGATAATAGCTGTTCACATCTCTTGCCATTTGATTGTCATGGAAGAAGCTCCAGTTAAGAAGCATTAGAGAATTCTAGAAGCCAGAAATGTCAAATTAGCTTGTATAAGTTACAACTATTTTTCCCTTCAGAATGCCTCTATTTGTGGGTGGATCTATGAATTTCAATAGAAGTAAGCCTGTGAATGGGCTCAAGCAGCTGACCCTATGAAACCAACTTGAATCTTGAGAACTCTGGGACTCCAGTCCCCTGACTTCTCTTTTCAGCTGCCTGAAAGTATTCTGCCCAATTGTATTGCCCCCTTGTATGCCTTTATTTTTGATAACCCCCTAATCCAGCCATCCCCATACCCTAATGTTGATTTGTCTATTTCCAAAAGCAGAAAGATGTCAGTAGGTTGTTTTTCCCCAAATGCTAGCTGTAAAATATTTATTCGTTGCTTTGCTTATTCCTTATGCTAGTGGAAAAGCAACTTCAGGGCTTCAGGGATCCAAAAGGGAAAACTCTTGAAGTGCTTCAAAGGAAAGGGAGGAAAGAAAGAAAGAAAGAAAGAAAGAAAGAAAGAAAGAAAGAAAGAAAGAAAGAAAGAAAGAAAGATCTAGAACAAAAGTCAAACTACTGTGCTGTACCAAACCTGCTTCACCAAGGTTACTTTCCCAAATAAGAAAATATCAGTACTTTTTATTTGTATGATGCTTTTAACTTTTTCAAAGCACTTTTACCTATATTATCCTGTGGAAACCAGGAGCTAACTTTTATAAATGGAAAGGACATACATAAGTGATCCTAGGGTGCCTCTAGAAGTTCCAAGCCAAAAAAGCTATCAGATTTAATGAAAAGAAAAGTGCCCAGAAGAGAATCAAACCAGTGCTAATCAAGCAGCATGCAGGTTATCAGCAGAAGACAAAGGCTGTCCATTTAAAAGGTTTAGAATTCAACAGTTTAAGTAATGTAATAGCAATTCTAAGCAGGACTAAATGTACAGGGATCAGCTGGAACCACTTTTAGCCAAGATTGATTGATTTAGTTTTCACAACACCAGCCAGCCAAACAAGTAAACAAAGGTTTTTCAACTCCAACTGGTTATATTGACTTTAAACTGATTGTCGGTATTTTATCAGATTTTGAAAATTATGAACCCAGGAGACAGACGATCTGGGACCAGATCGGGAGTGGGGGTTGTGGGGAGGAGTGGTTAATGCTGTGGATTTTAAAACACACACAACAAAATAGGCTACATACACAGCATAAAATAGTAAGTGGAAAATAAAATGAATACAGATAGTGAGCAACACACCTATTATATTAGGTTAAATTTTTAAGAATTGCATGTCTATGATTTAGAAAAGAAAGAACCTGGGTAGGTAAGTCACTGGACAAGGTTTTTTTTTCTAAAATCCCTTGCAGCATTAATAGATCATAATTCAGTGAAGAACACTTTGAAAACATGGTTTATCATCAATGTCTATCTCCAGTCAGAGTAACCCGTAGTTGTTTACTTTGTCAGTTATTAACAGAAAATGGAATGACCATTTTATGAGAAGGAAGGAAGGAAGGAAGGAAGGAAGGAAGGAAGGAAGGGAGGGAGGGAGGGAGGGAGGGAGATGGAATGACCAGTTTATGAGAAGGAAGGAAGGAAGGAGGGAGGGAAGAAAGGAAAGAGGAAGCAAAAGAGGAAGAAGAAAAAAAGGGAACCTTCCTAGGGGCCATCAATTCCATTTCTATACTTTGTTTGGATACAAACTCTCTCAGAATTTTCCATGAGCTTCCAGACACAGTCCCAATACGCTCTGGTGGCTGGCCCTTGTTAGCTGCCAACTTAATCCATCAACTGCTTTAACAGAAAGCCCTGGAGAGCTGAGGCAGCCAAAGGTATTGGTCTCTCCCAGCACGACTGAGGAGACATCCCCTCAATAGCTATGGAGACATGGCTCAGGATTGCTTTTTCACTAAAAGGATGTAATTGCTAATGTAGTTATTGACTTGATGGATCTGTCCCAGCTTAGCTTATTTCATTAGGGCTGTTTCCTCAGCCATTTTAGGATGAAATTTCCTAGGTATCTTACTACAAAGAAGATGTCTGTCTTCCTTTCCTCCATTTTTTCAACATGTCATTATAATTGATTCATGGTTTTTAAGCGCTCACAATGTACTCAACACAATATAATACATGATTACGATCTCTTCGCAGTTTATATTCTAAATGTGCCCTCCTGGTGAATTAAAAAAAAGAAACAACACAACAAAAACCAGCCTCCATATTTGAGATCCCTAAGATGCCCGTGAAAAGCTTTGCTGATTTCATGAGTCAGTTATTTTAGGCCACTTATTGTTCATTGATCGTCTTAAACAGTTGCTTGATCATTTCCTTGTTCACCAAATCATAGGCAACGTTGCCAAAGAAACTGGTAGTCAAAAGCCTTGGATTTTCCTTTTGTAGGGCATGAGTTTTTGCAGTCATTTCTCAGTTGCAAATTAAAAGACCAAGCTCCTTATTCTTCATCTGTTAGCCAAAGGAAGATCCCAGTGACAATAGTCCAAAAGCAGCTCGTAAATCCAAGTCTGATGGTCGCTATAACAGCCTAGGAAGGTTGGTTAATTCAAAGATGGCAGATTGCTTTGATCCAAATCTGAGAAATGAAACTATTCATTAGAACTCTAAAGATAGTATTTCTTGGAAGGGCCAAAGAAACCAAAATAAAACATAACCCATGTACAAGCTCAATGACTTTGAAATACACGTTTTCATGATTGAATCACAAAGCCCACCTGTATCTGAAGGAGAGGGTGAGTGAAGGAGTTAACGCCAGGCTTCTCATCCCAGTCCTTGCCACACTGTAATTAAAGTGGTGTAAGCCTTCCACTATAAACTAGTGGTATGATTTTCAGAGGTTTATGACTCAACCGTAAAAATTCACTCTGGGCTGGAAACTGGCACCAGGCAATGAAACTTGAGAACACAATTTTTGTAGAGAAAATTATTTCAGCTCTTTTAAGGTTTTGGAAACTTTTTTTAGTCTTCATTCTTACCTAATAAAAATAAATCTGCTTTATATATACAAATTTTCTAGGGGGTTATTGAATTTCAATGATCTATGATGTTTAAAGCCCTAAAATATTTATTTTTATGCTGTTCTTACACTGAATAAAAGTTTTTGATGCAAGCAAGTATTAGGACTTTGTGGAATTTAAGTCAGAAGAAAGCATAGGAGGGCATCAGATCTAAACCCTCTTATCCGTGCAGACAATTTCCCTGAAGATGCTTCTCTTCTTCCCCTAATTTCCTTCTGCACATTATTGATATGTTAAGACCAATTTCTTCCTTCGGTTTCTCAAAAATTCCTTTTTTAAAAATATGTAACACTTCCTGGGAGACGGCCATAGATATCCTCACTGGAAATAAAAGAGAATTCTACTATTTTTATAAACTGTCACGGGAAGAATCTGGTAAGGAAGGGAATGTGATTGGTGCCTCAAAGGCCATTGATTAAAATAGTTGTTTTGTCTGTTCTGGATGGTAAAAGAAATCTTTTCCCTTTGGGAGGAAAAGATCCATCCTAAAGTAATGGAATCAGAAGGATGGATGTATTTTTCAGATATAGGAGTTACAAACATGTTGTTACAGCAGTTTCTTTAGATAAAACCCTGATAAAGTCACAAACCATTAGATGGCATTTGCTTTATGTATGCTCTCACTTTAAGAAGATCTTAAAATGTATGAAGATCTGTTTATAAATTCAAAATTTCTCCCTTGAAACACCAAATATGATTAGCCACAAAAAGAGAAATTCATTCTTTAAACATGTTGGTTTCTCTATTCGTGTAAAAACTAGAAACAAATAAATCCAGTCCTAAATCTGTTCTCTGATGAACTGTACATCTTTCCATATTAAGCATGCTATTTTAATGCCACTGATTTAAAACGATTTGAAAGATGAAGGATATATTTTGGAACTCCTTCAGAGAAAAAGGGAAACATTATTATTTCAATTATTTTAAAGGATGAGCGAACTGGAAGACATGAAATAAAGTTACCACTTAATCAGCATCCATTATGTGTCAGGCAGTTTCCTAGGCATTCCACATTTACATATTACATTTGTTTACACAGTGAAGCCAAAAAAAATTCCAGTTGAAGTCGATGCTTTCTCCAAGGGGTTAAAAGAGTCTAAATCTGGAGAACAGGGGGGATGAGTGAAAGCAGCAGATCAGAGTAAAATTCAACATTGCCACTGAAGAATGTTTTTACGTTCTTGTGCCTAACATATGTACCAAGTCCACAGGCAGAAGGCATAGACTGTCCTCGGAAAGTACATGGAAAAAATTAACCCCTACTCCAAATCCATCAAGCCAGAGGCTGCAGTGACTTACATTCTCCAGATAGTATGAGGGCAATGAAGGAAAGTGCTCTCACATTCTGGCTCCCTTTGCAAAAGTTCTGTCTCCAAATGGCGGAGTTCCACCCTAATTCATTTTTAAAAAGTTGAGCTTCCTTTCCCAGGAAAAGAATGGGAATACTCCAAGAGATCAGGAGAATAACTAGAGGAAACTGAAGGAGTTTGAGCTTGTGTGCAGCAGGCAAGAAAAATGTTTCCAATGATCCAATTTAAAGGACTATAACCTTGTAGGGCACAGAGAAGACACAACAGCCTGCAGGACAAGTAGGAGTTCCTTGATCAGAGGTGAAACAATTCAGTTTGACATCGCTCTGACTTTGAGGCCAAGACCACCAACAGAGCGCTCTTGGCAAGCTGCACTTAGAATCCTTGCTCAAAGGACAGGCTGGACTGGAAATGAGAGTGTGCAAAAATTGCTGATTGGCCACTGGGATTTTCAGCCACATCAGCACACACAGGAAGGAACACTGTCAACTTGGCCCTCTCTAAACGCAATGGACAGAGATGGAAATGAACATTGCTTTGAAAAATAGGGAAAGATCCTTCTGAGCAAACAGTTTTTGAATAACAAAACTATTTTTCTCCCAGGTAGGACGTAAGCTTTTCTCTGTTTATTGTTGCTCTTTGTTTGTTTTAATGTGCTTACATTAATTTGCCAAACGAGAATATGCACTTTACACTTTCCCTCTAATATTACTTTTCTAAGACAAAAAGGTACTTGATCAAAGGCTGTATTTTGAACACTTTCTACCTTCATTCCAATCTGAAAGTTTGGACAAAGCAGGATTGAGTTTATAGATATGGCCTCCTTACATTCTGAATTTTCTCATCATCCCTGAACTTATATAATGTTTTCAAGTAAATTATTTGTGAGATAATTATGCACAAATAGATCAAAAATACTTTGATATCTTTTAAGGAGTTTTTGCTTACAAATCCATTTAGATTTTGGATCGTGATTTATATTTTGATGTTTGATAACTAGGGCAGTCGTAGATTTGTAGATGAGCTCTGAACAGATCTTTTATTTTTTATGGACACAGCAAGGAGAAATTATCATTTAATTATTTGTGCCTGAAACTGCTCAGTTCTCCTTGGCTAAAAATGGTCCCCAAACTCCTAAACTATTGACTAACCCAACTTTTCTCCCCACCATTTAGACTCACAATATCTTGGAAGCTGGAAAGGAAAAGTGTGAAGTTATGAGCATGAAACTTCCCTCTGCCCTCTAATATATATACAATGTCCATTGTCTATTCTGAGCATCAAACTTACATGCTTCCTCTTCCCCATCATGGATCATATACCCCCACAACTCATTGCTCTGAATCCCTGGCATCAGATGGCTCATCTCTGTTTCCATTTCTTGGTTTTTCCTTCTGATCTTTATAAAAATGTATTTTCTGCAAGCTACCACCTTGGCAAAGACCAGATCAAGTAAATCATCACCTAGCTACAACTCACCCTTCAGATCCCTAAATAAATTCCATTCCAGAAGCCTTCCCTACCACTTGAGATTAGATGAGCTCTTACTATCATCTGTTTTAAAGACCTTGTCCTTTGCAGGACTCACCCCAACTGTGACTGTGTAAATATTTGTGTAATGTCTATCTTTCCTACTGTCCTCTAAGCTGCCTGAGAAAGGGAACTCAGTCTGCCTTGTTTCCTTCTGTGCCCTCAACACCTAGCACAGTGCCTGGAATAGTAGACCCACATGAAATACTCATTACTGCTGTTAAGTCAATAGTCACTGGTAATTTCATATATTATTCTTCGCATGGGATATATGTCCTTTAAAAGAAGAGAAGGGAAGCATGTTTATTGGCTTCTCATGTGCCAGCACTATGATAGAATTGGTCCTCATTGGTCCTCTCAATAACCCTGTGAGGAATGGATTTTTCTCATATAAGTTTCCTGATTCAAAGTCATATAGCTGGGCTACAGTTTAAACCTCAATCTGCCCGACTCCTAAATATTTTCCTTACATCTTACTTCTTTTGTTCCCAAAGGAAATAATCACTGTGATAGAATGCAAGACATTCCCTTCTGACTCTTCATTCACATTACAGAGGTGATCATTTATGTTATTTATGAGCTTTTAACTGTGTCTCATTGCACACCCTCCTACCTCCTAAAATCCTTTGTCTATTCAACAGCCAGAGGAACCTTCTTAAAATATAAATCAGGCATGTCACTTCTTGCCTTGAATCTTCCAGGTTTTTCAATGCACCTAAAATAAAGTCCAAATTCCTTGCAATAGACAATAAAGCCCTCTGTGATTTGGCCTCTGCCTACTTCTCAGACCTCAACTCCTACCACAAACCCTTTTGATCACTTTACCTCAGTCACGCTCATCCTCTTAATTTTCCTAGGCTACGCCAAGCTCATTCCTGTCTTTTGCACTCTTCTCTCCTTCAAAATTCTGCTGTCCTTGCATTCATATATATGGCTCCATCCTTCTTGCCAGTCAGGTCTCAACTCGACTTTCACCTCCTCAGGGAAACTCCTCTGACTCCCAGTCTAAAACAGCACCCCTACCTCAATCCCTGTCATTCCCACCATACTACCCTGGGATGTTTTCTTATCTAGCCAAATCAGATCTTCACCTACGTAATTCTTACTACCCAGGCCTCAGCCTAATGATCACTTCCTTCGAGAAGCCATCTCTAAAATCCCAGAGAGGGGAGGCTTCCAAGTGTAGATTTCGTACAATGGATGTTTTTCATGGAATTTTGAATGTAGGAAATAGATTTTAAATAGTTACTTAAAGTAATTGTACTTTTAAGTGATTATTTATTATTATTTATTATGTAAATATATGATTTAATGTTTATTATGACTATAGGAGTATAATTACTTCAAGTATTTAATATTTAAAGTAATAATTATTTAAACAATTATTAAAATGCTTTAAATAAGTAATTTAAAGTGTGATGAGTATTACAAAATAGAAGTCACAGAATTGAGAAATGACAAAAGAGAACTCTGGGGCATGAAAATATAAAAGCACCTATTCTAGTCTGGATAGAGGAGAGATCAATCTAATCAAGTGATAACTAAGCTGAGACCTGAAATATGAGTAGGAATTAGTCAGGCATAGGGTAGAATGTGGGGTGGAACAACGACGGAAGAATCTAACAATATCCATGCATCTAGACACACATGTATATCCTATCCTCTACCCCAGACATCCCCTCACTCTCTGTCCCATTGCCCTGTTCTCATAGAACTCAAAATCATCTGAAAATACATTATTTTCTTTGTTTATGGTCTGTCCCTTTAACCATTAAGAGAAAAATTTCATGAGAGCAGGGACTTAGTGTGTCTCCCTATTTTAGTGCTTAGAACAGTGACTATCATTTAAGGAAGTAATGGATAACTGACTTCTAAATGAATGTGTGAAGGTCTTGAAGCAATCAAGGCACAAGTGAAGTACTAAAGAAAGGCACTATTGCTGTGACATAAGATGGAAAGAGATAACGGCATAAGACAATGTGGGGTTGGGATAAATGGGTCAGTAGAGGGCCGAACTGGTTGAGGGAGGTTGGACGTTACTCAAAAGTAATGAAAAGATGTAAATTTTAAGCAGCTGTGTTATATGATCAAATATGTAATTTTAAAACATTGCTCTAGCTAAAGTATGGAGAATGGAGAGAAGAGGAGCAAAACTCAAAGAGCAGCCTATATTGGAAAAAGTTACAGTTGTCCACATGAGAAATGACAGCCTCTTGGACCAGGGTAGAGGCCATGGCAATAGAGAAGATCGATGGTATTTAAAAAGTATTTGAGTGATAGAATTAAATTGATGTAATAGATAATTGGATGTAGCAAGTGAAGGGAGAGAAGACCACGTTGATTCCTAGTTTTGAGCCACAGATGAATGATGGAGTCATTGCCTAAGGAGGAAAATCTCTGGAGATCGAGGAAGTTTGGTGTACAGGGTAGAGTTCAGTGACTCTGTGGATAGGTGTGTGTGTGGTGGGGGCGGTATTCAGACTTTCTAGTGGATAAGTCTAGTAGGAAGGTAGACATACACATGCCTAGATCTCAGGCTAAAGATAAACACATTTAGGAGTGATCTGTATTATTGTTGGTTAGTTGGTTGGATTTGTTGTTACTGTGTATTATAAGGGTCTGGAGTCAAATTGTCTGAATTGCAATCTTAGGTCCACTTTTGTTGAGTGGTCTTGGCTGAGGTACTTATTACCTGCAAGCTTCAGTTTTCTACATCTGCAAAATAAAGTTAATAAAAGGATCCACTTCACAGGATTGTTTTGAAGGTGAAATGAGATAAAGGTGGCAATGTGCATAAAAGATAGCCTTGTATAGAGTGGGCTCTTAATAAATGTTAACAATTCTTAGCCATTATTACCCATTTGGCATTATAAAAGTTAGCAGGTTCATTGGGTTTTGTTAAATGTTACAGAGACAATGCAAAGGCAACAGAATCTCACAGGTTAAATTTTTGTAGACTTCATCCAAATATAAATCACATAGTTCAAATCTTCAACAATAGTGATACCTAAATTCCTTTTTTTTTCTTTTTTTTTTCCAATTATTTTAATACCTAAATTCCTATTTACAAGCTGATACCTGTAATTGACACAGCATGGACTGATTTTTAACATATTTTTAACACATTCTATTCCATATTTATTCTGTTCTTCAGACTGTAATTTTGTCATCTTTGGTAATCAGTTACTGGAATATGAATATGCATTTTTTTAGTAAGGAAGCATTGATAGGAATTAAAGTTATATATCCTAAATTCTTGTCATAATTATTTTTCCTGACCAATCAATAAAGCATTCAAAATGTAATATTATGCTTCCCCAAGGCATACACTGAAATCTGCCACTGAATAAGTGGTTCCCTTTTTGCCTGTAATAGATAATATATGTCTAAAAGTATAAGTAACTTTATCGGCTGTCATTTTCTTGCTCCTTTTCTTCATCAAAAGATACTACAGAATGGAACAAAGCACTAAGTGTAAATAAAGATAAGGATAGAAGTGTGTATGGATGTGTATATACACACATACATATTCTCATATACATATCTATATACATATGTACAAAGTAAGTTAAAAGGGAATGTGAATTATAAAAACAGAATAGTTTTTAAACGGTAATGAACCTTTGCCCTGGAAGGAACCCTAAAAGTCACATAGTCCAGTGGCCTCGTCAAACAGATGCAATATCTGAAGTCCAAAAGACGGGATAAATTGCTTGAGTTTGTGGAATAATCTATGGCTGGGTCACAATAGAATGCTGGTTTCCCAGCTCCCAGCCCAGGGTTTCTCCACTATACTGTCACTGACATATTTACTATTACATTTTATTTAAAATGGATTCTGATGGAATCATAAATATGTTTGTTGTGTTCAACATTTCATAGCTCTACTATAGTAGCTAAACAGATTCAAAAGCTAACCAAAGGTTAACTGATTACCTATATCTCCTTTACTTAACCATATATTATAGTGTTAAAAAATTAAAAGATTCATACAGCGAGTCATTGTCTACAAAAGATTTGAAAATAAGGTTGACATCTGTTACCAAAAAGGATTAATTAGGTATTACTTTAAATGATGAATTTTGGCTCCATTTCCCATGAGAACAGTTGGTAAATGTACTGTTCTAATTAGGGATTTGGATCAAAATATTATTTTATTCTAATCATGAAGCCTATTAAGATTTTTATTAATACTATCAGTTTTACTAACTATGTACATCACACATGTTTCTATGACAAGCGCAAATACTTTCGTCTGGTGCAAAAAACAATCTTATAAACGGTGTAACGTTTACAGTTGAGGGTTATTAATTTAGGGCTAAATTGCTACATTATAATTGTTTTTCATCATGGCATGCTTTCTTCATCATATGTTATTAAATATACTATGCTCTTAAAATCTCATAAGATCCTATAAAACAAGTGACAGACAATGCAAGGCTATCCCAAGAAGTTTAAATCATGGGCTTGTTTTCTGTGGAAAGGACTAGTTCCTCCAAAAATTTCTTTCAAAAGAAAGTGCATGCCACATAC
Source organism: Potos flavus (assembly GCA_028534135.1). Taxonomy (NCBI): domain Eukaryota; kingdom Metazoa; phylum Chordata; class Mammalia; order Carnivora; family Procyonidae; genus Potos; species Potos flavus. Next base: position 85,398,967 of record CM052900.1, on the reverse strand, counting down.
CACAACTCTCATCTACTGTCTTCCTACCATAGCCAAGTCCAGTCACATCACCGTGACTTGTCCCAGCTCCTACCGCACAGCATTTGGAAGGACAGTGCAGATAATAAAAAGAACACAGAAATCCCAATGTGGAGTCCTGGGCTTAACTCCTGCCCTTACTACTTACTCACTTTGTCACTTTAGGCTGGTTACTCAAGCCCCTAAACTCTTCCTATCTTCATTTGATGATAATACATCCATTTCTCAGGGATTATTGTGAGAATTACATGAGATAATGTATGGGTAGAGCATACAGTGTTACTTATTTATTCAATAATTATCAATTACCTCTCCTAGAATTTGCGAATAGCTGTTATACATTTCTGAAAGTGAACTAAGTCACTGGTTGGTGTGGCGGGGGGTACATAATGGAGGAAGTTAAAATGGAAACATATGTATGTACCTAAATAAATATTAAACTGCTTGCTGATTTCCACTGATAACATGCTTATTTTTAATGAATGTTTGATTATTTATTTATGGAAAAGAATTATCTTAATCTTACTTAGAGCAATCACAGAAAATTACCTCTCTTTTAAAATTTTCATTATAACAGGCAGAAGGATAAAAACACCAAATCACACCATTAAAAAATAGACATTTGGAAATGCTAGTTGCATGAGAAGGCTGGTCTGTTATAAATGTGCCCTTACTGCCACCACTGCACACTGTCACCTCAAAGGACAAGGAGGTAATTGTGGCCCAGACAGAGCTCATAGTCGGGGCTTAGATGGGAGAGGGGGTATCTGCTGGATGGATTTTCATAGACAGAAAGGAGGGAGCCTTGCAGGAAGAATGTGTGTGTAGGAGGGTAATTAGGTAGTACATCTTTAAAAACATTTATCAAATGTACTTCTTAAGAGAGAGTAAATTGTAAGCAGGGAAATCTTATCCAAAAATGTTAAAAATTATGTGTGCATTCTAACTTATATTCTTATTTAGACTCATATTTTTAAATTTCTTAAAGTTAATTGGTAACATCTTTCACCCAGTAGGCCAAGTAAACATTTGTGATATCCAGTGACAAGGAAGTTTCTGGAAGCAATGCTTTTAGAAATGTGTTCTAAGTGAAAGAGGCTGCCTCAAAGTCATTAATTACCCTTATCCTCTGATCCTGTGGTCATTCTTTTTTTTTTTTTTTTAAGATTTTATTTATTTATTTGACAGAGAAAGAGAGATCACAAGTAGGCAGAACGGCAGGCAGAGGAAGAGGGAGAAGCAGGCTCCCTGCTGAGCAAGGAGCCTGATGTGGACCCTGGGATCATGATCTGAGCAGAAGGCAGCCGCTTAACCAACTGAGCCAACCAGGTGTCCCTCCTGTGGTCGTTCTTAACAGCCACCATGCCCTCAGTGTCAGTAGTAAGTGAAATCTTTGCATGAAGACCAACTTGGAATAAAATTTTGAAGAGATGTTTACAAGACCTATTTTTAGAATTCAAAATGAAAATAATGTTTATAGAGATCCATAAAAATGCTTATTCTTACAACGTAAATTACTTACTTTACTGAAGAGAAGAATGCCAATGAGAAAAATTGGAACTACATTTTAGCTACTAAAAGGTTCATACCAAGACATATTTCAGAAGTAGCAATAAAGAAACAGGTATTAGCCTTCAAATCGAATATACATCGCAGGGCACATCTCAAAAGTAGTTAGTCCACATGCTGCTTACTGCTACAAATACAAAGTCTGCATCAATCTATTATCAAAAGTCCCAAGCTCAACTAGCTAAAAGCACTCCCTTGTAAATTGCTGTTGTTGGTCCCTCACAGTCTCACGAACTGCTCTGGCAAAACTCCATGTGGGATAAACCCAATTACCTGCCTCTAGGCTGTATCTTTGAAGCTGGGCATCAATGAAGAGATTTATACAGCTGAGTAAATTTGTATCACCACATTTTTATGATCATTAACCTCTTCTCCTAACAGAGCCCTTCTGCTTCAGTTCTGAATCTTAGGCCTCTTGCCCTCTCAAGGAATTTACTTCTTTGGTTGTTCTTTCTCTCCCGTTCATCTTAAATCCCGCCTCCAACTGTATTATTTCATTAACATGTAAGTGTCTTCTACTGTTTCAGATCTTTAAAAAAGTTGTTTGGTTTTTTTTTTTTAAAGCATCTCATAGTCTCGCAGTTACTAGTAATATACATTACTACTCTATATTTCTCTTTCTGTTTGTATCCAAACTTTTTTTAAAAACTTTCTTCTGGTCTTGGCTTTATTTCTGAACCTTCTGTTTACCTTTCAACTCACTCAAATCTGTCATCTGCCTGCAACACTCAGTCTAACTCACTCTTGCTAAAGTTGACACTGTCCTCCATAATGGATTTTTAAGAATTGACTCAAGGGGTCATCATTTCTCAAAACCATGGGCTTCATTGACTCCTTGACACCACAGTTCATCCTATAACTTTGGCAATTCTTTCCCAGTCTCCTTTGCTAGTTACTCTTTTGTTTCAGCATCTCAATGTTGAAGTTCCTTGGGTTCTTTTCTTAGAATCTCTACCTAAGTGGTCTCATTCATTCTCATGATTTTAAAAATACTGTCTGCGTTAATGATGCCCAAATTGATACGGCCAATCCTAATCCCCAGAATGACAGACTCATATCCAATTGACTACTTGACCCACCATTTAAATCCCTCAGGATCATTGCAAACCAACTTTCCCAATATGAACAAGTTCCCTCCACTATTCCTTTCAAAGATTTTGCTTTCTATTTCACTTAAATCCAATCTCTTTAACTTGGTCCCCAATGATCTGCAGGATTTGGCCTCTGTCCAGATCTTAAAACTCCATCTCTGTTTCCACATGGCAACCTCAGTGACCAGTTCCGAAAAGGTTCCTAGAGAACATCAACCTTTCACCTGCCTCAGGTTTTACACATTATTTTCTCCACTTAGACAGCTCCTTCACTTCTCCTCACCCATCCATTAACAGTCTTTAGTTGGCTAAGATAAACTCACTTATTAAGATTCAGTTCAAATATTATACCTACCAACTCTCCGATCCAACTTAGCTCCTACTCCCCAGCTGTTATTCTGTCTCTTAGGAGCCAGTTAATTTACTTCATAGAAGTTATCATAACAATTAATTATATAATTATGTGAGTGTTTATGTCCAACTTTTCTAGTAGATGATAAACACCATGAAGCAGGGACATTTTCTATTTTATTTACCACTGTAACATACTGTGTGGTTCAATATACATGAGCTCCTGAACCAATTGAATAAAAGTTTATTATTAGCTAGTTAATCAGATTAGACCATTTAATCTCTGTAATGATAATACCTGTAATGTTTTTGTGTATTAGAAATAGAAAACATTTAGTATTTGTGTCCCGTATAATATTCAAATTTACACAAGGTGTGTGGCATGGCATAACTACCTTGAAATTCTCCAATTTACAGTGTTTCTATTTTGTATTATTGCATTTGAAATCCCAAACATAATTTCTGTTAGCAGATAATGCAACTGAGGCTTAGAAACCTAAGAGATTAGTAAAATTCACATTTCTGTAAGATGGCAGATCTTTAGATTGTCATGCCAAGTGTTCCTTACCATGTATTAAACTGCTTCAAGAATGTAATTGTATAACATTGCTTCAGGAATAAATTTTAGGGATGCCTGGGTGGCTTGGTTGGTTAAGTGTTAGACTCTTGATTTAGGTTCAGGTCGTGGTCTCAGGGTTGTGAGATCAAGCCCCATGCCAGGCTCCATGCTCAGCAGGGAGTCTGCTCGAGATTCCTTCCCTCTCCCCCTGCCCATCCCCACTGCTCACTCAACTCTCTCTCTCTCTATCAAATAAAGAAATAAATCTTTAAAAAAAATTTTTTTTAAACCTTTAGAGAAATAGGGCAGAAAAACAACTTTGTTATTTATTCCCTTGAAAGACAATCACAAGAAACATTAACGTTGATGCCAGTAATAAAATCCTATTACCAAATTCACCCCCACACCCCTCCCACCAAGGACAATGATAAATAACCTTGGCAACAGAATGAAAATGTTTAAAATGATTCTATCCAGGGATAAACTACACCATCTTGATTTCCTTGTTCCATTCACTCATTAAAATCAGATAATGTGCTATGGGAGGAATTCCCCTAATTTTGAGAGGAATATGATAAAAATTGTAACTGGTTTGGCCTATTAAAACAGTCTTCAGGAGCACCTGGGTGGCTCAGTGGGTTAAAGCCCCTGCCTTCAGCTCAGGTCATGATCTCAGGGTCCTGGGATCGAGCCCCGCATCAGGCTCTCTGCTCAGCGGGGAGCCTGCTTCCCCCTCTCTCTCTGCCTGCCTCTCTGCCTACTTGTGACCTCTCTCTCTGTCAAATAAATAAATAAAATCTTTAAAAAAAAAAAAAAAAAACAGTCTTCAGAGTGCCTGGAAGGCTCAGTCAGTTAAGCAGCCGACTCTTGATTTTGGCTCAGGTCAAGAATTCAGAGTCCTGGGATTGAGCCCTGTGTCTGGCTCCATGCAGAGGGGAGTCTGCTCCTTCTCCCTCTGCCCATTTCCCGCTCTCTCAAATAAATAAATAAATCCTTAAAAAAAAAAAATACTGTCTTCTACATACCTATCCATTCATCATGTAACCCACAAATTTATTTTGAAAGCTATTTTCTAAGTTTAAACATACAGGCAACTAAGTCCTATTCATATGGTGACTCAGGCAGGTGCTGTGGCATTAGCTAGCAGACTCACATCAAGCCATTTCTCAAAGAACTACTGCTTTCCCTTATTATTAGTATGAACAATAATAGCGATAGATAACATTTACTCAATACTAGCAATGGTTGAAGTACTAGTCTAGATTTTTTAAAGTGCTACTTTACTTTATTCTCTAAACCCTACTTTATTCTCAAACCACACTTTAAGAAAGACATTATTTTTGTCATTTTGTTTATAGATTGAAGCTCATGGATCATGAAAATGAGCTTCAAGATTGCTCAGCTGGTAGGTTGTAGAGCTGGAATGTTAACTCAGGTTTATCTACTTAGAACCCATTTTCTTTACGTACTGGCAATACAGTAGTCTCCCCTAATCCAGGGGAGATACGTTCCAAGACCCTCAGTGGAGGCCTGAAACTGCAGATAGTATCAAACCCAATGTACTCTGTTTTCTCCTATACAGACATACCTATGATAAAGTTTAATTTATTAATTAAACTTACTGTGCCTAATTAGCAGAGCAAGAGATTAATGATAATGATACTAAAATAGAACAAGTATCACAATATATTGTAAATAAAAAGTTGTGTGAAGGTGGTCTCTCTCTCAAAATATTTTTGTACTATACCCACACTTGTTCTCGTGATGAGGTGAGATGATAAAATGCCTACAAGATGAGATGAAGAGAAGCGAATGATGCAGGCACCATGACATAGCATTAGATGACTAGTGACCCGCAGACCATTCATCATGAGGAGCCCATGGACTGTGAGTGACTGCAACCGCAGGAAGTGAAGCCACACGTAACAGGGAAGGCTCTACCATGTTGACCAGCCTTTGTCCTTTTTGATTAGCTAATCTTGGTCCCTTTATTTTCAAGGTAATAATTACAGTTCTTTTTCTGTGTATCTCATGTTTTCCTAAGAATTTTTTAAAACTTCCATTAAGAATAGGTGTGAATAAGAACAAGATGGCAACTATGTGAGGCACAGAATGTGCTAACTTTATGGTGGTAAACATTTTGCATTATATACATATATCAAATCATCAATTCCACAATATTATATGTCAATTATATCTTGATAAAGCTGGAGAAGGAAAAAAAAAAGAAATGGGTAAGAGATATGAGCATGAGGTCAGACAGAAGCAAGAAATCCAATTTTTTCACTTACCAGATGTTGATCTTGGGCACATCATCCTACTTCAATAAGCCTCAATTTCTTTGTCTATAAAACAAGAATAAAAAGAAATTATAAGCTGCTTTATGGCTTCTCTTGAGAAATAAAGAGTGCATGTCATACACCAAATATGCTCCTCAGCCCATAGGAGATGCCCAATAGGTAATAGTTGGTATTACATTTTTAAAAATTGTTTTTCAATATCACTTTGGCACTTAGCTGTGTGACTTTGAGAGGATTACTTAACCTCCCCAGGCTCCATTTCTGTTTATCTAAAATAGCAATTATATTATTATTACCGGCTTAATCATTTTGTCCAAATCAATTTTTGTTCAAACTGGGATACTTTTGCAAAGAGGCATCAAAATAACTCAAGTCATATGACTTATGAAATATTCACCAAAATTGGTTTCATTTATGCTAGTAGACCTAGAAAGTAGTTCTGTAGAAAAAGTTATAAAACGAAATTATTTCTTAAAAAGCTAAATAACATTTATTTGTGCCCTTAAAGCCAAGTGAAATTTTTTTTTCATAATATCACCTTGAATCATCCTCAAAATTACATTTTTTGGTCAATAGATTTGAAATTCTTGATACCTCTAATTGACTATTCTATGTAGAATGTAATATTTGAGAAAATATTCTGCTTACAGCACTGAGGGATATGGTCTGTTCAGCGTAAATTCTGCTAAGTGCAAGATAGTCTGAATTTTATTTTTTCATATTTAAATGGAAATATTTCATCTTAAGTATCTTTTGCCTCCATTCAAAATAACAATGGTTCAACAAATAGCATTGCAATTGTAACTTGTCAATAAGTTGACGCTTTTTATTATTCTTTTGAATGTTTCACCAAATTTGGATTCTCCAATATCATTGATCCTCTCAATTTCACTTTATTATGATACAGAAAATATCCATCAAAAGATTCTTTCTGCCAGATGAAATATTCCAAAATACAATTGTAGAGTTTTAAAACTAATTAATGTACATTTACATTCTTATCATTTAGTTTGCTCAATTGTTTCCTTTGTGAGAATAAATTTTGATGACTTCCTGTTTTCATGCTTTGTCTTCAATAATTACAGTTCCCTTCAAAGCTTCAAAAGTTGAAATTCCACTCTAACATGGTGATTAAATATTTCTAATTTTTTTTAACAACATGAAATATTAGGGAACTTGGTTACAAAAAAAATCAATATAACTGTAGGATAATTAGAATGATTTACAAAATTATTCAACTGAAGCTCAAACATATCTAAAATTGAATTTGTGATATGTCATAAGAAGAGAAAATGTATATTGCCATAATAATGTGTGTGTGTTCAATACCACCTCTTTCAAAAAAATTTCATAGTTCAGTTCTCTGTGTATGTAAAGAATATTTGTAAATTTGGATCATTATAGTTTATATTTCAAAGAACAGAATACTATAGCTGTTTGAATTGTAAATTATGAATGTACCATAACAAATTTCCTGTATATGGCTCCTCCATAAATTTCTTAATTTACTAGGAAACATTTTTTTTACCACACATTATGCTACACAAAATTTATAATCATCTTATCTCCATGAAAAAAGAGATCTTTAGTGTTTACCTTTACAAATAAATTCACAAAGATGTTCGAAATAATGATATTTCACTTTCAATGTAATGAACTTCCAAAACAAAGAAGTTTTACTTAAATTCTGTGAATTGGATTTAGAAGGAATCAAACCATTTTGAGAACGTAACTAATTTTTCAATTTGAAATTTGATGACTGATATAAATGTATATGAGCTTCTTCTACTATAGAGGTGATATATATGTATATTTAAATGTGAATGAAATTCTTCTGCTGTGAAAGCAATGTGTGAACAGCTACCACTGCACACTTCATATGTATACAGGAAATCTTCGATATCCACAGCAAAAATAATTTACAAAAATCGTGATCTAGATGAAAACTCATGCTTCACAAAGTGATATGTAAGTGTACCTTTTGTAGCTACATGTATTAAATCATATTTTGGCCCAGTGTTTGTAAACAAATACTAATTTGGGAGGTTATTTTTATTGTGGCAAAATGTGTGTAACATAGGATTTACCATTTTAATGACTTAGGTGTATGATTTAGTGACATTAAGTACATTCACAATGTTCTGCAAATGTAACTACTATCCAATATTTTTTCATCATCCTAAACAGTAATTCTGTGCCCATTAAACAATAACTCCATTTTCCCACCTCTGGGCCCCTGATACCCTCTTTTCTACTCTTTGTCACTACGAATTTGCCTATTTTAGGTACCTCATATAAGTGGAATCACAATATTTGTCTTTTGTATGTGGCTTATATCACTTAGATATTATGCTTAAGAGTTTGTCCATGTTGCTGAATGTATCCAAATTCCATTCCATTTCAAGGCAGAATAATAATCACTAACACTAATTTTTGAAGTAAACACTACTATTTCTGGTTTGTATAGGGTCTTATTGTCAATGACATCATCCACAGTGGGTAGAAAATGTCAGCAAATACTTGTGTAAATTACATTTTCATCACCAACTTAATTGAGAAATGGAAATTCAGAACTCAGTTTTTCACAATACATATTCTTTCATTTTCCAGGAAATATGTGTGTGTGTGTGTGTGTGTGTGTGTGTGTTGATGCCAGAATATTCTGTCAAAAAGTTACCAAAAATAAAATGGGCATAAATTTGTAAATTCAGACCATTCTGTGAATAAAAAATACATTATCATAGGAAGAACAGGCCACTCTCTAATAATGTATCCAAATATGCAAGTGATATTAATCTTTGGGATTCAGGAACTAGAAATAAGAATTCATGGTAATTCTCACAAAAGTCTTAAATTATTTTGTATTTTTCATAACATGTTATTTTTGTCTTTAAATAATGAGTGACCATAATAGTAAATCACTTTTCTGTGATAGAATTATACTAAAATTTTCATATTTTTTTGTGTTAAGAAACTATAATAATAAATACATGGTTTTTATTATTATTATAAAGCAATATGTTATGATAAGGTTATATAATTCAATAACATGTAAAAATGACCTCTACCATATAGACATTTGAGAACCTTAAATTAAGGTAATATTAATTTTTTTTAAATTTATTTATTTGACAGAGAGAGAGATCACAAGTAGGCAGAGAGGCAGGCAGAGAGAGAGGGGGAAGCAGGCTCCCTGCTGAGCAGAGAGCCCAATGCGGGGCTCAATAGCAGGACCCTGAGATCATGACCTGAGCCAGAGGCAGAGGCTTTAACCCACTGAGCCACCCAGGCGCCCCGGTAATATTAATTTAAAAAATTATTTAGAAATTGAAAGATACTGCCAGAAATATTTAAAATTTAAATTCATTATTTTTCCAACTTTATTTAGATATAACTGACATAACATTGGGTAAGTTTAAGATATACACGATGATTTGGTATGCATAAATGTTGTGAAATAATTACTACAATAAGGTTAAATCTCAGTTATATTTTTGGTAAGAACTTTAAAAATTTACTCTCCTAGCAAGTTGCAGGTATACAATACATGATTATTAAATATAGTCACCACATTGTACACTAGATTCCCAGAATTTATTCATCTTATAACAGGAATTTTGTACTTTGACCACCTTTACCCATCTCCTATATGCCTTTGCCCCAGCGACCACCAGTCTACAATCTGTCTCTATATGAGTTTCATTTTTTTTAATGTCCACATATGAGATCATACAGTATTTACCTTTCTCTGTTTGATTTATTTTAGTCAGCATAATGCCCTGAAGTTTTGTCCATATTGTTACAAATGACAAGTTTTCCTTCATTTTAAGGTTGAATAACACACACACACACACACACACACACACATTACATCACATCATATATTCTTTATCCATTCACTCACTGACAGACACTTACATTGTCCCATGTCTTGGTTGTTGTATATAATGCTACAGTGAACATGGAGGTGGAGCTATCTTTTCAAGACAGTCATTTCATTTCCTTAAAATATATGCCCAGAAGAGATATTGCTGGATCATGCAGTTGTTCTACTTTTAATTTTTTGAGGACTCTCCATATTGTTTTTCGTGGTAGCTGCATCATTTTACATGTCCACCAGAAATGCTCAAGGGTCCTACTTTCTGTATCTCCTGACCAACAGTGGTTCTTTTTTCTTTTTTTTTTTATTTGTTCACTTTAAAAAAAAATAGTCATCCTAATGAGTGTGAAGTATTATCTTATTGTGGTTTTCATTTGCATTTCTTTTTTTTCCCTGTAAAGTGATATAGATTTATTAAGTTTATTAAGTGAAAATACAGAAAAAACTGAAGAGTAAGAGGGGTCCCGACAGCGTTGCCAATGAGGGCCTTTAAGGTTGGTCTTTTATAGGAAGCTAACCAGGGAACTTAAATCCTTTTAACATTTCTACTGATATCACCATTGAGCAAGGACTAGTGATAATACCTTCAATGGCTTACTTCCTTTTTAGGGTCTGGTTATGCCTTGTTGGCCATTTTGGAATGATTACTGATGACTTACATTTTTTTCAGGATTTTCTATATATAAGATCATGTCAACTGCAAACAGAGACAATTTTACTTCTTCCTTTCCAATTTGGATGTTGTTTATTTCTCTTTCTTGCCTCACTGCTCTGGCTAGGATTTCCAGAAATAGGCTGAATGGGAATGGTGATAGTCGACACCCTTGTTTTCGTCTTGTTCTTAGAAGGAAACCTTTCAAGTATTAACCGAATATGATGTGAGCTGTGGGCTTGTAATACAGGGCCCTCACTATATTGAAGTATGCTCCATCTATACTCAATTTGTTGAGAATTTTTTTTTTTTAAAGATTTTATTTATTTGTCAGAGAGAGATCACAAGTAGGCAGAAAGGCAGGCAGAGGGAGAAGCAGGCTCCCTGTTGAGCAAGGAGCCAGATGTGGGACTCGATCCCAGGACCCTGGGATCATGACCTGAGCCGAAGGCAGCCGCTTAACCAACTGAGCCACCCAGGCATCCCAATTTGTTGAGAATTTTTATCATCAAAGGATGTTGAATTTTGTCATATGCTTTTTCTGTATCTATTGAGATGATCACATGAGTTTTACCTTTCTTTCTATTATTATGATCTGTCACATTCGTTGATCTGTTGTTGACATGTTGAACCATGATTGTATCCTAGTGATAAATCTCCCTTGATCATGGTGTATAATTCATTTAATGTGCTGCTGAATTAAATTTGCTAGTAATTTGTTGAGAATTTTTGCAAGGATATTCATCAAAGATATTGCTCTATATTTTTCTTGTGTCTTCGTCTGGCTTTGGCATCTGGGTAATGTGACCACATAAAATGAGTTTGGAAGTGTTTCCTCCTCTTCCAATTTTTTGGAGGAGTTTGGGAAGGATTGACATTAATTCTTCCTTAAATGTTTGGTAAAATCTACCTGTGAACCCAACTGGTCCTGGGATTTTTCTCTGTTGGGAGGTTTCTGACTAGTGACTTAATCTCCTTACCCACTATTGGTCTGTTCAGATTTATTATTTTTTTCATGATGTAGTCTAGGTACATTGTATGCTTCTAGAAATTTATCCATTTATTCTAGACTGTCCAATTTGTGGTGTAGAATTTCTCATATTAGTTTCTAGTGATCCATTGTATTTATGTTGTATCAGTTGTAATGTCTCCTTTTTCATTTATAATTTTATATATTTGAGTCCTCCTTTTTTTTTCTTGGGTAGTCTAGCTAAAGGATAGTTAATTTTGTTTATCTTTTCAAAGAACCAACCTTTGGTTTCGTTATTATTTTCTATTGTTTTCCTATTTTCTATTTCATTTATTTCTGCTCTGATCATTATTTCCTTCATTCTGTTAAAATTATGCTTAGATTATTCTTCTAGTCCTTCGAGGCGTAATGTTAAATTGTTTACTTGAAACTTTTCTTTTTATGTATACATTTATAGCTATACTTTCCTCTTAGAACTGCTTTTGCTTTATCTCCTAAATTTTGGTATGTTATGTTTCCATGTTCATTTGTCTTCAGTTAATTTTTGTTCCTTTTTTGATTTCTTCTTTGATCCATTGGTTATTCGGGGTGTGTTTTTTAATTTCCATTTATTCAGGAATTGTCCAGCTTTCTCCTTGTGACTGTTTTCCATTTTCATACCGTGATAGTCAGAAAAGATACTTGATATAATTTCTATCTTATTGAATATATTGAATCTTTTGTGTATGTGTGTGCTAACACATGATCTATCCTAGAAAATATTCCAACTCTCCTTGGAAGCATTGTAATCTGCTGCTGTTGGATGGAATGTTCTGTAAATGTCTGTTAGGTCTATTTGGTCTACAGCATTGTTCGAATCCACTATTTTCTTATTGATTCTCTGTCTGGATGATCTATCCTTGTTGAGAGTGTGTTATTAAGGTCACCAACTATTATTGTATTGATGTTTATTTCTCCTTTTAGCTATGTTAGTATTTGGTTTATATGTTTAGGTGCTCCAATATTAGGAGCATAAATATTTATAATTATTACATCTTCTTGAAGAATTGACCTCTTTTTCATTATACAATGAAATTCTTTGTCATTTGTGACCATTTTAAGCTTGAAATCTATTTTGTGTGATATAAGTATTTATTACCCCTGCTTTCTTTTGGTTACATTGGCTTAAAATTATTTTCTCCATCTTTTTACTCTAAGCCTGTGTACATCCTTAAAGCTAAAGTGAGTTGTTTATAGGCAGCATATCCTTAGATTTTGTTTTTCCTCCATTCTTCCATTCATTGTCTTTTAATTGGAGATTTAATCTGTTTATATTTAAAGTAATTATTGATGGATAACAATTTACTATTGCCATTGTGTTGTTTTCTGACTGCTTTGTAGATCCTTTATTACTTTCTTCATTTTTTGCTCTCTTCCTTTGTGAAATGCTGACTTTTTGTGTTGTTATGCTTTGACTTGACTGTCTTGTCCTAACATTTGTATATCTACTACAGGTTTTTCTTTTGTGGTTACCATGAGGCTTACATTAAATATCTTATAGTTATAACATCCCATTTTAACCTGATAACTTAGCTTCTATAGCATACAGAAACTATACTTTTACTTCTTTCCCTCCCATCACATTGTAGGCTATTGAGGTTATAATTTATATTATTTGTATATTGTGCATACAATAATAAATTATTGCAGTTACAGTTATTTTTACCAAATTTATTTTTTTAACTTTTAAACTACAGTTGTAAGTGATTTACACACCACCATTACCATGTTAGAGAATCTGATTTAACTATATATTTACCTTTACTGGTAAGTTTTATACATTTATGTTTTTCAAATGTTAATTAGCATCACTTCAATTTAACTAGTAAAACACTATTCAATATTTCTTATTTGGCAGGTCTAATGGTGATAAACTCCCTGAGTTTTATTTGTCAGGAAAGTATTCTTCTCTCTTTCATTTTTGAAGGACAACTTTGCTGGATATAGCATTCTTGGTTGATAGGATTTTTTCTTTCAATATTTTGAATAAGTCATCTCACCCTCCCTGGCCTACAAAGTTTCTGCTGATGGTGTACTGGGTGTGCCCATGTAATGATCAGTTGTTTTTTCTACGGCTGCTTTCAATTTTTCTCTTTTTATTTGACTTTTGACAATTTCATTATAATGTGTCTCAGTTTAGCCCTTTTAGGACTGAAACTTTTGGGGGTGCTTTGAGCCTCATGAATCTGGATGTGTATTTCTCTTCCCAAGTTTCAGAGTTTTTCCATAGAAAACTTAATTTTCAATAGTAAAATAGATTCACTTCCCCTTTCTCCTTCTCTTCTCCTTCCAGGATTCTATTATGCATATATTTATTTTATTTTGCTGATGTCCCATAAATTCTATAGGCTCTCTTCACAGTGTTTCATTCTTTTTTTTTTTTCCTTTTGACCTCTGACTGGATAATTTCCAATAGAAATTAGAAATTGATTTTTCTTCTGCTTTTTGAAATCCACTATTGAAGCTTTCTATTGAATTCTTCAGTTTAGTCAGTCTATTCTTTAGCCTTAGTATTTCCAGTTTGCCTGATGACTATTTTTTCTTTGTTAAACTTTTCATTTGTTCATGAATCCTTTTCCCAATTTTATTTAGTTGTCTGTATATTCTTATAGTTTGCTGAATTTCCATAAGAGAATTATTCTAAAGATTTTGCTAGTTCAACAATCACACTATAGGGTCAATTATGGGAGCTTTATTAGTTTCCGTTGGTGGTGTCATATTTACCTGATTCTTTGTGATCCTTTTATACTTGTGTTGGCATCTGCATTTGAGTAAACAGTCTCTTCGTTCAGATTTTGCAGGTTTTGTTTCAGCATGGAAAGACCTTCACCAGCCAGCTCAGCTTAGGGTACTTGGTCAGTTGGTAGCATCTGTGAGCAGATGGAGTTTGCCACTGGGGTCTCTAGTTAGGTGAGGCTAGCCCTCCAGTTCTTGATGGGGTGGAGTTGGCCTTCTGACTAGACTCTGTTCAAGTAGTGCTTCTATGTGCATTACCTGGTTGGGCAAGGCTGTTGGTCGTTTTCCATGTTTAGATGGAGCATTCTCTGGGCTCTGCAGTCACCTCTGGTTGGGTAGAGTTGCAGGCTATATTCCTCACAGGGCAGTGCCACTGGTGAAATTTTTAAAATTTTGCAATGATATAGGGTTTGGGGCTATGCTCTGCAATCCTTCCTGTTCAGGTAGTGCCTCAGGCTGTCCTCCCAACCTGGATGTTGTTATCACTGGCTGGACTCTGCACTTAGGCAGGGCTGAGGCTGGACTTCATGGTCAGATGGGACCTCAGTCCATGCTCTGCAATTAGGGCAGCAAACTATGCTTCAGAGTTGGGCAGTGCTGCAGGCTGGGCGTCACAATTCAGTAGGCCACTGGCCATGCTCCACTGTCGGGAGAGGTTGCTGGCTGGGCTCTCTGGTCATGTGGAGCCTCTTAATATAGCCCATGGTTGGGTGAAACTGGTGACCATGCTCTGCAGCTGAGTAAGGTCATTGTCTTTACTTCTCAGTCAGGTAGGGCTACAAGCTGTGCTCTGTGACTGAGTAAGGTCATTGGGTGAGCTCCCTGCTTAGGTGAGGACACAGGCTGTTTGGCCATCCATTAAGGCCATAACCTCTGCTCTACTACTGAGTAGGGTTATAGGCTGGGCTTGGCAGATGGGTAGTTACTGTAGGCTGGACTCCAAAGCCTCTCAGGAACTTAAGCCTCCCTGGTTATGTGGAGCAAGAGGCTATGCTCAACAGTTGGGCAGGGCTGCTGGCTTAGCTCCCTGCCAGGCAGAGCCATAACATATCTTCTGCAGCTCGGGGTTGTGGCCACTATAGTTGTGGCCACTATTCCCGAAGCAGAGGGTCTAGATGCTGTGATCAGCAGTTATACAGAACTGTAAATTTCCTCCCCTGCTCAGGCAAGGCCAGAATATGTGCTTCATAGCCAATGTGGCCCTGTGGCTGGCAAACCAAATCAGGCTGAACTGCCAACCAAGCTTCCAGGCCTGACAGGGTCACTGGCTTGAGTCGGCTGACTGGAATCTTGTTCAGGTGCCACTGCAAGCAGGAATGAGGTCTGCCAAAATGTAAATGCTGATTGCTTTAAGCCCCTCCCCCCCTTATCTGTCTCTATTTTAACCCCAGTACTTGAACTCCACAGATTCTCCCCATGATCCCATGATCCCTTTGAGGGATGACCCAAATGAGCATCCTGGGAAGCATCTCACGATGCTGGGGAACCTGGATGTTCCTCTTGGGTCCTCTTTTTCCCACTGGAGAAACTGGAGGGCCAGGGAGGTTCTCCTAGTAAGGCCCTGTGCCTTCCCTCTCAGAGAGGGGTGATATGATTAAAGTGAAACCACTTCTCTTACATTTCAAATGCAGTCCTGCTCAGTCCCTGTGGTCCAGGGGAGTGCTACAGCCTCCTTCGTGGACTCCAGTTTCACAGTGGTGTCCTGTCTACGCATAGTGGCTAGTTGGTCTTCGTATTAGAGGGCCTGAAGTCAGTAACCAGGAACAACCTAAGTCACCATCTCGATGATGTTATCCTCCTCCTTTAAGCTATTATTCTTAAAATGAAATTTTAAAATACACAAATCAGCAATTCTTTGATAACAATGACCTTTGTTTTATAAAAAAATATTCCGGACATATGACACCTTTCATTTTTCATTTTTCTTGATTGGATTTTTAAGAGTGGTTGCAAAAGTATCTTCAAGTTGGGCATTAGAGTATATGTTGTTTAATATAAGCTCATTTCCTTTTTTTAGAGGTGAAAATATCTTTTCTCCTTGCTCTGATTTTGGTTTTGCCATTGAAGTTAATATTGCTTTTGCTAATTCAGAGTTTAAATCAATTTCTGATTTCATATTGAGTATTTCACACAACGTTCACATCTTTTTTCTCTTCACATCCCCTCCTTTAAAGTATTTAAAAGAACTGTGGGAGATGGGCTCCAAGATGGTGGAGGTGTAAAAGATCTAAATTTCATCTGGTCACAGGAATTCAGCTAGATAGCTATCAAACCATTCTGAACACCTACAAACTCAACAGGAGATTGAAGAAAATAACAGCAGCAATTCGATGAAAAAAGAAACAAACAAAAAACTGACCACTTTCTGGAAGGTAGGCCATGCAGAGAAGTGAATCCGAGGCCATATACGGGAAGATAGACCGCAGGGGGAGGGAGCCTCCATCACTGGCTACCAGCTAGTGATAAAGCAGTGGAGCACAAAATCAGAACTTTTAGAAGTCTGCTCCGCTGAGGGAGTTTGCTCCTGTGGCTGAGCGTGGGAGGGGGAAGTGAAACCTTCACTGGGACAGTGTGGTCTCAGGACTTTCGGGGTTACAGAAAGACTGAGGGTACCTGAATGCAGCAGAGCTCCCAGTATCAGAGCAGGAAGCCAGCTGTAAAGAAGGAGAGGAGGAGTGGGCTCTCAGCTCGGGTTTGCTATAAACTGTGATGTGGGGTATACTCGCACCACTACTTTTCAAGCAGGGTCGCAATAAGTTACAGATCTGGGAGACTCACCTTCCGCCACTGGGAGGAGCGGCATGGGAGCGCGCTGCAGGAATCTGCTCGGTTTGGAGACTAAACGGGGCCGTGCGCCGGAGATAGAAATGCTCTGTCACAGGCTAGGTAAGCACGGAGCACAGCTGGAGACCAGAGACACAGTCCTGATTGTCCGAGGCTCACTGAAAAGGGAGGCCCCAAGCTCTCAGCTCCTCTGGGGCCAGAGATTGGGAGGCCGCCATCTTCATTCTCGTCCTCCAAAGCAGTACGGAAAGCGTTGAGGGAACAAAAGCTACCAAGAGCAGATTGCTTAACCCCGCCACTGGCAAGGGCGGTGCAATTCCGCCTCAGGCAAAGACATTTGAGAATCACTGCAACAGACCCCTCCTGCAGAAGATTAGCAAGAACAACCAGCCAAGTCTAAGTTTATTGATCAATGAGAACTGTGAAACTCCAGCACGAGTGGAATATATCACACAGAATTCATGCTTTTTTTCCCCATGATTCTTTAGTTTTTCAAAGTTTTTTTTAGTTTTCTTTATTTTTTCCTCTAACATATTTTTTTGAATTTTTCTTCTTTCTATTGTCAACCAACTTCTTATCAATTCCTTTTTAAAAATCTTATTTCATGTTCATTTTTACAGTCATATTCTATTCCTTCATTGTAGTTAACCTTTTTAAAAAAAAAATTTTTTTCTTTCTTTAAAATTTTGGGATGCAGATTCTTCTAACAGACCAAAATACACCCTAAATCTAGTGTATGGCTTTGTTCTAATCACCCACCTTTTTATTATTCTCTCCTTTTTATTTTTAAATTTTTCTTCTTTCTTTTTTAAACCAACTTCTTATCAATTCCTTCTTTAGAATCTTTTTTAATTTTCATTTTTACAGTCACATTCCATCCCTGTATTGTATTTACCCTTATTTTTGTGTATATATATAAGTTTTAATTTCTTTAAAATTTTTGGGAGGCAGTCTATTCTAAAATACCAAAATACACCCAAAATCTAGTGTGTGGCTCTGTTCGATTCACCAGTCTGATCATATTCTTCTTCTTCTTTTTTTTTTTTTCTTTCACACCCCCCCCCTTCTGATTTGTTTATTGTATATTTTTCTGGGGTTGTTCCTACCCATGTAGCATTTTGTTCTTTTGTTCATCTCTTCTCCAGATAAAATGACAAAATGGAAAAACTCACCTCAAAAATAAAGAACAAGAGGCAGTACCAACTGCCAGGGAGCTAATCAACATGGATATTAGTAAGATGTTGGAACTAGAGTTCAGAATAATGATTATAAAGAGACTAGCTGAGCTTGAAAAAAGTATAGAAGATACTAGAGAATCCCTTTCTGGATAAATAAAATATAACCAAGTCGAAATCATAAAGGCTACTAATGAGGTGCAATCAAAAATGAAGGTTCTAACTGCTAGGATAAATGAGGCAGAAAAAGAGAATTAGTGATATAGAAGACCAATTGATGGAGAATAACAAAGCTGAGAAAAAGAGAGATAAACAACTACTGGATCACAAGGGGAGAATTCGAGAGATAAGTGATACCACAAAGTGAAACAATATTAGAATAATTGGGATCCCAGAAGAAGAAGAAAGTGAGAGAGGGGCAGAAGGTATATTGGAACAAATTACAGTGGAGAACTTACCTACTTTGGAGAAGGAAACAGGCATCAAAATCCAGGAGGCACAGAGAACCCCCCTCAAAATCAATAAAAATAGGTCAACACCACGCTATCTAATAGTAAAACTTAAAAATCTCAGAAACAAAGAGAAAATCCTGAAAGTAGCTCAGGACAAGAACTCTGTAACATATAATGGTAGAAACATTAGGTTGTCAGCAGACCTATCTACAGAGACCTGGCAGGTCAGAAAGGACGGGCATGATATAGTCAGGGTACTAACGGAGAAAAATATACAGCCAAGAATACTATATCCAGCTAGGTTGTCATTTAAAATAAGAGAGATAAAAAGCTTTCAGGATAAATAGAAATTAAAAGAATTTGCAATCACCAAACCAGCCCTACGAGAAATATTGAAAGGGGTCTTCTAAGCAAAAAGAGAGCCTAAAAGTAGCATAGGCCAGGAAGGAATAAAGACAATATATAGTAACAGGCACCTTAAAGGCAATACAATGGCACTAAATTCATATCTTTAAATAGTTACTCTGAAAGTAAATGGGCTAAATGCCCCAATCAAAAGACACAGGGTATCAGATTGGATAAAAGAACAAGACCCAATGATATGCTGTCTGGAAGACACAGTGTAGGGGTAAAGGGTCCATACCTCAATATCATAAAAGCCATCTATGAAAAACCCACAGTGAATATCATTCTCAATGGGGAAAAACTGAGAGCTTTTCCCCTAAGGTCAGGAACATGGCATGGATGTCCATTATCACCACTGCTATTTAACATAGTACTGGAAGTCCTAGCCTCAGCAATCAGACAACAAAAAGAAATAAAAGGATCTGAATTGGCAAAGAAGAAGTCAAACTCTCCCTCTTTGCAGATGACATGATACTTTGTGTGGAAATCCCAAAATACTCCACCCCAAAACTGCTAGAACTCATATAGGAATTCATAAAGTGGCAGGATATAAAATCAATGCATAGAAATCAGTTGCATTTCTATACACTAACAGCAAGGCAGAAGAAAGAGAAATTAAGGAGTCGATCCCATTTACAACTGCACTCAAAACCGTAAGATACCTAGGAATAAATCTAACCAAAGAGGCAAAGAATCTGTACTCAGAAAATTATAGAATACTCATGAAAGAAATTGAGGAAGACACAAAGAAATGGAAAAATATTCCATGCTCATGGACTGGAAGAACAAATCTTGTGAAAATGTCTATGCTACCTAAAGCGATCTACACATTTAATGCAATCCCTATCAAAATACCATCAACCTTTTTCAAAGAAATGGAACAAATAATCCTAAAATTTGTATGGAACCAGAAAAGACCCCAAATAGCCACAGGAATGTTGAAAAGGAAAACCAAAGCTGGCGGCATCACAGTTCCGGACTTCAAGCTCTATTACAAAGCTGTAATCATCAAGACAGTATGATACTGGCACAAAAACAGACGCATAGATCAGTGGAATAGAATAAAGACCCCAGAAATGGACCCTCAACTCTATAGTCAACTAATCTTCAACAAAGCAGGAAAGAATGTCCAATGGAAAAAAGACAGTCTCTTCCACAAATGGTGTTGGGAAAATTGGACAGCTACATGCAGAAGAGTGAAACTGGACCATTTCCTTACACCACCCACAAAAATAGACTCAAAATGGACGAAAGACCTCAGTGTGAGACAGAACTCTATCAAAATCATTGAGGATAACACAGGCAGCAACCTCTTCGACCTCAGCCACAGCAACTTCTTCCTAGACACATCACCAAAGGCAAGGGAAGCAAGGGCAAAAATGAACTACTGGGACTTCATCAAGATAAAAAGCTTTTGCACAGCAAGGAAACAGTCAACAAAACCAAAAGAAAACTGACAGAATGGGAGAAGATATTTGCAAATGACTTATCAGATAAAGGGCTAGTATCCAAAATCTATAAAGAACTTCTCAAACTCAACACCCAAAAAACAAATAATCCAGTCAAGAAATGGGCAGAAGACAGGAACAGACATTTCTGCAAAGAAGACATCTAATGTCCAAAAGACACATGAAAAAGTGTTCAACATCACTCGGCACCAGGGAAATACAAATCAAAACCACAATGACATACCACCTCACAACAGTCAGAATGGCTAAAAATAACAAGTCAGGAAACAACAGATGTTGGCGAGGATGTGGAGAAAGGGGAACACTCCTACACTGTTGATGGGAATGCAAGCTAGAGCAGCCACTCTGGAAAACAGTATGGAGGTTCCTCAAAAAGTTGAAAATAGAGCTACCCTATGACCCAGCAATTGCACTACTGGGTATTTACTCCAAAGATACAAATGTAGTGAACCAATGGGGAACGTGCAACCCAATCTTTATAGCAGTAATGCCCACAATAGCCAAACTATGGAAAAAGCCTCGATGTCCATCGGCAGATGAATGGATAATATATAATGGAATATTATACAGCCATCAAAAAATGAAACCTTGCCATTTGCCACAATGTGGATGGAACTAGAAAATAAGTCAGTCAGAGAAAGACAATTATCATATGATCTCACTGATATACGGAATTTGAGAAACAATGCAGAGGATCATGGGGGAAGAGAGAAAAAAATGAAATGGGATGAAACCAGAGAGGGAGACAAACCATAAGAGACTCTTAATCTCTTGGAAACAAACTGAGGGTTGCTGGAGTGGAGGAGGGTGGGAGGGATGGGGTGGCTGAGTGATGGACACTGGGGAAGGTATGTGCTATGGTGAGTGCTGTGAATTGTGTAAGACTGATGAATCACAGACCTGTACCCCTGAAACAAATAATATATTATATCTTAACTAAAAAACAAAGAAAAGAAAAGAACTGTCGCTGACAGCAAACATTCAAATACTATGAAATGATAGTGAATTTATTGAATTGTATTCAAGTACCAGATTATTCAGATAGCCTAGCAAGGCAACAGCACTACATAGAATCACAGGTCAAAATTGCCAATTTAATAACTTATTTTGCTTTCAGAATTCATTGTTTCTTGGAATGTCATTTATTTGTTTTGGAACACCACTCATAAGTTTTGTGTAATGTATTTTGTAAGTATAAACATGCCTTTTTTTTTTTTTTTTGCAAGAATAACTCACCATGCAGTGGATAGGGTCAAGACCCTGCGCTTATAAAATGGTAGTAACTACAAGCATGACTGACTGATGAGATCATGACCACTTCTTTCCATCATGTTCATGTCCCTCTTCCCTCAAGCTCGATGACTGCCTTTCAAGTTTCCAGAATAGCTGATCTCTAACTTCACTGGTTCTCAGATTCTATGATTCTCCATGACACATGCCAGTTAACACATTACACAAACACACAAAAGGAAGCATAAGCTAACTTTGCATCCTTCCTGAAACAGAGGATAAAATTATACATCTAATTATATACTTATTCCACTTTCAGAGTAGTTGAACCCCAGAAAAAATTGCCTAGCAAGACACTTTAGTCTCTCTTGGAGGTTTGAAAGATTGGATTAGGTCATTATTTGAATGCTTGTATATCACGTCAGGAAAGTGAATCAGATGACCTTGAAGTCACTTACAGCCTTAAAATATTGCTAAGGTTTTGATGCCAGGGATTAGCCCATTGAGCCATTGCCACTGGCTGTAAGCATGATGATATTCTGAGGCTGGTATGAGCCTCCGTACTACTCAGGGTTTAGTTACTATGGAAAAAAGAAAAGTCAGATTAAGCTGTCAGACCCCCAAAATTAACATGTACACCTAATTGGCTTAGTTTATTATTATTATTATTATTATTATTATTCATACAATTACAATTTGTGTCTTTAGAAGCTATGGCCATTATTTTTAAATTGCTATTTTGGAAAGGCAAGTTATCAATATTAACACTGTGACAGAAGTAAAGAAAAATTCATAAATGTACAGAAATACAGCTAAATCCAAAATGGGCATATCAGTACATAAGTAGGAACACATTTTCAAGTTCCTGATATGCTTGGCCTCTATCCCATACCACTAATTACTTCTCAGCTCAAATGGGCAAAATCGTTAGCAATTTTGCTTGGCAATAGGTGAAAAGATATGTTTCTTTTTTTCTTTCCCTGTGGAAAATTGTCTGCATTGTACTGCAATGCTGAGCAAGTTATTCTTAGCAGCACGTCTCCTCAGACATTTTATGGCAACTTGGGGAATATTAAATGTGTGATTAATAAATAATTACAACTATGTGTCCAATCTTTAACTCCATATTCAAAGGGAGCTTTGACTGTGTGAGGCATTTGAGAAGAGTTCTGAAAACAATATATTTATACATTTTAATTTAGATTTATTCCAGTGTTAAAGTACAAATATTTACATATTCTGTGCATATTTTACATATAGAATTATTTCAACCATTATCAGTATACAACTATCTCTAGGGAGAAATGCAGTAAGGAATTTAGCAGCAGGAAAACATAGTAAACAACAATTTAGGACAGAAGGTAAAGAGCATCATAAACATGGAGAATCTGAAATTAGAGAAAGAATTTTTAATTAGGTGGAATGTAATCACTCAGCTGGAATTTGTCTATGTTACCAGAACAGGAGCATTTTGTTATTATTGTGGAAAGTGCTTTCAAGATATTTCATTAACAAGCCAAGCAGAAAATCCCATTTCAGTCTTATTCACTGTCTCTCTCTCTCTCTCTCTCTCTCTCTACCCAGGAATACAGTGCAATATGAGCTTAGCATATCTGTTATTGTGCAGTGATATGATATGGGAATGATTACATCATTTGCAGCATAGTATAATCATGGTGAGCTTAGGTCTTGAATTTTCTGGAAAAGTCCCAAATTCCTACTTGATCAATTCTATGTGTTATCTTTAGGTTCCAAACTTTTGGTCACTTGACTATGAAACAAGAAGCTGTAGCTGGATAAGAGAACACTTCAAGGTCCCACTAGACCACTCAAGTTTGTGCTCAAAAATGTTTCTGAAGCAATTTAGGTTGCAGTCCCTACCCTCCTCTTTATGCAAAGGCATGAATGCTAGAATACCAAAAAGCCTCATTCCATAGCTTAACTTGTATTATGCGGCATGGCACAGCAG
Source organism: Potos flavus (assembly GCA_028534135.1). NCBI lineage: Eukaryota > Metazoa > Chordata > Mammalia > Carnivora > Procyonidae > Potos > Potos flavus. Next base: position 85,375,318 of record CM052900.1, on the reverse strand, counting down.
TTAAAAATAGACTGATATTTTCATGCTTGAATTTGAATCCCAGCTCTGCTAATCCCAGCTCTGTGTGACCCTGGGCAAATGATTTAACCACTCTGTGCTTCAGCTTCCTCTATAAAATAGGCTTCACAATAATGATAATTTCTCATGGAGTTGTTACATGAGGTTTCAACCAGTTGGTATACAGGAAACACCTAAAAGAGTGCAGAATAGTAAAGGTGATGTAGGTATTGGTGAAATAAACACATGTGAGAAAGGACAGCATATGAGCTCAAATTTTCTATTAATTCAGTTATTTGGCTGCTGTGTTTGCTTTGTACTCTACCTCATAAAACCATAAGAAAGGGAGACTGGGGTTCGGATGGCTCAGTTGTTAAGTGTCTGCCTTCGGCTCAGCTCATGATCCCAGGGTCCTGGAATCAAGCCCCACATCCGGCTCCCTGCTTGGCTGGAAGCCTGCTTCTCCCTCTTCCTCTCCCTCTCCCATGGCTTATGTTCCCTCTCTCACTGTCTTTCTCTCTGTCAAATACAAAAATAAAATCTTAAAAAAAAATTCTAAGAGACAGGTATTGTTCTGTATAAATATGAGTAAACAAAGTATCAAAGTTAAGAAATTTGACCACAGTCTAAGCTAGTAAGTGACACCCAATATTTAAATCCTGATTTCACATCTGTGCTACTCCCTTCTGCTTCCCCAAGGTACCCAGAGATCTTGCAAGCTCATTATTACCCTGTCATGTCTTGACCTTAATTTCATTGCCTGCAAAAATATGTAATAAGCATAATTTTTTGATATACGGTGATTGAAAGGCAATGTTTGCCTTCCCACAATAAAGACTAGCATTTACAGAACCAGATTCTAGAGCAAGACTGCCTATGTTCATAATATCAGCTCTACCACTGTCTGGGTGACCATGGGCTAAACCTCTGTGCCCCAGAGTCCTCTTTTATTATGCGGGCATAATAGTACTTAATTCAGGTTATTTAAATATTAAATTAATTAATAAAAATAAAACATTAGAATAATGCCTGGCATATGGGAAGCACTATAGAAATGTTTCTTGTTAATACACTTATCATAACTACTACGACTCAGAGAGCCTGGGATGAGTTAGAGAAGAGACATTTAATGGTACTTCATCGATGTAATCATGGCTCCACAGAAATAAGTAAATGTGTTTCCAGCTTTCATTCAAATAGAAAGTCATTCTTCTTGTCAAAAAGGATTTAATCCTCCTTCCTCACAAACCATTGCTTTAGTGTTGAGAAGGACATTGATCCCCAAAGAAGAGACACTTAAAATGCTCAGCTTAGAGAGGCAGACAGCTAGGGATAATACAGGCCCAACTAACAATAAACAAAAAGGTTGAAAGGAGGTAAAGCTTTCCACTGAAACTAGCTTTTAAGAGTCAGTATCTAATAACTAGTCTTTGATCAAGTACATAAACAAAAAACTAAAATTGAATGGAAGGTCTGACTGACCTGTATGAATAAGAACAATGTCATGTGTGGGAGGTGAAAACTGGACCGGGGGCATCCCTTGGCTACACCTGGTTAGAGCTTATGGAAAGCAGTGAGTGAAGAAGAAAAGAAAACTCAATTCAGAAATCTTGTATAGCCTCGCAAGTTTGTCATATGTATGTAAACAGTATATAGCTCTTAGTACAGAATGTAGCCTTAGTTGTTTTCCATATTCGCAGAATTCTTAATATAAAAGTCCTTTCAGGTACTGTAAAAGAAAGTTACCTGAATAGGCTGAACCCTACTCAGCGTTAACTTGAGATTCTGGTACTCATAGTGTACAAAATAAGTAGCACTTACAATATTCTCTGTTAATAAGGCTTATTTCTGAGTGGGCTTTTCTTAGGCTTGTCTTGGTAGAGTTTTCGTTTCCCATTTGCTTTGTCTTTTGTTTTCAGAAGGGGAAAAAACTTGAACAGATTTGTTGACTCAGTGAATGGGTCGGTAAGAGGATTGTAGATTTTAATAGACTCTTCTCTTGCCTTCCCACACAGCCGGCTATTTCCTAAAACCCTAAGTTTGAAGGATTTGAAATAGAACTTTAAATATTATAGAGCTAAATCATCAAAGGATTTTAAACCTGCCACTGGATGAAGGACCGAAAAAGGACCATCTGATCTAATGCCATGAATTCTTAGCACTGAGGATGGTTCCCTGGAGCAGAACAGAGAAAAACAGGAAAGGAAAAGCTTAATTGAACCAAAATAGGCTACTATGATATACACGGAAAGCAAAGCTTTAAAATGACGAATTAAAATAAAGGGTAAAGAAAGTAAAAGTGATGTTAACTTTCTTTCCTGGAAGCTGCTAACTTATCTAGGGCAATAGCTCTCAGATGCTAGAAAAAGCACTAGTCCATAATGATGTTTTCAGTGCTCCCCTACAAAGTAAGGACAAAGTGGTGAGTTTTATCATTAGGTGTATTTTTTATTTAAAGGATTATTCCTTATTCTGGGAGTGTGTCAATTAGCATTTTTGTATTAAATATCCTTTAATTGGAAGAGATGGTGATAACATAAGATAGTTTATTTTTTCATTCTGAAGCCCTTCCTGATCAAAATTAAAGGTCAACACTATATTACCCCCAATCAAAAAAAAAAAAAAATCTGATCTGTGAAAAATGAAATCCAAGACCCAGCAATCTAAGTCAGTTCTTTTCCAGAGAGTGAATTAGAATTACCTTAGAAGCAGTTTCAAAATAGACACTGCCACTCCCCTCTGTTGTGAGCTCTCAGAAGGAAAGTGGAAAGAGGAGGAAGAGAGATATGTATTTTTATATAAGATTCTGATACAGACCCTAATTGACATCCACAGTTCTCAGGAGAGAATGATCAACTATCATCCTTGGAAGACCCGTATCTTCTTTACATTTGTATTTTTCTTGAATTTATTCACCTCTGTGGACAGGAGACAAATAGTTTTCAATGAAGTTTCCTAAATGAGAGCAATAATATTTCAGGAAACAAGCTTCTATGCTCCACATAAAAAAGATCTTTGAAGGGGAAGCTTCAAGCAAACGACAATTCTTTTCATAAAGAAATCATAATATGAAAACTCCAGGGATATAACAAATATATTCTTGACTGTGGTGGTAAGCTAAATAAAGTCCTTGAGCTAATTTTAATGGAAAAAGTTTCCACATACAAACTGAGTAAGTAGACATACTCTATAAATATATATTTCTTGAGCTCTAAAAAGCTACATGGGGGAATGCTAGAACAAATATTCAAACTGTGTAAGATGGGTGAAAGTGTAAAAGTAAACTCAGATTTCTTTAACACTATGAAGCAAAATAAAATGTTTAAGATACTGACTTCTTCTCTGTCCTTGAATAGATCAGTGTAGTATCATTTTTTGCTCCAATTTGGCTGATTTCCTCACTGGCCTGTATGTGTGTGTGTGTACACACACACACACAGTCTTTATTTAGTAATTGATTTCCATGATACGCTTTGCTTCCTTATATGTAATATCGCAACTAAAGCTATATACCTGGCATGCCTAGGTGGCTCAGTCGATTAAGCATCTGCCTTTGGCTCATGTCATGATCCTGGGTTCCTGGGATTGAGTCTTGCACTGGGCTACCTGCTGAGCAGGGTGTTTGCTTCTCCCTCTGCCTGCTGCTTCCCCTGCTTGTGCTCTGTATCTCTCTTTCTGACAAATAAATAAAATATTAAAAAAAAAAAATAAAGATATGGGGCGCCTGGGTGGCTCAGTGGGTTAAAGCCTCTGTCTTCGGCTCAGGTCATGATCTCAGGGTCCTGGGATCGAGCCCCACATCGGGCTCTCTGCTCGGCAGGGAGCCTGCTTCCCCCCCTCTCTCTGGCTGCCTCTCTGCCTACTTGTGATCTCTCTCCTCTCTGTCAGATAAATAAATAAAATCTTTAAAAAAAATAAAAAATAAAAAAATAAAGATAAAATAAAATAAATCTATATACGCTATCCCTTCCCCTATACCACCCTAGTGTTAGCATAAACTGTCTCAACTCCTATACAAATCCTACTCATTTTTTAACGCCTATTTCATTTACACAAACACTAAACTCTTAATATGTGCCAGGCACTTGCTAAGCCCTAAAGGGCAATGAAGGGCAAATATAACTTTTAAGCAGGTTGTGTTTTAGGTGTGAAACATGGCTTGAAGAAGTCTTGAACAGAAACAGGGATATTCGTTAGGAGGCTATTGCAATAATCTAGGACAATGTCGAAGTGTGGTCTTCAAATCAACAAAATCAGAATCACCCAGCAACTTGTTAGAAATGCAAATTTTCAGGCCCCATTCCAGACCTACCATATCACAAACTACAGGCTCTGTCCCAGCAGTCTGCACTGCGGTAAGCCTTCCATGAGAGGCTGATGCATACTGAAGTTTATGAACCACTGACATAGCAGAAGAGTGGTAGAATACAAGATTTGTGGCTGTGGATTTGAAAGCAGGAAACACTTTTTCTAGATGTTACTGAACTGAAAACATGATGACTGATTAAGTGACAAGGAAGAAGTGAAATAACATTTGAAGTTTATGATTTGTGTGATTGATGCCTAGTGGAGCCTTTCAGACAGAAATATAGGAAAATATCAGGTTTGGGGTGGTCAGTGTATGAAATAAATGCTGTTTCACGTTGAGACATGTCAAATCTGAAATATTGGACATTCCAGTGGAAATGTCCAGAATGGTAGGATAATAGAGAGGTAAAAGGATTAAGATAAAAGTGATCTTGGGAGTGATTAAAGTTGAAGAGCTAATAAAAAATGGGAGGAAGATATGATTTCGCTTATACATGGAATATTAAAAACAAATGGACAAACAACAAACAAAAGCCACAATGAGATACCACCTCACACCTGGCAGAATAGCTAAAAATCAAGAACACAAGAAATAACAGGTATTGCGAAGGTGTGGAGAAAAAGGAAACTTCATGTTGGTGGGAATGTAAATTGGTGCAGCCACTGTGGAAAACAGTATGGAAGTTCCTCAAAAAATTAAAAACAGAAATAGAAATACCACATGATGCAATAATTCCACTACTGGATATTTACCCAAAGAAAACAAAAACGATAATTCAAAAAGATATGTGTAGCCTTATGCTTATTGTAGTATTATTTACAATAGCCAGCTATGCAAGCAACATAAGTGTCCATTAACAGATGAGTGGATAAAAAGATATGGTATGGATATACAATAGAGTATTATGAATCCATAAAAAAGAATGAGATCTTGCCATTTGTGACAACATGGATGGACTTACAGGGTATTAGGCAAAGTGAAATAAGTCAGATTTAGAAAAACAAATATTGTATGATTTCACTCATATGTGGAATCTGAAAAACAAAACAAATGAATAAACAAACAAAACACAGACTCAAACCAATAAATATAAAGAACAAATCCCTCCCTGACAGAGGGAACAGGGGTAGGAGGATGGACAGAATGGATGAAAGGGAATGGGAGATACAGGCTTCCAATTATGGAATGAGTATATCATAGGAATAAAAGGTACAGCATAGAGAATATAGTCAATGGTATTGTAATAGCGATGTATGGTAACAGTTAATAGCTACCCTTGTGGTGAGCATAACATAACACGTAGAGATTTTAGATCACCATGTTGTTCACCCGAGATTAATATAACATTGTATGACAACTATACTAAAATAAACATTTTTTTAAAAAGCCAGATGCATAAATACGGAAAACAAACTGGTAGTTGCCAGAGAGAAGGTGGCTGGGGGTAATGGGAAAAATAGATAAAAAGGATTTAGAGGTACAAACTTCCACTTATGAAATAATAAGTCACAGGGATGAAAAATACAGCATAAGGCATATAGTCAATACTATTATAATAATGTTGCATGGTGACAAATTGTAACTACATTTATTGTGGTGAATTTTCTGTAATGTATAGAACTGTCAAATTACTATTTTGTACACCCAAAATTAATATAACATTCTATATTAATTATACTGCAATAAAAAAGAAATGAGAGAGGAAGTTACTCAAGAGAATATGAGAAGAAGTGACAGAAACTGAAGATGGAATCTGGAAAACACTTAACACTTAAAGAATAGATAATGGCAGAACCTATGAGAGGAAAAATATAATCATGGTATTTTAGAAATTCTGCCAGGCAATAGTTTCAAGATGGAGGAATTAATCAATAGTTATCAATGTCACAAAAAGTGGTGCCTGGCTTGCTCAGTTGGAAGAGTGTGGATTTCTTGATCTCAGGGTCATGGGTTCAAGCCCCATATTGAGTGCAGAGATTACTTACGTAAATAACAACTTTAAAAAATAATAAATGCACAAAAAATTTAAGATAAGGAGAGAAATATATCCATTATATTTAGAAATGAAGATAGTTTTGACTTAGCTAAGAGAAATTTCAGTGGTAATGAAATGAGATAATGGTAGGAGAAAAAATGAATGAATTAGGACTTTTGGTTTCAGTCCCAACATGTAAAAAGCTTAGAATTCATCACTCTTATCCTTACAACAACAAAAAAAGTTGAACAAACTAAAAATAAATGATTTCTGTTGGACTTATCAGAGAACTGAGGTTTCAGGGAACATCATTACCTCAAAATTGGACAGAAGGATCATTCAGGAAGAAAGGGACCAAATATATTTATCTGAAGTAGAAGCCTTTGGAACCATAAACTGATAGGAACACTTAAAAAGTAATTTTGGAAAATTGCTGGAGGATGACAATGGACTAGTCTGAGTGTGAGAAACCCCTGGGAACCTCCATAATATGGGCACTCCTTCCAGGTGATGGTCCCAATAAAGATTTCTCCCTGAACTGGTCACGGTGAGGGAGGGATTCCACTCTAGGATTACAGGGGGTAACCAAACACATAACATTTGACCCTAGACATATAAACTTGACTGTAATTTATTAGCCACATATACTCATAGCCCTTGAGTGAAGAATACTGCACGCAATGCAGGAATACATGGGGGTTTCACTTGGAAACAGAATGAACAATCAAGTGCTGTAGGAAGCAAGCTTTGCAGTAGCAAGGGGGTGGGGTAACCCTAAGTTCCTACATAAGAATGTGATTGGCTTGTTTTACTAAGTCTGTCAGGGAACTGAATCCATTACTTGGGTAGGATAAACAGGAACAGCATCTCGTCCATTTGATAGAGAGGGTTGTTAGGTAGGAGATTTTATTCAAGGGAGCAGAGTGAGGAGGATATAATAACCAGGTTTTCTAGTTTCTGTACTGAATGCTTTGACCCCTGGGCCTTGCTGATCCTTGAGGGACTACCCCTCTTAGGGTTAGCCAATTTCTAGAGATAGTGAAGGACTTGCCTGGCTTACCTTTCATATGCAAACCAACAAATTCAAAGCCAATATCTTCTGAATTTGCTAAGTTTTTATACTTCGGACCATTATTCCCCTGCTGTAGTCACCCCAGGATAAGGGGCCAGACAACTAGGGATAGTCTCTATACCCCCAAGCCTGTTGTAATTATTCAAACTAGCCAATTCTATTACCCTGACTCACCTGTTTCTTCCTTACCTACATTTCCCCCCTTGCTCCTTCTGTCTCCTGACCAATGCTGGTGCTTCCCCATGTGGCCCTGAGTTGTGTGCTATGCCTCCTATTTCTAGGGATCTGTGAGTATTAAAGTTTCTTCCTGCATGATAGTCATGTCTGTGACAGCATGTTTTACCACACCTGATTAAAACAAATCCTAACTACCTTTAAACAGAGGAGAAATTGGGTTAGGCCATTCAAGGCCCTCCTGGTCATACCAAACGCCATGGAAGCACATGATTTTAGTTTTTAACCTTACACTTCAGGCAGGGGTACTAATAATCAACATGAACTATGTTCAGAACCTTATCAGAACAAAAACTATGCTCCAGAGGAAAATTTTTGGCTAAAACCTATCCTAATTGGAGGAAGAGTATTTTTTCCACTTCAGGCTTATCTAACCTTTCTATCTCATAAAAAGGAAAAAAAAAAAACTCAACATGAGTCAAGATTTAAAGAGAATAGATAGAAACAAAAGAAAAAGACAAACAAAAATCTATATCACTGGAGAAACACTTGCAAAAGTCATAAACCCAAGACACAAATCTATTACAATACTGAGACTTAACTGGAAGACTACAGAATGCCTCTCTCCCCAAACTTCACTATCATACCAGCAGGGCTCCAGCATAGTGACAGTGAATCACAGCTGGAAGAACTGCAAGACACAGACTCTCTCTAAGGTGGAAACATTAAGAAATCCTAAATTCAAGAAGGGAGAAAAATCAGGACACTAGAAAAGGAGAAGTCTATGACACCTATAGTTACAGAAAACATTAAACACACCCCTCTTCTAGCCAGGTCACCAGATGTCCTCATACTAAAGACTTAGTTACCTCAATTCTTATTATCTAATCTGAGATGCCCAACTTTTCACAAAAATTACAAAGCATGGCAAATGCAAGAAAAAATATGGAATGAAGAGACAAAGCAATCATCAAAACCAGGCTTGATATGACACAGATTTTGGAATTATCACATGGGGAACTTAAAATAATGAGTAATATGTTAAGGGTTCTAGTGGTAAAGTAAACCAACATCTGGCCAATGTAAGAGATGGAAACTCTTAATAAAGAACCAAAAGGCAATGTTAGAGATCAACAACACTGTAACAAAAAGGAGGATGATTTTGATTGGCTCAACAGTAGACACAAGACAGATGAGGAAACAACGCAACACAGATGAGGAAACGATCAGCAACTGTGATGATAAGTCATCAGAAACTTAGCAAACTGAAATGCAAAGAAAATAAAAGAACTTAGAAAAATAGAACAGGCATCCAGGAAATTTAGGACAATTCTAAAAGTGTAACTTGTACATAGTTGGCATATCAGAAGAAGAAGAAAATAAAACAGAAATGAATTATAACCCAGAGCATAAGATAAATATTCACGAGTCTATCATGATATAAATAAATGACTAAATAAATTACTAATGGGGGAAACAGATAAAATGTCCATACAGAAAAATTCCAAATAATTATTATAGATTCTTTATCCTAAAGATGGAGCGTAATTTCTCCTTAAAATTGGCTGTGCATTTCAAAGAGTACTGGTGACAGGAGGAAAATACAGTCTTCTCTATAAATTGTTTCAAATTGGATCTTCATGTGCATTAAAATAAATTTTGGTCCATACCTTATACCATATACAAAAAATAATTCAAAATGGATTATATACTTGAATGTAAAATCCAAAACTTGAAAACTTTTAAAAGAAAACTAAAGAGAAAATCTTTGTAACATTGGGTTAGGTCAATTTTCTTAAATGTGACACCAAAATCATAATCTTTAAAATAAATATTTTTAATATATTTTTATAAATCCAAATTAAGAACTATTTTTTATAAAAATAATGTTGAAAAAGTGGAAGGACAAGGCATCAACGTGGAGAAAGTATATGCAAATCATAGAAATGTTAAGGGATTTGTGTTCATAACATGTAAAAACTTACAACTCAAGAGTAAGAAGACAGCCTTGTAGTAAAAACTGACAAAAGATTTGAATAATTGCTTCACCAAACTGGATATACAAATATGCACATGAAACAATATTCGACATTATTAGTAGTTAGGAAAATGCAAATTAAAGCCACATAAAAATACCTAAACACCTACTAGAATGAATATAATCAAAAAGGTTTTCTAAATGTTAGATAGAATGTAGAGACATTGGAATTCTCATGCACTACAGGTAGGAATGTAAAAATGGTACAAGCACTTTGGAAAAAGTTTGTTAGTTTCTTTAAATAGTTTTAAGCATACACTTAGCATACAACACAGCAATTCCACTCCCAGGGATCTCCCAAAGTAAATGAAAACATATGACCAGATAAAGACTTGTACATGAATGATTATAAAAGGATTATTTGTGATAACCAAAATCTGGGAAAAATCCAAGTCTCTATCAATAGATGAACAAACGACCTGTGGTATATCTGTATAATAAAATATCACTCAGAATTAAAAAGAAACAGAAGTGATACACGTAAAATACAAAAGAACCTCACAATACTATGCCATCTGAGAAAACCTAGATACAAAAACTACATATTAAGGATGCCTGGTGGCACAGTCAGTTAAGTGTCTGCTTTTGGTCCAGGTCATGATCCCAGGGTCCTGGGATCGAGTCTTGAGTCAGGTTCCTTGCCCAGAGGGGAGCCTGCTTCTCCCTCTGCCTCCTGCTCCTCTGCTTGTAATCTCTCTCTTTGGCAAATAAATAAATAAAATCTTTAAAAAATAAAAACAGCATATTGTACAGATATAATTATTTAGAATTTCTAGAAAATATGAAACTATAAAGACGGAATCAGATCAGTGGTTGTCTAGGGTTGGGAGTGAGAACTCTAAATGGCATGATGGAAATTTTGGGGGTGATGGAAGTGTTCTAAAACCAGAATGTAATGATGGTTGCACATCTCAATATATTTACTAAAATTCAGAACTATATACTTAAAATAGGTAAAATTTCTGGCCTATAAATTGTATCTTAATAAAGCTATTTTAAAACACAGTATTTTTTAAGGATGCCAAGATTGTACTTAATTGAAAACTGACTATGAAAGGAAAGAGAGAAGCATCAGATAGAAAGTAAACAGCCTTGATGGAGATTTATTTTCCCTTATAAAACTGAGAAATCATTGAGCAAATGTAGTACAAAGAAGTCAATAAAGAATAGGAGGTTAAAAACATAAGGAAGAGAGAAAATAATTAATGGATCTGGATCCTTGAAGAAGCTTTCAAAAGCAAGTAGACAGATTCACTTTAGACAAAAAGGATTACCTCATCCTCTGCAATGGGAGAGGAGATGGAAAAGACAGATGAAGTTAAAGAAAACAAATGGTGGTGATGGGGCAAAAAGGCAGCAAGAGTTCTATCCTGGTGGTGTCACTTACTTAGAATTAAATGGAAAGAAAAATAAATGCCTTAGTCATTCAGAGTCTTCCTAATGGTTATGGACTCTTCAATTAGCGAGTGTGAATGCAGAGTGGTGTTCTTTCTAGCTGCAGTGAATTTATACCTGTAGTTATAACAATCCAACCTGGCAAAAATAATCTTCAGCATCAATCGACTATGAGAAGTGTGTACATTTGGGGGTTTGAGTGCTGAAGAGTTTAGAAAAGCACCTGATTGCAATTGAAGAGAAAGCTGATCGGAATCTATAGGATTGCTGAGAACTTGACCTAGAGCTGAGCTTGAAGGCAAAGAGTAAATAATTGCCTCATTTCTCCTGCTGGGTGTTTTCCTTCAGCTCTACTCCATAGCATAGGGTGGATAAGAAAAAAGCTGATAGTTAGATGGATCCATTAATGCTCCAAGTATTTCCCAAAGGTTTCTCTAACTGTTTTAAGTCAAGTTGATTGCTCTATCATCCTCACCTTTCTCTGCAACTAGTCCCCACTTCAACCTCCTGGTTTTATCTGGCACTATATGTTACTTCAAAGTCCTCTTTAATTATTTTACTTGTGCATGTCTCTTCTCTGCTAAGAGCATTATGTGCAGGGAAACAATTTCTTTGGCTTTCTTGGAGTCGCACTTTAGTGCTGAGCAGTTAGTAGTAGTAAAAATTTGTTAAAATGCAAATAATTTAAAATTATTATGGAATAGCTACAAATAAGCTATTTGGAAACAAAATCTTTTCTAAAATATTGGTCATAACTATATGTTTCAAATCTAATTTCTAATTTATGTTCTGCCACCAAAGAGCTTGATGGCTTTGGACAAGTGACGTAACTTCTATGAGCCTCCATTTCTTAATCTGTAAAGTGATTGGGTTGACTTAAATAATTTAAAAAATTAACAATGATTTTTTTCTAACTCAAATGGAACAAAGGAACTGATGCTAATTGTTTAAAAACCAAAATAGGTAGATGGCTATAAGAAAGACGAGAATCAGTTTTGTTTATTCCTAGATCTACTATTGCAATTTCATGGCACAAAATATAAGATATATAACATTATTCTGTATTTAAATATTCTTCTGGAAATTAATTTTTTGAAAATATTCACAAAAATGTATTTACAATGTCAAAAACTGGAAACAATCCAAATGTCTAGTTACTTGTTACTGGATAAAGAAATTGTGATATATACAGTGGAATGCCTTTCAGCACTAACAAGGAATTAGTCACTGACACACGCAACAACACGAATGAATCTCAAAATTCATGCCAAGTAAATAAGCCATACACAAAGGCTAAATTCCATTTACATGAAATTGTAAAGAATTTAATATAGAAAAAGGAAAAGATAATATTTCACAGAACGGAAGGTAGATTCTTAGGTGTCAGTAATGGATGACAGAGATTGTCCAGAAAGGAGCAGAAAGGAACATTGGAAGTAATGGTATTCTCTTATATCTGCATTGTAGTGGTAGATGTATGCATGTAAATAATGTCAAAAATGACTGGCAATTGGCATACGCTTTCAATGTCATATCCCATTCCTCCTGGGTAGGAAATAAAGCATAGGAAGAAATGAAGGAATGATATGTCCTTCATCTCATTGCTGAGATTAAGGGTAACAAAATGAGTTCATAATGCCCTAAAAAACAAAAAACAAAAAACCCTCAACATTCATATGTCTGACTATATGGGATTGAGAGTAAAGAAAATGACGGTGGGGTTTATTCTTGGATAGGAAAGCTCTGAAGTAGATAGCTGAGGAGATTAGAACACATCCACTATGGTTGATCATGGAATTCAGATGGCACAAAGCAAAATAAAAACAGAGTTATACTAGATGCAATGAAAATGAAAGGTCAAATGCAAAAGAGAGAATAGGTGAGCTGTAGGTGCAGGAGAAAGAAAGGTGCAGATATACTGCAAATGATGAATAGTTTGCAGAAATGAAATTGAGATATTCAGAGCAAAGACATTGAATCCAGAATTTTGGAAGATATGAAAAGTGGAAGTTGAGGCTGCTAACATTTATTATAAAGGGCATGTGGGAAATTAACCTTTAAGTCAAGTAATTACATATTTGAAAAAAGATTAAAGAATAGGTTAGGAAGTGAGTCTCCTATAGGCAGCGTATAGCTGTGTCTTTTTTATCCAATCGCCCTATGTCTTTTCATTAGAGCATTTAGTCCGTATACATTTGAAGTAATTATTGATAGGTATGTGCTTGCTGCCATTTTGTTACTTGTTTTATGGTTGTTTCTGTGGTTTTTCTCTATTCCTTTCTTTTGCTCTCTTCCCTGTGGTTTGATGGCTTTCTTTAGTTTTATGTTCGGATTCCTTTCTCTTTATTTTTCATGTATCCATTATAGGTTTTTGATTTGTGGTTACCATTAGGTTCATATATAACACCTTATGTGTATAGTAAGAATTGATTTTTAATGAAAATTTTTGTTCTAGTATTTGATTTTGTTGAAAGAGAAAGCAATTTCTAAGAAACAAAAGTTGACTTTAAAAATAAATGTAGTGATAAAATATATCACTGTGGAATTGAAATTGACAACTCAAAAATACAAATGCATCAATATTAACTAATTACACCCATGATAAATCTATTGCACATACATGAAGAAAATATAATTTTAATATAATGTCTCTTTAATATCTCAATTTTGAGTCTTTTGGAGCTAACTATAAGTTTGCTGTAATTTTTACTTGATGATGAAGCTAAAAACTATCTATGGAGTTAGGTTGTTTTTCTCTGAGAAAGTTGACCTAGGATGGTAGTAAAAGATAAGGAAATCTTATCCATATTAGAAAAGGATTGAGTAAATCTAATGAATTGCTTGAAGAATGGATACTAAACGATAATGTAGATAAAAGTTGAGGTTATCGATTTGTTCAAGTGGAACCTAAAGGGTGAACTAGAAATTATGGACACCTAGCATGAGCAGTACTTTTTTTCTAATCTGCACTGTCCCACAATGAATGATACCATTTCAAGAAGGCATTCAGCTTTGGGTCTCAGATGAGAGTGGTGAGACCAGCTGCCAGAGATACTTAAAAGGGATTCTCACTGTAGACAGGAAGTTATAATATTCCTTGTAGAAGTCTTTGATTCATGATAAAGTCTATGACTAGGAGATTAAATAAAATCTAAAGATTTCATAAGACTGTAATATATACTTTCTTTATCATAGTACTAAAAACCAATCAATTGTTTCATCCAATAAATATTTAATAATTATCTACTAAAGAAAAGTGAATTCTTTATAAAGGTGTTACAAAGGATTGACGCTAATAATATTTATTAAATCTTAACTCTTCACTACTTGCCAAGCAGTGTTCTAAGTGCTGTACATTAAAGGCATCTAATTGACAAAAAAAATAAAAACCTAAAATCTATCTGAGCTATTATACTATCCCCATTTTACAAAAACAAAAACTGGGACACAAAGAAATTTAAGAAGTTAACATAACTAATAAATGAAAAGGCCAGAATTTGAATACCAATGGTGTGATCACAAATCATAACTCCATTCATTATAGACACACCAGTCTTTTCATATGTATTTTTGTCTGAAGTCATCTTTTTTCCACTGATGTATTTATTCTAACATGGTGAAAGTAGGAAAGGGAGCAGGACAAATTATCTCAGCATCTTGATCACTGTCTGCTAGCTCCTTTGACAACATTCATTAATCTTTCAGAATCTTCCTCCTGGTTATAGGATTTTTCAATTAACTAGCATGAATACAGAAAAATGTCTTGACTAAATGAAGTTTATTTATACCTATAGTGTTACAATGCAGTATGGCAAAATGATCTTTAGGATCAATCAAGTCCAACCCCACAAGATAAAATATTCCATCTACTAGGAGAGGCAGAAGTAACTTTTACAAACAAAAGTTATCAGTTTTCTTTGTTTATAACAAAGACCAAACTGGTAATTATCTATCTAAAAATCTGGTTGAACGAAATAATCAGAATTATGAACAAAAATTTATGTAAAGTATGTTATTTATACTAGAAAATTTCAGAATTATCTAAATGTCCCTACAGAAGTATAATGGTTAAATAAAGAATTGTGGATCTATAAATAGATTTCATTGATCCATTGAAAATCATGTTTTGAAAAATTATTATATAATATGGGGGGAAAGGATCCCAATATATACGAAAAATAAATTAGAGGCATACATTCCAAAATATCACCAGTGATTATATCATGGTATGATTACAGGAGATTTTAATATTCTTTTTTGTGCTTCTGTTTTCCAAATAATCTATAATATGCATATTGTAGCTTTTATAATAAAAAACCCACATTAAAATAGAATTTAACAGTTGCTTTTTGAATAATAAAATGATATTTACATTTTATACAGTTCTATAAATAATGAGGATATGTAGGGAGCTTTATATCCAAACATACTTTAGCATGCTATTTTATTTAATTATTAAAAGAAATCTTTGAAGCTTCTGCTTCCAGACAAGTTCACATAACATATTGGATTTACCCTCCTGCTTGAAACAATAGAACAACAGGATAAAATACATGAAATAATGGTTTTGAAGATGCTAGACATCAGACAATGAAGGATATAAATTCCTGAGGAATAGGACCTAAATGAGATGATCCTTAAGATTGTCCCAGCTTACTGCTTTTTTTTTTCCCAGCTTACTGCTTTGAGAAATTTCCAAGACATGACACAAGAGTGTGGGAGGAGCCCAGGCAGAAGATAATGATTCCCTGAGGTAAAACAAGGATTTGTGAATCCAGGACACCAAAAAAAAAAAAAAAAAAAAAGGCCACAATTCACAGGACAGAGCACTAAAAAGAACTACACAGAGCAGGGACTCTGAATATCCACAATGTGTGAGGAAACTGAGGATCAAAACCTAAGAAAGAACCAGCCTAGAAGGAACAATACCAAAGCTCATACAATGCTGGCATAGTGCCTGTTTCCACAGTCAAACTGGAAAACATCACACTTTACTGGGCACTGGATGGAGTACTCATAAAGATTTTTTTCTCAGTAGTGGAGAAAATTAGACCTGGACTAAATGCTGGTCTGTTTCCATATAAAAAATCTTAAAAAGAAGACCCCCCCCCCAAAAAAAAAAAAAAAGAAACCATTTCAAGCAATTTCACTGCATTCCAGAACACACCTCAAGAATATTTATAGCAATACAAAAATATCCAGCTCACAATGAGGTAAGATCTACAATGTCTGGAATCAAATTTTTTTAAAAAATAATAGGCTTGCAAAGAAGCTAGGGAAAATAACTCACAATAAGGAGAAAATCAATCAATCAAAACTGATCCAGAACTGACACAAATGTTAGAGTTGGTGGACAAGGACATTAAAAGAGTTATAAATGTATTCAATTTGTTCAAAAAATTAAGTTGGGTAATAGGAAAATATTTAAATGAATCAAAGTAAATTTCTAGAGATGAAAACTACTCTGTTGAGAAAAAAATATTGGAAGACTAATTAGCAGATTAGAACACAGAGAAATAGCAATAAAATTATCCAAAATGAAACACGCAGAGGAACGAAACGACTAAAAAGAATAAGCGCTGTGTTAGTAAAATGTGGAGATAATTCATATAACAGTATATGTGTAACATATAACAGTAGTCCCAAAACAGAGGATAGAGAGGATTTATAAAAAAAATTGCCCCCCGAGAGTCCAAATTTTATTAATATTTTGAAACTGTAAACCCAGACGTGTATCTCAAGCACCAGAAATATGGAAAAAACTACACAAGGCACAAATTCTAAACACAATTTAGCAAACAAAATATAGTAATATATAAAAGGATAATAAATCATAATGAAGTAGCATAGTCCGAGGAATGCAAGGTTAATTTCACTTTTGAAAGCAATCAGTGTAATTCATCACAGTAACTGATTAAAAAAAATAATTATCTATGTGGCCATCTGTGATGAACAGACTCTAGGATAGTCCCCATGATCCTGACCAGAAGATATTTCACACCTGTGTGTAATTCCCTACTTTCGAGTGTGAGCAGAATCTGTCACTCGATTCTAATGGATAGAATTCCACAAAGGTGAAAGGATGTATGTGACAATGTGCATATGATTAAATCACATAAAATTGTAATATCAGTATTGTTAAAAGATATTCTTCCCTGCTGACTTCAAAGAAGGAAACTGTCATGTTGTTTGTTGCCATATGGAGAACGCCACTCAGAGAGGTGCTTAAGGCAGCTTTTAGGTAACAGCCAGCAAGATAGTGAGGGCCTAGGTCCTCTAACCTGCAAGCAAATGAATACTTCCCGGCAAACATTTGGATCTGAATTTGGATCTGAATTTGAATACAATCCTTTCTGATTCAAGCCTCACATCAGACTGTAGCCCAGGCCAATACTTTGACTGCAGGCTTGTGAAACCCTGAAGTAGAAGACTAAGCAAAGTAAGCACTGACCACACTCCTGATTCTCTAAAATTGTGAGATGATAAATACGTGTTGTTCGAAGTTGCTAAGTTTGTGATGTTATTGTTAGATAGCAATAGATAAATAAAATGTCATCTCGACAGGTGCAGAAAAAGCATTTGACAAAAATCCAAAATCTAGTTCTTATTTTTAAAATCTCATCCAATTGAGAATTAAAGGGAACTTCCTCAGCCTGTTAAAGAGCATCTACAGAACTCCTACAGATAACAGCATAGTTAATGTTGAAACACTGAAAGGCAAGAATGTCCATTCTCCTCACTTCTATTCAAGATTGTATTGAAGTTCTACCCACTGCAATAAGACAAGACAAAGAAATAAATGGCATTAGATAGGAAAGGAAGAAGTAAAACTATTTTTATTAACAATCAACGTGATCATTAACATAGACACAATACTAACACCCCAAAATGAAATAGATTTCATTATAAACCTAACATAATATGTACAATGAGGAAAACTACAAAACTCTGATAAAATAAATCAAAGAACTAAGTAAATGTAGAGATATTTCACATTCATGGATAAGTAGTCACAATACTGTCAAGATGTCAATTCTTCCCACATAATCTACAAATTAAATGTAATCCTAGTCAGAATCACAGCACATTATTTTGTGGACATCAACAAACTGATTCCAAGGTTTATATGGCGAGGCAAAGAGCCAGAATAGCCAAAATAATTTTGAAAGAAGAGAAGTAAGTTGGAAGACTGACACTACTCAACTTCAATATTTACTATAAAACCCCAGTAATCAATATAGGATTGTATAGGCAAAAGAATTGACAAAATAGATCCATGTAACAGAACTGAGAGCCCAGAAATAGACCCGTACAAATACAGTCTTAATATCTGTCAGCTTTGACAAAAGAACAAAGGCAATATATTGGAGCAAAGACAGTCTTTTCAACAAATGGTGTTGGAACAACTGGACATCCATATGTAAAAAAATGAGTTTAGACACAGAACTTCTTGTAAAAATTAAGTCAAAATGGATCTTATACATAGATGTGAAATATAGAACTATGAAACTTCAAAAAGAAGAAAACCTAGAAGGCCTACGTATGGCAATGAAGTTTTAGAAATTGAAATAAAAAATTTTAGATGCATGAAAGAAAAAATTAGTAACTTGGACTTCATTGATATTAAAAACTTCTGCTATGCAAAACACATTGTCAGAAGAATGAGAAGACAAGCTACATATTGGGAGAAAATATTTATTCAAGACACATCTGATAAAAGACTGTTCTCCAAAATATACAAAGAACTCTTAAAACTTAACAATAAGAAAACAGGGGCACTTGGGCGGCTCAGTTAGTTGAGCATCTGACTCTTGATTTTGGCTCAAGCCCCGCATTGGGCTCTTTGCTCAATGGAGAGTCTGCTTGAGATTGTCTTCCTCTCCCTCTGCCCCTTCCCCCACTCTCTCCCTCTCTCTCAAAAACAAATAAACAAATCTTTAAAAAAATTAAGAAAATAAACAATCCAAATAAAAAATGGGCAAATGTTCTGAACAGACATTTCAGAACCAAGGAAGAAGGCATATAGCATATGAAAATATGCTCAACATAATACATCCTTAGGGAATTGCAAATTTAAATAACAATGACATACCACTGTACACCTATTAGAATGGCCAAAATCGAAAACCAATACTGTTGAGGATGTGGAAGAACAGAAGCTCTCATTCCTTGCTGATGGTAATGCAAAATGGTACAATCACTTTGGAAGGCAATTTGACAATTTCTTACAAAACTAAACATATTCTTTACGTACTTTCCAACAAGTGTGGTTCTTGGTATTTATTTAGAGGAGTTAATAAATTTTCCATAAAAACTTGCAATGGATGTTTGTAGCAGCTTTATTCATAATTGCCAAATTTGGAAGCAACAAGATGTCTTTCAATAGGTAAGAGGATAAATTGTGGTACATCCAAACAATGGAACATTATTTAGTTATAAAAATTAAAATGAACTATCAAGCCATGAAAAGACACAGAGGAACCTTAAGTGTCTATTACTAAGTGAAAGAAACCAATCTGTGAAGGCTACATATGATTATGATTCCAACTACATGACATTCTGGAAAAAATAAAAATATGGAAAAGAGTTTAAAAGTTAGTGATTGCCAGGAGTTGGGTAGTGAGGAGGAAAGAATAGGCAGAGCACAGATGAGGTTTAGGGTAGTAAAATTAGTCTGCATAATACTATAGTAGCAGATATGTGTCATTAGACATTTGCCAAAACTCATAGAATATACAACATGAAGAGTGAACTGTAATATAAACTAGGGGCTTTGGGTGATAAAGATGTATCAATATAGGTTCATCATTTAACAAATGCATCACTCTGGTGGGAGATTTTGATAATGGGGACGGATGTGCATGTGTCTGGGGAGGGAGTATATGGGAAATCTCTCTACCTTATGTTCAATTTTGTTGTGAACCTAAAATTGCTTTAAAAAATCAAATTTAAAAAATCCTCCTCCCCCAAATATAAAAGCATGCTGATTGATTTTTATGTCTTTATAGCATAGGGTCTGAGTTAATTTTAACATAAGATGAAATGTACAAGCTTGCAAACCTTCATATTCTAATTTATACTAAGATTCAAATTAGAGTTATACTTGGGATCCCACTAAATTTCAGTAATGTATACCTTATACAATCGGATTAGTCATCATCCGTAAAATAAAGGACAAAGAGCTAAGATTCAGCTTAGCCATCAGAACTCTTGTCATGCCTAAATTTTCTATAGCCATGGCATCCATTGCCCTAAAATACTCCAGGGTGGGTGTGGGCACTATTGCCCAACAAGTAATAAATTTAAATAAAATTAATCTTTAGCACTTATAATCAGCTTGATAAAATGGGATTCCATGTACTCCCTGGTCAAAAATAATTAATACGGCCCCATGTAAATGAAAACAGGGCCTTTAAGGATTGAAATTTCTTATACAAGACCTATTTAGAAAAGAAGGAAAAGCACTCATTTCACTTCTCAGAATATACAATATTGGGTTCTTGAATAAGGCATTCAATAAAAATTTCACCTCCCTTATCAGCCTCAGGTTTCAGGCCTCATAAATGCCATGCTGGCTTAAATAAATTCAAGTTTAATTAAATCAAATATGGCATATTTCAATTGTCAGTCAAATATCAAAGGTGAATTACAGTAAAGAGCTTGATGCTATTCTTTTATTTCTGACTATTGACAGCTTTCAAGTCCTACTCATCCCCTACACACATACTTTCTCCTATTGTCACATTTCTGGGTAAACCCAGGTGCTCCTTCCTGCAATGCTTAAACCAGGCAAGCCCCAGCCTTTTTCAGGAGCCCTCACTCCAGCCCCACACCCTCCTAGCTATCTAAAGCCATTTTCAGACCTGCTTGAGAGCTTGCTCTGCTCTCCTCAGAAAGACCATGTGAATAACAAATCTCTTCATACCCTCTTGACACATTTGTGGCATTATCAGTCTTAACATTAAATCAAATTATGAGTAAGGAGTTGAGCCCATTTCCTATGGGATGACCATAACATGCACCAAGCCAATATTCTAAAGATCAGCAAAGAGAAAGAATCAAACATGCTGCCTTCTCTATATCAACTGTATTCCAGAATAACAAAATGCAGGAGAAATAAAAAGATGAGAAACATCAGATTGCAACTCTAATGGAATACTGGGCTTAGACAACAATCATCTGTGAAAAACATCAGATAAAAGGTTGATGGGAAACTTTATAATAGATAGATTAGGCTGGAACCATCTGAATTGAACTGATATCTGAATTGAACCAATAACCTTAATAGCCCTGAAAGAGAGACAACCAGCTATTACATGTATCCTGATGAATGCAATAGGAAGTACACAGCAAAAGCTGTTCAGTATCCTTACTAAAATTATAATAAGAATCTAATCAAGCTTTTAGATTCAATCATTAGCTAATAGAAAATGTGGTAGGTAGAAGAACTTGTTAAATTTCACCATGACTGAAATTACTGAAATATAGTATATGAAAATACCATCAGAAAAATCAGTGGATTTCTTTCCAAAAAATAGCATTAAAAATAAGAAAGAGAACTAGTATAGATAAGATATACTAACCTATTGAAATATGTGGACCTTGTTTGGTCCTGATTCAAGCAAATCAACTGTACACTGTTTCGAGTTAATCAAGGAAATTTGTACACAGATCAGATATTAGATGATATTGAGAAATTAAATATGGTAGATGTGATCGTGGTATAATGATTTTTTTAAAAAGGCTTATCTGTTATAATACAGACTGTAAAAAGGGAATGCAATGTGAGGAAGGAGGAGAATATTAGGGATATATGTTATTGAAAATTATTAGTGTCTTACCTGATACCTAATAAGTGGCTAGGAAGGGGAAGGAAGGGTACTCCACATGAACAAGTAGCACATGGGAAGCTGTGAATATCAGAAAGACCACAGTGTATCCAAGAAACTAAAAGACACAATATGGTTTTGTAGCAGAGCTTGAAAGCAAAGGGGTAAGTGAGAACACTGAAAGGTAATGGGAAGCTATGTCATTAACGGCCTTAAATATTATGATTAGGAGCAATAAGAAACCATCCTTAAGCAAGAGGATGTCATAATGATGTTTTTGCTTTAGCAATGTCACTTCAACTGTGTTATGTGGAATGGGTAGGTAGTATAAGATTTAAGGCAAGGAGACAATGAGTTAGAAGGCTTTTCAATAGTACCTATGTGTAGAAGGTGACAGTAGAGTTGATAAGAAAAATTTTAACAATATGAAGTAGAAGGAATTGGCAAGACTCAGTGATTGTATGTGAGGCATGAGGTTAAGGAAACAATATAGGCAAGGATGATCCCAGGTTTCTAGTTTGTGGAAATAAAGAGTAGCATTTTCTTTAAACTGAGATAGGAAACACAGAATAAAGAGCTGATTTTGGAACAAAGATCATTTGCAGCCTCACTGAATTTGAAATGTCTTCAACACACATAAGCTGAGAGTTATCCATCAGTCAGTTGGACATATGAGGTGGAAACCCAGAGACACATCTTTGACAATCATCAACACATACAATGTGCTTAAAACCATAGGGGTTCATGAGAAGGCCTGGAATAGTGTGCTTGGAAAGAAAAAAGCTGGTAAACAAACCTCAAGAATATTATATAACTAAGAATTAAGTGAGAGGAAATTCATTTTTAATCATCTGGTTCTAAAGTCTTGCGCTTAAAAATGGCTACTATTTTGTTAAGCTAATCAAGGGTGGATATTATGTCTTGTGTATTTGTGTTTGATTATTATTTTTAACTTATTATAAAATACACAAGAGATTACATGATTTTACTACTTTTTTATCCATTTTATTGTCAAGTATATCTTGCCATTATAAACCATGCCATTATGAACATAATTCCACATGTCTCCTTGAGCACATACACAATATTTTCCTTATCCAGAAGTTGGGTACAGATGCAAGAGTTTCCTTAGGGTATATGTCTAGATATGGAATTCATAGGTTGAAGGTGTAATGGTCAGTGTTCAACTGTAGGAAACAGAAACAACTTCAATTATTTTAAGGTGAGAAGTATGTGATATAGTGTATTAAGTGATTGCAAAATCATTGAAGAGGCTGAAAGAGTGGGCTCCAGACAGGAATAATCCAGAACCATGCCACCAAACGAGCCCATCCAAAGAATTTCACCATGGCTACACCCAGGAAAATAAGAAGTCAGTAAGCCACTACTGGAACCATTAAATTGAAAAACGAACCACTACCAGGATCAGGAAACCACAGTCTCTGAACTACAATTATCTCTTAACTCTAATGAAACTCGACATTTACTGCTGCAACAAAATAAAACAAAACAGAACAAAACAAAACCAGAACCAATGTTTGCATGACTTTGCCTGCCAACCAAAACAATACTTGAGGAATTGCCCCCGTATCACTTCTACTCTAAATATTGCTCAACTGTATCAACAGACAAAACCGAATGTGCTTCTGAAGCTCTAACTGCATGGGAATCTGAGAAATGTTGATTTTAGCTGTCAAGCTCTAACGGAACAAAATGGCACAGTACACCAACATGGAAATGAATATTGTGGCACCTTCGCTATATCCACCACATAGCATCTGGGCATCTTAAACATGACCATACATTGAGAAAAAAAATCTCTGTCTTCGTCAATGTGAGCTATCATAACAAAATACAATAGATTGGGTGATTTAAACAACAGAAATTTATTTCTCACAGTTCTGGAGGCTGGCAAGTCAAGGATGAAGACGCCAGACTATTTAGTTTTTGGTGAGAGTTCTCTTCCTGTCTTGCAGATGGCCACCTTCTTGTTGTGACCTCATACAGGCAGAGCTCTTTGTCTCTTCCTCTTCTTACTAAGACTCTAATCCCATGGTGTGGGGTGGAGAAGGCATTCTCAGCATCTCATCTAACCTAATTATTTCCCAAAGGGCCCACCTCCAAATGCCATCACATTGGGGGTTGGACCTGCAACATTTAAATTTGGAGAAAAACAGTCAGTCTGTAACAATCTCCTACATGGTTTACCAATAGGTATTCCCACTACTAGTGTATGATTGCTTTTACTGTTCAACAACCTCTCCAACACTTGGTATCTTCAAGGTTTTTGTTTGTTTTTATCCATCTAACAGGTGCAAAATTGTATCTTATTCTAGTTTTAACTTGTATTTTTTGATTACTTATTAGGCTAAACATATGTTCACATGTTTGTTGGACATTTTAATTTCTTCTTAAGTTTAGATATCTTGTTATGTTTTTCTATTGAGTCGTTAATCTTTATTGTAATGATTTATAGGCAGTCTTTTTAAATTCTGCTTCCTAATTCTCTTCTGATTATATGCATTGAAATCATCTTCTAGTGTATGGCTTACGTTTTTACTTTTCTGTTATCATTATGCCATATTTTCATGATGTACTTTTAAAATTTTAATTTATATGTAAAAATTAATAAATGTAATTTAAAAACTTAATTTTTTCTTTATAGTGTATTCCTTTTGGATTCTATTTATTATATTCTGCTCTTAGATTTATTAGATGATATTTTCTACCAGGGAAGTTCTTCATAACTTCTAAAAGATATAAAGATTTAACTTGTACAGTAGGTTTTATTAATCTCATATTAATTCTTGGGTATGATGGGAGATATGAATTCAATATATATTTTATTCCTTATGAGTGAATCATTGTTTGAGCGTCATTTTTCTGACTAGATCAACCTTTCCCTACTGATAGGAAATGCCTCCTCTGTCATATGTCAGGTTTCTGAGTCTGATTCTGAGATCTCCATTCCATCTATTTGTCTATTCCAGCACCACACATAAATGTCTTAATAGCTCGATAACTTTTTACCTTAAAGTCGGTTTTGTCTGAGTTTAACATAGCATCCTCATTTTGCTTAGTATTTGCCTGTCGTGTATTTTTTATTATTTCACTTCCAATTTTTGTGTCTGTTTAAGTACATTGTTGGTTTTTTTAATGACGTATAACTTCTTTTTTCATATTCAAGTTTGACCATTTCTTTTTTAACTGGCAGGTTAGTCTAGTCATATTTATTGTGCTTACAGATATATTTCCATATATATTTCTCATTTTGTTCTTCCTATTAGCCTTATTTCTATAGTTTGGTATTTGTCATTTCCTGCCTTCTTTTGGAAGTTATTATTATTCCATTTCTCTCTCCCAACTTATTTGAGAGTTATTCCCTCTACTTTTATTATTTTAGTGTTTAAAATCTCCTTTGAGCAGTTTGACATGTGTATACAAGGTTAAAATGGGACGCTTTCTCTTTTAGGGTTTCAGCTTAAAAAAACCCCAAGACCACAGCCAACAGATGCAAGTACTTTCATAATAAATTCTGTACATTTCTCAGTGCTCATCAAGATAAGAATATTCTTAATCCCCTTTACCTATTTCACCCATACCCCCTCCCACCTCCCCACTGGCAACCATCAATTCATTCTCTACAGTCAAGAGTCTGTTTTTTTGTTTTGTCTCTTTTTCTTTTGTTCGTTTGTTTTGTTTCTTAAATCCCACACATAAGTGTAATCATGTCGTATTTGTCTTTCCCATCTATCAATGGACACTTGGGTTGCTTCCATATCTTGGTCATTGTAACTAATGCTGAAATAAACATAGGGATGCATGTATCTTTTTCAATTAGTGTTTTCATTTTTCTTAGGTAAATACCCAGAAGTTGAATTACTGGGTCATATGCTAATAATTCTATTTTTAATTTTTTTGAGGAGCCTCCATACTGTTTTCCACAGTGGCTGCACCATTTTGCATTCCCACCAACAGTGTACAAATGCAATAGATGCAAGTACCTCCATATTTTAAAACAAATATGTTAGATAATTTATGAAGAATTTGCAAACCTGTTCTGCTACCTCTATATACCTCTCTCATATACCAAGCCATATGAGAGAAGGCTGGGAATTCATTAGCAGTAGATTAGAACTAGAAAGTTCATTGGAAGATGTTGTCTTTGCAGTGCTGTTCACTTTCCCTTTGCCCCATGTCCACCAAGCCAAGTGAGATGGAACTAGGGGTCACTACAGAAATACCTGGAAAACTAAGTTGTACTACCTGCAGTTTGAAGATCACAAAGCTGCTGGAAATTGACTTCCTCTTTGAGAAGTCTAAAGGTGGGTGCTACATGGAGCCACACTGATACAAGGGCATGTAGACTCGGCTATGGTGAAACAAGCCATCACTTGGCCTAATGGTTCTGTGGAGAGCCAGACTTGCATGGTTTTTAAGCAAACCCTTCTTACCCATGAGGTCCAAGAGGGGCAAAGTAACCCAACAGAGGAAAGTCTTTGTGTAGGATGAACTAACAGAAGACAGAGCCTCAAGAGAGAGATACAACACCTTTCTGGTTGTAGAGGGTACATTTCCCATGTTAAAGCATAAGGAAAAGGAGTTCTGCCATAAGGAAGAGTCTCTGAAAACCCACAGAACAGCTACATGAGAGAAAAGACCAAGATTTATGTATCTCCTAAACATATGACTAAACATTTGAACCTAAAAAACACTGGAACTCAAACCTAAAATGTAATATTAAATGTTTATTACATTGAAGAGCAGCAACTCACTCTAGTCAACATGAAAAATGTGGAACATCCAATGGAATCTAATACTCCAATTATTTCTTACTTTTTTCCTCTGTCCTAGTCACCTTCTTAGCGATGTATCTCATAAGCTACAAACATCAAATATTTTACAGATGATAAACAGGATGTTGTCTGTTTTTAATAAGTCCTTAAATGGCCAATTTACCCTATTACAATAAAGTTGTTGTAGGAAAAGATTATTATAGTTGATGGCCACGAGCTGACTGAATAATTATTTATGTGATTGTGAATTGCAAGATATTTGAATAAAATAAATGGATAACTACACAGACGCTCTTTTAAAAAATTTTTAAATAGGTGTTTTTTTTAAAGCTCTCAATTTCTTCTGTATTTCTCAAATCGTTAATGGGGTCTTTGATTTTCAACATGAAGAACATCCAAAGAACTCAGAACACATGATGCTCTCTAGCACTACAAACTTTCACAAAGTAAACATGTACTCCTGCAACATTAGACTGACTCAGTGATGGAGGAAGGATAATGCAATTTGTGTGGC
The DNA here is from genome assembly GCA_028534135.1 of Potos flavus. NCBI lineage: Eukaryota > Metazoa > Chordata > Mammalia > Carnivora > Procyonidae > Potos > Potos flavus. Next base: position 85,348,219 of record CM052900.1, on the reverse strand, counting down.
CATCACTTAGCAGCTGCCATTACCAGCCAGTCACCATCATTGCCAATGTTCTGTTTCTTCTTTTAGGCTCTTTTCTGAAATCTGAAACTCAATTGACATTTGCTAAAGTGTAAAGTTTCCAATAAGCTTTGGCTCATTTTGGTGTGAAATTAAACTCTTCAAACTGTGTGTGGATCTAGGCTAGATTCCAGCTTCTTATAGTCCCTATCTCTATCCATCCTCAAGAATCCTCCTCACTACCACTGTCTCCTTATGGGGAAATCCCTTTGGCTTGACTTATTCCTTCTTGCCTAATGTACAAAAGCCAGGTGGCCTTCTTCCCAGACTTAATTCATTTGCCAATGCTTTCTGTCAACTTCTAAGGAGGACAAAATAGGGGAATCCTTTCCTCTTGTAATTTTGGAAATGTTGTAAGATTTTATTTTAAAGAATATCGAAGTGAAAATATCTGGGATCTCTAAATTTTCTGTCAATCTTCTGATTGTCTCTGTAATTAGTTGAAGTAAAGTGCTACAATAGCTGCAATTCTTCTGACAAAACTTTAAAAAACTAACAATGTAGCTTGTCTTTGAGGTTTCACATATGTGTAAGATATAACAATAAAGTTGAAAAGAGTGAGCCCCAACCAGGTAAAGACTAAAAAAAATAAAATAAAATAAACTATTTTTTCCTAACTTGTGTGATTTATAATAAGAGTGAAGATTGATTTGAATTTTAAAAGAGTAAGAAAATCATTGCTTTAAGTTCCTAGCACATAGGAACAGGATTATAACAAAATAGACACAAAAGGTCATCATTGATTATGAGACTGTGATTGTTTGGGGACTCTTTCACACAGATATGTTAAACAAAAAATTTTTTAATTAAAGAAATTTAAACAGAAGCATTAAATACCAACACAGTGAGGTTCTTCTCCCAGAAATTTGCTGGGAAAAAAATGATTTCCATCCACAAACCAAAGGTTCAGACAAAATCTGTCTTTCTGCTTCTAAGGAAAATAATTTTTGCCTAAAATATTTCTGTAATTCTCAGGGAGCCTGTGTGGCTCAGACCATTGAGCTCGAAACTCTTGGTTTTAGCTCAGGTCATGATCTCATGGGTCATGGGATTGAGTCCCCTGTAGGGCTTCACACTCAGTGAGAGTCTACTTGAAGATCCTCTCCTTTTGCCCTCCCCCCTCAAATAAATAAATAAATTTTTTAAAAATTAATATGCTTCTGTAATTCTCCAACTGAGCTAATTGCTGCTCCACTCTATATCACTTGCTTGGCTATGTCTGAATCATACTTCCTCCTTTTCATTTTCCAAACCCTTTAAGGTCGACTGATACCTTACGCTAGGCAGTTATGAATAATTTCTTATTCTGGTATAAGCTCAGGATTGGCATAGTTCCCTTCCATGCGGTAACTCAGAGATCTAGGTTGCTTCCATCTTCTAGCCATGTAATCCAGAACATGCAGGCTCTAAAGTCACCACAGCAGGAAAACATAAGGATGAGGTGGCTCACTGGGTCTTCATCCTGTGAGGTGTACACTCACCTCTCATTGGCTAGAATCATACATGCAAGGGAGGCTGGGAAGGATAGAGGAGTGCATGCTTAGCAGTTGAGAGTGCATCATTTCTGACACAAGACTGAACTTCTGGAGATATGTTCATGCTTTCTCTCTTTACCTGAGATTTCCTAATCTATGGTTGTACTCACCATGAAAGAGCACTGTGTGTGTGTGTGTGTGTGTGTGTGTGTGTGTGTGTGGTTTTATTCCAATCTTAGCATCTCTTGCTCTTAGAGTATATTGAATTTCTCAGTTACTTGGTAACACAGTTTTTAGTAAAATTTACTCTTTCCAGATAATTTGAGTTAGGCTGAAGGCAGGGTGGAGGTGAGTGGCCTGTCAATAGAAGCCCAGCTACCTCTTTTTTCATGGACAAAGAAAATGAAATGTGGGGCGCAGGCATGGAGGGGTTTTTTTAATTTATCTAAAGAGTTTTTCATGTAAGTCCAGTTCTATGGACACAAGAGAGTTAAAAAAGACAAAGTCCTGATGTATTCATTTAGAATGCACCACGGTAAATCTACTGCATGTTATTACTTGCCAACATATATTTTTCATGTTTTAATAAATCACAAGACAGCATTCACAGTCTGACTCACTTGGAAAAAGTAGAAAATAGTTATCATGCTCTTTCAGAAAATGAATTCTCATCAACTAGCCTAGCGACCAGTTAAGCAAAAATGAATATGAAATTGCCAATATGGTATAGGAGGAAATGTGTGCTGTTATATTAAAAACATCTTCATTTCACATGGGCAGCACTCAGAACCACCAATGGATGATATTCAGCCTGAGTTAAAATGGATGCCAGCCCAGAATGGAGACAATTTGGTGAGAAAAAGAAAAACAATAGCAGGGGGCTCCTGAGTCGTTCAGTCAGTTAAACTTCAGACTCTTGATCTCAGCTCAACTCTTGATCTTAGGATCATAAGCTTGAGCCTCACCTTGGGCTCCATGCTGGCCATGGAGCTTACATTAAAAAAAGAAAAAGACATAAGCTTTGGAGTACCTGGGTGGCTCAGTCAATTAAGTGTCCAACTCTTGATTTCAGCTCAGGTCATGATCTCAGGGTCAGGATTGATCCTCGCACCAGACTCCACACTCAGCACAGAGTCTGCTTGTCCCTCTTCCTCTGCTCCTCACCCCAAATAAATAAATAAAATCTTTTACAAAAAGAAAAAGAAAAACAATAGCAGTACAACAACTAAATGACTATAGTGCAAGACCACGATGTTCCCCCAGGTTAGGTCAGGTCGTTTACTTAGGCAGATCATCATCCTTGCAGACTTTGCTTCACATCTAAAAGATAAGCAAATTGATAAAGAATAAACCATAGTATGGCCTTCCTGCCACATCTACAGAAGAATGCATGTAATTCACTGGGCCCCAGAGGTCCTATTGAGTCACAACCCTGAAAAATGTTTAAAAATATCCTATGGCGTCTAGCTAGTTAGTTTAGTTTGGTTAAACATTGGAATTCCCAACGCCATCCACGCATACACATATCCATACACACAGAGCACCACAATCACACACACAGATAAAAGATTATACATCTAAACTAGTGCTTCTCAACTGGGATGATTTTCTCCCCCAGGGGACATTTGGAAATTTCTGGAAAAATATTTTTCAAAACTGTATGGATCCTCCTGAAATCTAGTGAGTAGAGGCCAAGAGTGCTGCTAAGCATCCTACAATGCACAGAACAGCCTCCCATAACAAATAATTATCCAACTCAAAATTCCAGTAGTGCTACTGCGGAGAAATCCTAATTTATATGTTAATAATAATGTCTCCAAGTAATAAAATTAATAGTTATTATTGCTTCTTCTTTGTGCTTTTCTGCATTCTGGATTATTTATAGAAACTAGGGGCTTGGTTTTGTTAATTAGGGTAAAGGCAATTTCATTTGAAAAAAAACCCAATTGTTTTAACTTATTTGAATCAATTTAAATCAAAGATGTTTTACTCAGAAAACCTTGGGGATAGATAATGATAGATAGATAGATAGATAGATAGATAGATAGACAGACAGACATACATATAGGTTTCTGTTGTGTGACCTTCCAATTCCAACAAATTTGTACGGCTCTCCACTGTAATAGCTATTTTCCAACATCTCATAATTCCATTGTTGTAATTCTAAAACTAAATTTTCTCTTTTCCCAACATGACTTATCAAAGACTGCCTCTTCCCCATTGTACATTCTTGTCTCCTTTGCTGTAGATTAATTGACCATATAGGTATGGGTTTATTTTTGAGCTCTCTATCCTGTTCCATTGATCTATGTGTCTATTTTTGTGCAGGTACCCTACTATTGTGTTAGGGCTTTGTAGTAGATCTAAATATCTGGGATTGTGACACCTCCAACTTCATTCTTCTTTCTCAAGATTGCTTCTACTATCTGATGATACACTTATCATAGTGAGCATTGAGTAATGTATAGAGTAGCCAAGTCAATGCATTTTAAACCTGGAACTAATGGAATATTCTATGTCAATTATGCTTCAATAATAAATTTTTTAAAACCTGAATTTCCTATTTATCATCCTTACAGTATGCCCACAATGTGGGAAGATTTCAAGCACCAGATGGTAACCGGCCCAATCAGAAATTGGGAAAGACAATTCATTATCCTGAACTATCCCAAACATTGTAGGATTCCTATCATCTCTGTTCCCCACTTACTAAATGCTGGTAGGACCCCTTCCATTCAGTCATATTAACAATAAAAAATACTCAAATACATTTTCGAATAACTCTGGCTGAGAACCATTTGACAAGGTGGTTTCTGGTGGCTTATTCCAATCTTTTGATTCTTTGATCTCCCACATACCAAATGAAAAAACCAAAAACAAGCAAACAAAAAACTTTTCCTGATTCTTCCACTTTAATAAGACATGTTCCTTAAGTAGAACTGTCAATATTCCCAGACTTCTCTGGGAAAATGTCATTTCATAGATATACTTGGGTTTTATCAGTTAAACCAAACTAAATTGAAGAGAAAAACAATAGATCATAACTAAAGTTCTAAGTGCAACCAGTGGAACTGAATGTTTGTTAATAAATGTTGACATAGTGTGATTGGTAGAGCATTTTCATAAATTTGACATTTCTCTCTACTGTTATTATCTTGAATTTCTGCCTGATTGCCTCTAATTTCCAAGTCCTAAAGTAATTGCTATAAATAGCAAAAATTTCCTAATCTCCATGACATATTTTCCTACATTTGGTCAGGTGCATTATTGTCTAAAGAGTTACTTTTATAAATACTGCTACAGGATATCATAACTACATTTTTGTACTATTCTGAGTAAAATACTGCATCTAAAACACTCCATATTTTAAGAATTCAAATTTTATAAAATAGTAAAATAAAGTTTTATTCCATGAGGAGGATATATTTTTCTTAGGCAAACTGTAATCACAGAGATTATTCGTGACCTTGAAGTTATTTTATTAAGGTACAATAAAATCCTTTCAAAGCTCATCTTGTTGGTTGCCATGGAAAGGAAACAGTGAATGGCAAAAAAAAAAAAGAAAGAAAGAAAAATTGAGCACCTAAATTGGGGTACTAGAAGTATATTAGGCTGAGATGAAGAGAAAACTATCTTAAGTTAGAGTTACAAGCAGAAGAGAAAGAAAAGAAACAGACTTTTAAAAGTCTTTATGGCTTTTAAAAAAGTGAACTTTAAGCAACTAAGTATCTACATAAGCCAATAACAGTGGTACACTAAACTAATAGGAAGTTAATTTGATTTTAATTCAAAAAGACTTGGGATGTTTTGATCGGCACATATTTAAATTCTTTTGAATATATAACATATATGACAGGTAAAATTTAAGGAAAAAATACTTGATTCTTAGATTTAGAAACACTTTTACTGAGGCCTATATGATAGCCTGTCTTTAACCTTTTATTATGGGAAATTTAAAATAGATACAATAGTAAAGAGTATGCATGATGAACCCATGTGTATGTGTTATTCAGTGTCAACCATTGCCATCATGAAGCCAATCTTAGTCTTCGAATATGTTTTAATTTTGAGTAATGCCTATCTGACTGGATGGATTAGGAACATCTTCCCCAGAAAACCTGAACATAGCCTGGATAATCTCTGGATGTCCATCTTCAGTCTCTAAAGAATAGCTTCAGAAAGATTAAGATCCCAGATAAAACATCAAATTGCACACAGCCATCTACTTTTTATTCCTTCAAAAATTCTGCCAAAACACAGTAACTAGATTTTTCCCCCCAACATTTTCTCATAGTAACTAGGAGTACAGGAAACAGGACAATAGCAATAAGGTTTAGAAGCTAGAAACAGATGGAACAGTAGTATAAAGCTGAATCCTAAATGGGAACCAGGCAAGGCTGAAAGCCCTTTCATTTATATCTCTGAATCTCTGAAGAGTTTAGGAAAGGAAAGCTCCAGATTCCAGAATGCTAACGGTCATCTTTCACCTCCACACACATGAATAGATGATCATTCTTTACAGAATCTGACCAACCTCAGGTAAAAGTTTTAAAGATGGAGATATCATGGTCTTCACAACTAAACCATCCAGCCAGATAATCCCACAGCAAAACTCATAAATGGTGAACTCCCTTCATAGTCTCAAAGTTCCCAGAGTTTTGAGTACCCCACTTTTGAATATGAGACAACTGGCTATAGTAGACACCTGAGGAAAATGTCTCACATGAAAAGTTGAGATCAAAATAACCAAACAGGAAAAGCAATTTGAAGGAAAAATGGACTACAGAGTGGCAAGAACTTTAAAAATTAAAAATAAATAAATAAATAAATAAAATAAACCTCTATCATCAATACCCTCAGAGAGACAAAAGAAGGTGTTATGACCGTGAAACAAGAGTAGAATGTCATTTTTAAAAAAATCACTCAGAACAAAAAGAGAGTCCTTTGAAATGAAAAAAAAAAAAAAAAAAAAAAATATATATATATATATATATATATATATAGGATAGATGATGTGCAAAACTCAATAGCTAACACTGAGTATAAATGCCAAAATGGAAGTAAAGGAGGAAAGAAGGAGGGCGCCTGGGTGGCTCAGTTGGTTAAGCATCCGACTCTTGATTTCAGCTCAGGTCATGATCTCAGGGTCATGAGATTGAGCCCCACATTGGGCTTCATGCTGGGCGTGGAGCCTGCTTAAGATTCTCTCTCCCTCTCCCTACCCCCCACCCCGTGCTCACTTGTGTGCTCTCTCTCTCTCTCAAATAAATAAATAGAAGGAAGGAAAGAGAGTGGGGTGGGGTGTGTGTGTGTGTGTGTGTGTGTGTGTGCGTGTATGATGGGAGCAAGGGAAAACAGAACCAAACGCTTGCTTTCCATAGCAAGAAGTCAGTATATAATATCTAAAACTAAAAAATCAAAAAGTAACAATATAAGCATGTGATTTAGAAATGTGAGGTAAATACCTCACAAACATACACACTCTCCAAGACAGGATAGGTGATAGAGACAGGGAGATAGACAGATAGATAAACAGACATTTACAAGACGTGAAAATGATTTCTCTGAAAAGGGGAAAATGGACAAGAGAAAAAAGAGGAAGACTAAGTCTTTCCATGTCAAATCTTATTTATTGAATTAAGTTATTTGATTCTTAGACTGATTTCATTAGATTAACACTCGAAACACTTACAATTTTGCTTACAATTTTAAAACCGCAAAGTTGACTAAAAAAAAAAAAAAAAGAAGAAAGCCTTGTTCGATGTTTTTGTGTTACTTGTAAATTGATATTTGTGTTAATTTCATTTGGTGCGCCTCCTCATATAATCCAACCCCCCATTTTCTAACACTGCTGAGCAGCCAGCAGTTGTCTGTGTATGTGAGAAAGTTGCTACAAGGCTGATTTGAGAATGAGCTTTGACAAAAGTTATGAAAGTGAAACAGAAAACAACTGACCCACATAGTGTTTAATATGTCCACTGGGCACACAACATTTAATTAACTGAAATGTGTTGACAAAGTAAGACCTTCCTGTTGGCTCAACAATTTTACATCAAAAGAAGATCCTACGAAACACTGACTGAGATAATAAATTGCTGGAGTGCTTACAACCAGGTTCTATCTACATATACTCTGTCTTGGGAAGAGCTTAAAGAGCAATATGGAGCTCTAAAAACCACTAGCAGGCATTCATGAGATGATGATTTTCAGCCACTAGAGACTTAACATGAAAGGACAAGACCGAGTTGGCTGAGTTGGCTGCAGCCCTACTCTGAGTTATGTGTTGATGAGAAGCAGATCTCTGAACCCTTTGTGGCTATGTTAATTTCCTCTACCTCATTTTTTAAATTACTGACATATTACTGATGGCTCTAACCACCTCCATCTGCACCAGAACCCATGCTCTCATTCCTTCCTACCTCCACCACCATCAGAAAATACAAAAATACAGACATTTAAAAGAAGAGAAAAAAAAGAAAAGAAAAATATAGACATTCAGAGATCAGTAAACTGTGATTTAAGTCACAGGGAAACAATGTAGCAATGTGAAGCATAGCTGTTTGTACTCCTTGAATCCCATATTTTGGAATATGTCTGACAAGATGTGAGAACAGTGTGTTCTTTTAAGTAGATTAATATTTAATATGTATAGAGGGCTCATACTGTCATAAATATGCACGCAGAAGCTTCCTTCCAAACAGTTCAAAAGAAAATGCAAAGATGTCTAGCTAAATGAGCTAAAAATCAGGGCACAAAAGTAACAGGAGAATACCATTACTTACGATTTCTGTGGCCAGACATTCCAATCACTAATGTTATACTGGAATTAATAATCATCCTAAATTGTAGGATGTATTAATATTTAGTTATTGTACTAATTGTACTAATATTTAAGTTAATACAATGAGAATCACTTCAAATGGTTAATTTTATAATTAGTGTAGTTCTTTTATTGCTGGTTTAATTTATTTCCTTTGGTCTTTTAGTATAGCAAGCTCTGAGCAATCAACAGGAGGAAAAATGAAATAAAGTTTCAAAATGCATTCCTTCTAATTCTTTTGCGGCTTGTTTTTTAAAAGGTAAGTTACTAGGGCACCTGGGTAGATCAGTCAGTTAAGAATTTGCCTTCTGCTCAGGTCATGATCCCAGGGTCCTGGGATCGAGCCCCGCATGGGGCTCCCTGCTCAGCAGGAAGCCTGCTTCTCCCTCTTCTTCTGCCTGCTGCTCTGCCCAGTTGTGCGTCTCTCTCTCTCTCTATCTCTCTCGCTGTCAAGTAAATAACTAAAAATCTTAAAATAAATAAATAGAAGGTACGTCACTTATGTCCAAGACTCTTTATACCACCATTTTTCTGTGAGGTAGAGGTCATGTCTGTGGTTTAACATATATTTCTAATTTTCTCATCATTTAAAGACTGTAACAGGGTGATAATTGGTGTTACCAAATTGTCTGACATGGAGTGGGAAGAGTTCTGGGTCCTTTTACTCCATATAGGTAAAATACGTAAACTAGGAATTGTCAAATAATCCCTGTAGGCTCCAAATGATTATAGGTTCATTTGACACATGCTCACGAACTATTCTTTTCATAACTGATTTTAGAGTCCTGTCCAGAGGCAGTAGGGGAAGTACAGCTGATCAATATCTTTATACTTATTGACAATATAGATTATATCTATTTTTACATATTTTTCATGGTTCTTTTAAGACTTCTGACAGAGGTTCAGCAATATCATCTTCAAGTTTCCTGTTTCCTACAAAATACTTTGCCTGGATTTAGACAGCTGAAGCCCTCAGAGACTGCATAGAGGCCATTTCAGAGGTGCAAGGAAGCCTGGCCATTATGTACAAACTCTTGTCCGTCATTAGTTGAAGGCTTTCCCCAAAGAGATCAACTCAAATTTGTCTGGAATGCCCTTCCAGACTGAAAAGTCTCTACCTCTCCAAGGAATTTGGGTTTCAACCCCTTTCATTGATATTTGTTCTATACTTTTTATCAAAAATAAAAATAATTTTTCTTAGAAGATAAAAGCATAATTAGTTATTTCTTTGACATTGGAACTTCTATTTCTCAGATCTTTATTATTCTGCCTTTGGTTCCTAAGACAGCCATTTCAGTTGTCTCCAGCAATTTTCCTAAGCCTTAGTTTATTCTAGATTTTACAGTACTTTAGTTTAATCATATTCATCCTTACCTGGCTGTCCCTCATTTCTTGTTTTGCTATGTTCTTTCCAAATCTGACCCAATCTTAGAATGCCCGTCTTAGGTTGGGTTCTGTCAGAAAACCTTAAGAAAGGTCACGAGAACAAGGTCATCCTAGGAAGCACCCATAGAAGATAGAGAAAATGAGACAGGGAAAGGATGTAGTTCAATGTAAGGTGTATTAAAAAGCAAGATACTACTGTGGGTAGTAGTAGTAACTGAGGATCTGTTTTGCTAAGGAGCTTGGGAAACTCCATAAGACTACCTCAGGGCCCAAGGAAGCTTACATACTATCCATATTCTCGTCAACTATCAGTGAAGGCTTCTACCAAAGAAATTAATTATAAAAATATGTCTAGGCTGCCTCTTGCAGGCTGAAAATGCTCCAGATTCCCAAGAAAAGTCTCAAGCAAAGAGTTGCAGAAGTTTACAGTAAAAGTTGACCCAAGGGTCAGTTCTGCAAACACAGGAATTATATGTGTCCAATGGATATGAACAAGGATACTGACAGCATCTGCTACAACACACTAAGATGTATTAATATGTCTCTTTAGAAAACAGCCAGGTTTTTTTTTTTAAGTTTTATTTTATTTATTTTAGAGAGAAAGAGGAGGAGGAGCAAAGGGAGAGGGAGAGAGAATCTTAAGCAGACTCCACGTTCAGCATAGAGCCTGCTGGGGCTTGATCTCATGACCCTGAGATCATGACCTGAGCTGAAACCAACAGTCAGACTGCTTAACCGACTGCACCACCCAGGTTCCCCAGAAAACAGCCATTCTTTATTTTGATGAGATCATTTTCTATATCATTGTTAGAATGTGTTTCTGAGACTCCAAATCCTACTAAGACATCCCCTGTTACAACCTCAGGTCACAGAGTTCCACTATCATTCTTTCCATTTTTTTGGAAGTTGTATCTCTAGTGTCTAGGGTAAACATTCAAGTGATTCAATTGTTCTTTTCTCCCATTACTCTAGCATGGTAATGTCACCACCTCCTAGGGTCAGCTAGTGGGCAAGGATCTCGGTGTTATCATCCATAAAATGAGGATAATAGGAATATTTATTTACTAGGTTGCAAAGATTAAAGAGGTTAATATAAGGAAAATATATATCATGGTTCTTGTAAAATAGTAAACACAGTAGTGTTAGGTATTATAATATAACTATTATTAACTACTGCTTTCTCTAAAGACTTTTGAACTTCTTTTCTCTGGAGTGCCTGAGTGGCTCAGTCAGTGGAGCTTCTGACTCTTGATTTTGGCTCAGGTCATGATTTCAGCATCCTGGGATCAGGCCTGCATTGGGCTCTGTACTCAGCAGGGAGTCTGCTTGGAATTCTCTCTCTCCCTCTCCCTCTGCCCCTCCCCCGCCCTGCTCTCATGCACTCTCTCTTTCTCTCAAATAAATAAACTTTAAAAATAAATAAATAGATAGATAGATGGATAAATAGAAATTAATAAAATAAACTTCTATTTATCTCCTTCTTAGTCAAAATTATGCCTGAAAAAGTCATTTCTTCTGTCTCTAAAATATTCTAGGACAGGGCTTCTCAACTTGAACATTATTAACACTTGGGATTGGATCAATTTTTTTGGTGAGGAACCATCCTGTACATTGTAGGACATTTGGCAATATACTTGATTTCTACTTACTGTATTCCAGTAGCACCCTTGCCCCAAACTATGACAGCTAAAAAATGTCTTCAGACATAGTCAAATGTCCACTGGGGTTGGGGCTCAAAAATGTGAGAGAAAAATAATACATGACACAGAAATAAGCAGTCCATAAATATTTGTTGAAAGAAAGGAAATGGAAATAAATGGAAGTAATAAAAAGAGTGAAAAATGAGGGAAGAGAGGGAAGAAAGAGAGGGAAGAGTGAAAATGGGAGAAAAGGAGGAAAGAGTGGGGCAGAAACAGAGACATTCTTTGTGAATGGCAAGAACTTATCCTATGTATGCATTTAGCTAAATGAGAATATCAGTAATGATCTGATGGCTACAGTTCCCCAGTGCTGCTGCCCTATACTGCCTCTATGCCAGTTTCATGATCAGATTCAGGGATATCCAATCTATGTATTTGACCTGGGAATGCATTTCTCTGTTATTTACATTGTATTGCCCTTTTAATCTGTACTCAAATATTCTCCGAGCTACCTCAACATTCATGTTCATGAGTTTTTATGGTAGCTAAATGTTGTCTTAACAGACGACAGTACTTGAGCTCTTTTGCTTAAGGCTCTATTATTTTGAGCAATCTATAACTGCCTGGTCCAACATAGTAGCTAGTAGCCAATATTCTTAGCATTATATATATACTGATTAGTAATTTTTACTTGATTACCTATTGAAATGATAATATTTTGGACATATTGACATTTTTTTTTTACTTTTTACTTAACTAATATATACATAGAATTAGCAAACTATGAAGTTGAAGGCACAATTCTCCAGACTGACGAATGTGCCCAAGGCTTCTGACACCAACTGCAAGGAGTTACAGTCCAACTAAATGTTAGAGAGAAAACAGTCCTCATTTCAGGCATCAACTACAAGTTCATAGGGGTTTCAAAACCACTTCCAGTTTGGGTAATTCACTAAAAGAGTTTTCAGAACTCACTGAAAGCTATCATACTCACAATTATAGTTTATTACATGGAAAAGATACAAAGTAAAATTAGTGAAGAAAAGAGACTCATAGGGCAGAGTCAAGGAAGTTCCACTGGTGTTAGGATATACTACCACCTCCTGCCATCAATGTATAACAAGACACATAGAGTTTTTTTTTTTTTTAATTAACGCATAATGTATTATTTGCCCCAGGGTACATGTCTGTGGATCCTCAGGCTTACACATTTCACAGCACTTACCATAGCACATACCCTCCTCAATGTCCATAACCCAGCCACCCTGTCCCTACCCGCCCCTACCCCCCAGCCACCCTCGGTTTGTTTAAGACACATAGAGTATTGCCAACCAGGAGAACTTATCCAAGCTTTGGTAGCCACAGTTTTTATTGAGACTTCATTACAAAAGCAAGATTGATTGATTAATGTCCTACATGGTTGAATAAGCCTCCAGGTAAACTGATACCATATGATCCAAAGCCCCCACCTTAAATCACCTGGCTAGTCTTTCTGGCCTGGCCAGCCCCCACTCTCAGACCACTGAGTATGGCTGGTCTCACCTATATATCTTCTGTTGCTGGCCCCCACTCTGAACAAAAACACTACTATCAGGTATGACCTAAATTAGTCCTAGAAGCAAGCACAAAAGCATCTCTTGAATCAAGGCCAAATTCTTTACTACACAATATGGCTACTAGAAAATGTTAAATTGAATATGTGGTTCACATTATAGTTCTATTAAATAATACTTATCTTTACCTTTTGATAGCCAAAATTCTTGTAGTCAATCCTATCATACTAAATCTCAGTAAATATCTTTGATTCATATAACCAAATTGTGCTATTTTCTGTCACCATAAGTATTTTTCTTTTTTTTTTTTTTTCATTTCCAATATGACCTATGGGAAGTTTCTCTATGTTATTCCACTTTCTAGGTCAGTTTAGGGTAACAATATATTCATGTGTTTTAGAATCCCCTGTCTATTTTCAGCTGATCCAGTTGGCAGATCTCTTAGCAAATGAATTTTCTCCATCCTTGGAGCTCCACTTTTTCATTATGAGCTCATAATTTTGATAATCTTAAACCATTCCCTAGGCATAACATCATCTAGCAACGAAGTTCTTAATTGGACATATTTTCCTTTCTCTTTTATAGTCTATACCTTTTATTGGAAAAGAAGAGCTCAGGGGCACCTGGGTGGCTCAGTGGGTTAAAGCCTCTGCCTTCAGCTCAGGTCATAATTTCAGGGTCCTGGGATTAAGCCCCGCATTGGGCTCTCTGCTCAGCAGGGAGCCTGCTTCCCTCTCTCTCTGCCTGCCTCTCTGCCTACTTGTGATCTCTCTCTCTCTGTCAAATAAATAAACAAATAAATCTTTAAAAAAAAAAAAAAAAGAGCTCAACGCTTCATGGACCCTAGACAGGCTTTCTAGGTCTTTTTCAGAAGTTTTATTAATCCTTTAAACATCGCAAAATCAGAATAAACTTCTACAACTTTCACATGTCCCCTGTGTGAATACTCCAAAGACATACATGGTCCTCTTCCCAGTTAGCTAGTTCAGGACTACAGACAGCCCTGTCTTGTTCAATACTTTGACTATTAATCAGTCTGATATAAAGTCATTTGACTCCAAGATGGGATAGGGAGGGAGACAAACCATTAGAGAGTCTTAATCTCAGGAAACAAACTGAGGGTTGCTGGGTGGTTGCAAGGGAGGGATAGGGTGGCTGGGTTATGGACACTGGGGAGGGTATGTGCTATGGTGAGTGCTGTGAATTGTGTAAGACTGATGATTCACAGACCTGTACCCCTGAAGCAAATAATACATTATATGTTAATAAAAAAAAAGTTGTTTGGTTCATGCACCATTTCTACAATACCTGCAGTGTGATATTAAGCAAAGGTTTTAAAAAGATGAAATAGAAAGTTTCTACTTTCAGTGAATTCTCAGCCTATAGTGGAAACTTAGCCAAAAAAGCCTTACATGGCCAGCGCTTTTTAAGATTATAAACTCTATGGGACAGGCAGTTTGAAGACAGACCAAGAGCTGATCTGTTCAGTCCACAGACCATGGGCTCCTTGAGGAATTTATTTTATACTATTATTAATCTGCACCTTGTCAGAAGAATAAAAAAAAAAAAAGTTGTTACATTTAATAAGACCTCAGTTAAGAAATCTCCACTCTTAAGGCAAGTGTGCTGCAGCAACTGGGTAAAAGCAATTCAGTTAGCTGTGTCTTTGCAAGTGGGATTCCTAGGTCCTGGATCTTATGAGGTTAAAACAGTCCATTAATTGCGGTTAGTCTGTGTTCATCTTCCTTTACCACTTTCTTCTGTCATGGGGCATATACCAATTAAAACGTCCATACATTGTTTTTATGAACACATTAAATGGAAATGACAATCACTAATGCAAAACCAAAACCACTAAGTTGCTCTGCCATGATTAGCTGTGGAGGTGGGCATTGTAGGTGATTCTGCAGCCCCAAGCAGATCTGTTGATGGCTTCTATTCCCTGGCAAAACCACTGAGGAGGACTCTAATAGATATTACATCTGCACATATGCTGTTGGTTGTCCTTCCTTCACGCTTATTCTGCCCTCACTGACTTTGCACATCTGTTGTGATTTGGTGAATAATAATAAATACCCTTCTGCAATGTGTGATGCTTCAAGGCACAAACAAATAAAAAAATCACTTAGGCACTGAGATTGGGGAAATAATCACATGGTATCAAGGACCATCTCATTGTAGCCATCTTGTGCCAGACTAGGAGTTTGGATAGCAAGTCTTGATCCAGTATGTCTCTTCCCTTACTGAAAGCTCCTGGGGAAGGATATCTCTTAACTTTCCTATCTCAATCATTCATCTGAAGAGTGGGGGGGTTATATAGTTATATAGTTATATATATACATATGTATATGTATATATAGTTATATAGATGGGGGATAGTTATATCCCCCGTCTCGTTAGTTCAGAGTGGTTATAAACATTAACTGAGGTTCTCTCTCTTTTTTTTTTTAAGTACTTAAAAAGTCTCTCACAAGTCTGTAGGGACAACATTTTCTTTAAGGTTTTATTGACCACAGCCTCGTTTTTATATTCCCTAAACGAGATGGTTTTCCATGGCACCACACAATTATTAGTGCCTTTCAAAGAACAGGTTTAAAATTCCTATTACTAGTTCATAAGCCTGAAGTTGTCTTCTGAAACAGAGATCATAATGTTTTGATCACCCATCAAAAGCTATTAAGGCAGAAGCTAAGAATCTTCTGAAATATGCATGTTAGTCAGGGAAACCTCAGAGCTTTGGCTGCAAATAAAGACCACAGTTTCCGGAAACTATATTTCTTCTTTCTTGTCAACAGGTGGCTGTAGTTTTGCCTTCATTATTAAAGCATTGCCTGACAAATAGCTGTATTACCATTGAGTGGTAAAACAACCATCTTCTACTATTATTCTATTCTCATAGAAATGTCTTCTGCTGTTGACTCATTGCAAATTAACTCAATGGTGCTGAAATTAATCACCCACACTCTTTATCTCTATTTAGAAAAAATAGGAACTTCATGGCTTTTTGTCATTGGTACCATGAGGAGCCCAACATAACTTTTGCATCATTTATAGTGCTCTGTAATTGCCTTAATAGTCTAATTAGTATACTGGATTTTGTTTTTCAAGAGCTTGCATATTTTTAATGGGTTTACTCTCTTGTTAAATGGTCTAAATGACTTTCCATGAAGACCAACTCCCAACAGAGGCAGACTGCCTATCAATAAAAAGACAACTAATCTCAGAATGTTTTTCCCCACAATTTTAAAGTTCAAATATTTAGAATATATAACGAATAACAAGCAAAAAAACTATAAATGTGAAATTTCAAATCTCTTAAGAACATACTTTGCCTGATTTTAAGTTTAAATATTTAGAAGTGAGCTTTCAGCAGTATAAGTAAAAGTGCTCTGTTAAAAATAGGGCTAAAATGCTAATATTGGTTCAAAAGAGATTTTCTAAATTACTACAGTCAAACTGTTAAATTCAATAATATCTTATAACTGAAAAGAACTACTGACTGCTTTCATAAGCCTTATTCATACTAATGAGTCTCAAATGTTTCAATAAATGGTGGAATATAGATGTTTTAAAGATTCTTTTTTTTTTGATGCTTTAAAGATTCTTATGCAGAGATAAATATTCTCTTTGTTTCTTTTCAATGAACATTTTTACAATTCTTTACAAATTGGGTAGAGTATAAAGACTGAGAGAAATTCTGACAATTTACTTCAGGAAATTATTTGATTCCATATGTTGCTGCCAAAGAACCAGCTAAGGAAGATACAATATATGAGTACTTTGTTTCAAAGAAAGAGAAAAGAAATCAAACGTTGCTCTCCATAGATTAGATATTTGGAACATGGAAAAGTAAAGGAAGAGAACCCACAAGTGTTCATACATTAAAACCTTAACACAATTAACAAATGATTTTGGAGTGTCCATTAGGTGTTAGACACTGGCTTAGGGGCTATCGATGCATTTGTGAACAAAAATAATCTGTGATAGAATTTAATTTATATTCAAGTGGAGAGGACATCAATAAACAAATAAATATGTAATCTACAGTCTGAGATAGTCCTCTGTTCACAAAGAAGAGCAAGATCCAGGGCTGCAGAGTGAAGGAGACACTCTTTTATAAAGTTCAGTGAGGGGGCACCTGGGTGGCTCAGTCAGTTAAGCGTCTGCCTTTGGCTCAGGGTCCTGGGATCCAGAACTGCATTGGGCTCTCTGCTCAGTGGGGAGTCTGCTTCTCCCTCTCCCTCTGCCTGCTATTCTGCCTGCTTGTGTTCTCTCTCTCTGTCAAATACATAAATAACATCTTAAAAAAGAAAAAAAAAAGGCAGTCTAGTGAAAAAAACCCCGTATAGTAAGAGATGAGAGAAATCCTGACTAAAGTAGGGAAAAGAGAGACGTGGCTATCTGGGGTCCATGTGTTCTTGGACAGGGAAACTAATGCAGAAGCTCTGAAGCAGGAGATTAATCAGCATATTCAAGTAACTGATTTGAAGTACTTGTGGCTAGAACACAGTGGGATATCCATCTTTTATTAGACTTCTTGTACTGTGACTGTTAGATTGCCCCACACAGGGTTAAAAGGCTTACTGCCCAATACAGTGCAAAAAGAGAAAAACTTTTCAACAAAAATGCATAAGCATACTGAGTAAAAATCAATAATCTGAACAATATGCAGAACACATTTATGTCAAGGCAAAAAACACGATTGTGATTTATAAAACAAAAACAAAGTCACTGGCTTGTTTTTTTTTTCTTTTTCTGATGCCTTAGAAAATTATTTAATTTCATTTTCTCTGAAAAATTAAAATCCAAGTTACGTTTAATGTGAAAATGAAAAAAAATGCTTAAAACTCTACTCATTATCTGTGGGAAATCAGAATACAGACCTCACAATTTGATAAAACTGAACTTTTATTCTTAAATTGTCTTAAGTGTTATTAATAAAGGTGCTGTCTCTTGAGGTGTGTGTTTTATAAACACCAGGTAAAAGGCACTGGATTATATATTTTTGTCATTGGGGTTTCCATAAACCTGGATTTTATAAGGTTTAAACAAAACTTGAAAAAATAATTTTTTAATGTATTTTACTTTATGTGTTCACCATTTTTATAATCATTTATACAAATTTATTCTAGCACAGGTGATGGATGGATGGATAAACAGAGAGATAGATGACAGATAAATAGATGATAGACGCATTAAAGTATATGTGCATTGATTTTATGAACACATTAAATGGTCGTGATAATTACTTATGCAAAACTAAAATAAGGTGTTCTTATGTTATTTGCTTAGAAAGATAGTCTTTTATGAGATTTTCTCTATCATCTATCTAATTTAAACAATACTTAATATTAAAATGAGAAGAGAGAAAAAATTCTACTTTAGACCAGACTAGACACGATGTCACCCTGACTCTGCCATTTACCAGTGATGTGACCTCAGCAAGTTACTGTACTTCCCTGAGCTTTCGTGTACAATAATTTCTTATTGTTTTAAACATATACTATGAACATCTATGGAACAGTACCAAATATCTAATAAGGGACTCAAAATTTGACACCTATTTATTATTATTCATATTAGTATTTTGTTTTTACTATCACTGTCACTACTACTAATCAATTTAAAGTCTCACTTTATTGATGGCAGTGCAAAAAGACTCTGGCCCAGGTGAAATTGTAATACTGGACTTTGCCAGCATCTACTTCAGAGAAAGACTGGCTCAACGTTGCATTATCGACTTACCTTATAGCAGATGGCAATTTGTGATAAGATTCTTCCTGGGAGTTATGCTGTGCTGCTGTATCATTGTTTGATGGTGAAGGCCATGCTAGCTCAGAAGCAAACAGTGACCAACATCTGTAGGATTATAAGCTCAGTGAAGGAAAATAATGAAGAAGGTTGTTCTCACAACATTTTGGTATAAGAGTTCTTTTAAACAAAGACATTTTAATGCCTTAACATGCTTCTCCAGCAAATAATAGTTGGATATTTTTATGACCTCCCTTTTAAAAAAATCACATTAAGAAAAGGATTCTATAATTTATATAATGCTTCTTAAAGGACACTTATTTTATTAATCACAACTGTAAATACAACAATACGTATATGTATACATATATATAATCGTGGCTTTAAACACAGAAGGAAAAGATGTCCGACTGCTCTCCTAAAGCAAATTAACTTTGTCCTGAGATGACTATATTTACCCAACTGACTGACAAAATCCGAAAGCTGGATAAAGGTTTCTATAGGTGAACATTATAATAGCATTCGCACATATTGCTGCTAAAGCATAAATTGGTACGACTCCTGTGGAAGGCAATTGACCAATATCTGACAAAAATCACAAAAGCATAGACATTTGGACCTAGTTATTACCACTTTGGGGAATTTATCCTATACAAATCTATTTGTATACATGTGACATGAGGTTTGTAAGAGGGTTTTTTGTTGTAATATGGCGTGGCCTAGTAAAATACTAGAAACCAACAAATGATCTTCAGTTAAGACCTTACTTAAGTAAATGACGGCACCTCCATTAACTCAAATACTATTCAGTGGTATAAAACAATAAGGTAGCCTATATTCCTATATGACAAAAGCTCCAAGATGTAATGTTAAGTGAAATGTGGAAGAAGTAGAACAATGGTGTCTTGCACTTAAGAAATGGAGAAATGAGACTATTTATATTTGAATTTGTTTACATGTATACAAACAGAAACTGGAAGGATATATAAAAAATTAATAAAAGTAGTTACCTATGGAGCTGAGAGATAGGGATTGGGCAAAGTAAAGGAAAAGGTGGGAATAAAGCTTTTCACTGTGTATCTTTGCATTTTTATGTTATTTTTGAACAATGAAAACATATTGTCTATCCTAAAAATCAAATGATGAAAAATAGTTGTAGAAAAATAGCTCATAAGAAAATCATATCAGTACTATATCATTGAAATGCCAACTAACTTCATTTTGTAAACACCTTGATTGAACACTTTGTAGATATCAAATATAAAACCAGAGAGAAAAAAACATTTCTCCATTTGACTCCAGAAAGGCTGTGGTGAGGGAGGAACAGGAACTGGTAAAGAATTCATTATTGTTATTTATTAGCTACTGTAGGCCTGCAAACATGTCAGGACTCCAAATAAAACAAGGCAAGAAGCAGTATTAGCATCAAAAACAACCACTGACAGTGAGCAATACCACTTGCCGAATGAATAAACAGGTGTATAGCCACTTAAAGTTTAATTTCTCCATAATAGGAACAAATAGATAAATAAGAGAAGCCTTCCCACTGAGAGCAAGAGAATTGGACCACAGAGCAGTAACACAGCACTACTGTTGAAATATCTATCAAGATAGTGGGTGATGAAAATAGAAGGAAAATGTAGAACTAGGGGGGGAAAAAAGCCCTCCTTATATTTAGCATCTGTTGATTCCTTTCTATGTACAATGCAAGGCCCTCATGTGAAAAAAGACTTCCATGCCAATGCTCCCACCTTTGGGTCCAAAAGTTTATGGTTAAAAAGTAGTAAGTATGGACAATCAGGTTTCTATGACTCCTAACAGAAGTTCACCAAAATCTGAGAAATCAAAGGAGAACCAAATGAAATAAAAAAATAAATAAATAATTGAAGAAGAATAGAGAAATGAATGTAATGGGAACGTTTTACCTAAAGAAGAGAGAGATCAGAGAAAGAGCAAGTAGATTTAGCATCAATAATAATACATATTATTTGATTACCAATCCTTTAGAGCTTGGGAACCAGAAAATAAAAATAAGACAGACATACCCTTCAAGGAGCTCAGGAGATATGACATACATATTGAAACAAAATTTGTAAACTTGCTGTTTGTGGGTAACTGGCATAGAAATATATTACCAAAAAAAAAACAAACAAAAAAAGAAATATATTACAGAATGATGTGTCAATATGAAAAATACCAAGGAATTTAAAAAAAAAAAAAGTGCCAGACAATTTCACATAAAAATCTGGATTTTTAATTTTTCTTTGAAATTTGGGACATAGAGGATTACCAAGTGTTAAGAGGAGGAAGTTTTTTAGGTTCCATGGGGTGCATTTTACACTGAGAACAGAGGAGGCTTAGAACAAGACAGAAAACAATGTCGAGGGGTCTATTGGTCAGCCTAGGCTGTCCTAACTGAATACCATGGACTGGATGACTTAAATACAGTTCATTTATTTTTTCATAGTTCCAGAGGCTGGAAGTCTGAGATCAGGGTAACCAGCATGGTCAGGTTCTGGTAAGAGCTCTCTTCTTCCCTTGTAAGCCACCACCTTCCGACTGTAAACTCACATGAGGGAGAGATAGCAATCTGTCTCTGTCTCTGCCTCCTCCCTTCTTATGAGGCCACTAAGCCCCTCAAGAGACCTTCACCACCCTCCTTAATTAATGTAACCCTCATTACCTCCCAAAGGCCTCATCTCTAAATACCATTGCATCAGGGGTTAGGGCTTCAACAGGTGAATTTAGGAGGAGGATAAAAACATTCCGTCTATACAAGCCAAGGTAAACTGCTTGCTGGCTAAGAAATTTGCATGGAAATTATGGAAACCTTGGTAGGAAGATACATGATTTTTCAATGATCTCTTTTTACTCTTTTGTATTTTCAGTTTGGTGCAGAGACCTTCCTCAACTTGCAGTGGGGTTGCATCCTGATGAACTCCTCCTAAGTTGAAAATACCATAGGTCAAAAATGCATTTAGTACCCCTAACCTATCAAACATCATAGCTTAGCCTGACCTACCTTAAGTGTGCTCAGAACGCTTACATCAGCCTACAGTTGGGCAAAACCATCTAAAACAAGACCTATTTTATAATAAAGTGGTGAATATCTCATGTAATTTATTGAATACTATACTGAAAGTGAAAAACACACACGGCTGTCAGTGTATTGGTTGTTTACCCTCATGATCATGTGGCTGGCTGGGAGCTGTGGCTGCAGCTGCCCAGCATCACAAGAGTATTGCACGGCACGCTGTTACCTGGGAAAAGATAAAAATTCAAAATCTGAAGTACAGTTTCTACTGAGTGCCTATCACTTTTGCACCATTGTAAAGTGGGTAAATCAGGAGTTGAACCATCATAAGTTGGGGACTATCTGTGCACAAAAATCTTTCTCTACTCCAAACTTCTACCTCTAATGTACAAAGATCATATCCCCCAAAATCTCATCTTATAACTCTTCATATACCTAGCCATCACTTATAGAAAAAGTAATACATATTCCATTTCATACCAGTTATATATATAAAATGGTCACTTCACAAACTACAAAAGAAAATTGGTCTCATTGGGATGCCTGTGTGGCTCAGTTGGTTAAGCATCTGAATCTTGATTTCTGCTCAGGTCATGATCTCAGGGTCATGGGATCAAACCCAGAGTAGGGATCCCCACTCAGCAGGGAGTCTGCTGAGTTTCTCTCCCTCTGCCCCTCCCCTTCACATATGCCCTCTCTCTTTCAAATAAATAAATAAGTTGTTAAAAAAGGAAATTGGTCTTGTTAATTTATATTTACCTTTCATTAAAAAAAAATCAGTGTTTTTAGTGAGCAGAGTTTTAGAATCTAGTCAATAATTTGACAGATGAAATTAATTTATTAATTAATTTAGTGATGCTAATACAGTCAAATGAGGCCACAAGTTTTACTTTAAAATTAATTACCTGTGCATATTCTTTAGCAATACGGAAGCATTTCACTTATTTTGCAAAACAGCTGTTAAATTTCTAATTTTTTTAAAACATGCTGCTAAAAAATCTGCTTTTGCCCATAAAAGGCACCATATTTACATCTCTATTATTCTCCATTCCAGCGCCTTCTTTTGAAAGCAGGTGGCCTGCATTTCATAATTAGCAAAATACTAAAATAGATCATCAAAATGCAACTTTGTCAAGTTCCTAAAAGAAAGAATTTATGTCAGAAAACAGTCCGATCCACAGTGATGATAGAGCTGATAAAAGTCCACTTTCTACAGAACTAGGCCTCTCTGATGGCATTCCATGCTCAACCTTCCCTTCACCAGTCCTCACTGTCATAATCTCCAAAGCCGGGTTTGGGTTCAGGGTGAACCCTGATAAGTGGCAGGAGAAGGAGCTTGTCTATTACAGCAGTGCTAGCCCCAAAACCACCTTATATTCTGTGTGAACCACTCCACAGATTGGAGAGCTCTACCATTTGCTAGTTCATTGGCCACTTAATCTCTCTAAAATTACTTCCCTCATCTGCAAAAGTAACACAATAATAACACCGGTTACTTAGAATTATTATTAATTAAATTCTTAGTGCAAGATTCTACAAAAACGAGGCACTTAGGTGCAGGTCAAAGGATAGACAGAATACATGAATTCACTTTCTCCCCTTCCTGAAACCCTATCATAACGGTGGTGTTTTATTTGTTTGGCTTTAAGACACAAGTTTACAAAGAAAGACAAAGAGAACAGGAGAGTTAAAAGTAACAAACATTTTGAACCAGAAAGTAAATACCTGATTCATGGTGACTGACAGCAGACCCAGGAAGACAAAATGCAAAGCAGGTAACGGAGCAAGTGAGAAGCAACCCTATTATACCCTAGAACTGCACCCCTGTCACCCCTGCCTGAGGTGTTGGAGAAGCCAAAATATGAAAATAGGTGAAAAATCTTTTTAAGGACCAGTTATCCCACCATTATCCAGCCACATGAGCTGGACGACCGTTTCTCTCCGGTGAATATGGTGACTGCTGCGGCCCCAGCATTCTTACCCTTGCACTTTCCAGCAGTGGCATCCAGCAGGAGATTGCAAGAGCTTTCTCAGAATAATCTAATCTCTACCTTGAAAGATAGGGACCAAAACAAACAACGATAAAAATGCTTCTCAGATGAAACAGAAAGTATGCAGGGAAAAGAAATATTTCAAATATTGTTAAGACCCTGGAAATACAATTAAAGATAATGCAACTATGAAAAAGAGAGTAAAATACTACCAAAAAGAAAAAAGGAAGAGCAGAGAACAAAGAAGAGCTTCCTGATCTCCACTCTAGGCGATAAATACAGTATGCAAAGATATCTATAGGGATGGATGCCTGGGTGGCTCAGTCCGTTGAGTGTCTGCCTTCAGTTTGGGTCGTGATCCCAGGGTCCTGAGATTGAGTCCTGTGTCACGCTCCCTGCTCAGTGGGGAGCCTGTTTCTCCCTTTACCTGCTGTTCCCCCTGCTTGTGAGCTCACTCTCCCTCTCTCTCTCTCTCACAAATGAATAGGTAAAATCTTCAAAAAAAAAAAAAAGACATTTATACCCCCTGATAAAGATTTCCAAAATCAGCAAATGGCCATATATAAGTGTCTTCTGGTGCTGATACTCTACTTTCATATCCCTTCTTTATATTCATCCTCCTTGACTCTCCATTTTGCTCTAGATATCCCCTGTCTGCGCACTAAACGCATCCTGTACATACATCTTTCATAGCACATAAACAATATACCATAGTATTTGTTTGTTTTTCTATATCCCATACTAGAGTGTGAAGTTTCTCCGGGGAAGGGGTTGAATATCAACAACACCAGCATAGTGTCTGGCATATTAATAGGTACTCAACAAATGTTTGTTGGATGGATAAATGAACAGATGAATAAACTGCCGTCACCAGTTTGGTATGTCCCCAGAACTGATAATTCCAAAAGTCCATGATTAGCTTTGGCTAAACTCATATATGCCAATTCCTTGAAGGAAAAAGAAAAGAAAAGAAAAGAAAAATATTTGGGTAGAGGAAGAAAGGATGGAAGAGCTCTCCCTTCAGTAAAGAACATCATTTGAACAAATAATATCTAATACACAAGAAAAACAACTCTACAGAGCACCCTTGGGTTTCTGCTTCAATTGCAAAGGAAAATGCCCTATTCTAGAGTTAAGCAATCAATGCCCATTTGTATGTTTTAGAATATTAACAATAGTCATATTTGAAGTTACTTTATTCTTTTTGCTTCTGTATTTTCTTCTGCTTATATAGTGCACAGGTATACTTGGATAATCAAAATTAATTTTATATGCATAAACTATATAAAATAATATAAATTCAAATCAATGTTTAAATATACTTAATTTAAAAAATTTTTTTTAATTTTTAAATTTTTAAATTTTTAAAAAATTTTTTTAATTTTTTTTAAAAAAAATTCTCACCTCTTTATAAAATGTACTTTGAACCAACAATGGTAAGGATTCTCAATCCTGTTCACGTATCATAAACTATCTGTCCTGGCTCCTCCCAGATATATAGAATCAAAATGTATGGGAGAGAGACACAGGCATGTGTACTTCTAACAAGCTACAGGCAGGTCTGAGAATCACCATTTATAGAACACAAAGGCTCATTAGAGATCCATGATCTTGATCCAAGAACTCCACCCAATAATTGCATTCAGTGACTTCATTCATAAACTGTAGGTGGGAAAGTAACCATTAGTTCAATACGAAGAGGGGAGGAAGGAAAATATATAAAGAATAGGATTTCTCACGGTGACTACTGAGAGCACAGTTTAATCTAGATCCAAAGTACCTATTAAGTGAAGACAATGAGTGAGATAGGGTTTATCAGGCTTATTTCAAGTTTATCTTGCTTTTCTGTATTTCTAACTGCTAAGGAGTAATTTCTTAGAGGATTACCTCCATTAAAACCCACCCTCTTATCCTTTTTGCTAGCAATTCTTTCCAAAGTATATAAAAGCTTATTTCAGTTTTTAAGAAGCTAGTAATTCAAATGGATATTCAAGTTCATTTGCCTGGTGTCCTTGCTAAAAGTTGACATTGAAATAAGAGCTTATAGCATACACATTTGAGCTATTAACCAGGCCTGCTAACCATTTATCTTTTTTTTTTCCTAAATTCAAAAACTGAAATTCTGCTAACCTGCTACTTTATTTTTCTTCACCATATTGCATTCAAATAGCACCACTATTATATTAACGTAATAGATCATCTCTGTAATTGAGTATGAATACTATCACTTTGCACCCTTCTAGAGTTATTAATTTCAGTGTACTCATTGTATTTTTGAATGTAGCTTCACAGTAAATAATGCAACACAAAGAGGCTTTAACCTATTCCCAAAGCCTACAAGGATATAAAGCCAGTGGTGTATTAGCTTAAAAAATAGATCAATCTTATCTTGTAAAAAGAAGATAAAAGGTAGTTCTGTCAGAAAGGACAACCATGCTTGAGGCTATAAACCATACTTGAGACTATAAAGAGAAGCTTAGAAGCACACGTTAAATTTTGCTTCCTGTCCTTGGAAAAAGTCTTCAAGTCAATGGACATTTCAAGATGGATTCAGTCACCCAGGTATTTCCTCATGTTGACTATGCTGAGAAAGCATAAGCTCAATAGTAACAACAGTAACAATTATATTGTCATTTCACAGCACTTTACAAAGGCCTTTAATATACATGAAAGTGAAAATTAATTGAATTCTTAAGTATGGTCATTACACTATCCAATGATATCCTAAGGCGTATAACACTAAGCAGAGAACATAAAACAGAGTAACACAATAGTTCCTCAAAACAGCAACAAAGTTCTGTGCAAATTAAATATTTGCAGAGCCAGGTAGGAAAGATATTTGGATAATGCAAGAATTATCCTCTCAAGTTTTTGAGAAAGGCACTCAGTATCATTTGAAAACCATAGATAAGCCTGAGTGAAAGGACTGCAAGATAGATTATGAGCTCTTTGTATTGTTGTTGGTTTGCACCCTTGGGAGGTTCTTGGGTGAAATCTGAAACTGGCCGCCATTTGTTGAAGGCAAGGAGGGACCAAAGAAATAGGCCAGCCACTCCAGATTGGTAGGTGGCAGGTGTAATAAGCAAGGGAACTTACAAGGCTAGCCTTGGGCAGTGGCGAAATGAGTAGATCTGCTCACCTGCCAGCCAGAATCTTGGAAGTTTATATAGAGGCCTTACCTGTTCCTTCATTGCCGAGGTCCAGTTCCCTGGTCAATCAGCGGTCATGTCCTCTCAATGACCTCCTCCAACACTCCACTCCTCTAGACTGGCTCTTATCATCTCACGTCCCTCCATCTTCTGCAGCGTGCCCTGAGCAGTCAGCAAGGGGTTTCGTTGGCATGGAGGTGGCTCCTTTGGCAGCAATCTGGCTGCAGGGAGGCAGATACCATAGCAGTAATATAGTCACATGCAAGAGAAAACACAGATTAAGAAGACCATGATCCCTCAAATCAGGGACAACTTTTTCCACCAAGAGTTCCATGATCCGAACTATTGATTTACTAAGTCCCCTAGGCTTGGGGTTGGATCACTCAGAGTGTTCACTGTATCCTCTTATGTTTTAAGAAAGATGACACATTAGCAGATTTATCGGGTATGAACATACAACCTTCTTTTTGGATCATGGCACAGGTGCCTCTTTGTAAGGCAGCAATGTCCAAAGCCATCCTATTTTGGAAGATGGCTTTTCTCATTCAAGACATTTCAGTGTTTGAAGCACCAGGGTGTTTCAGTCGGTTAAGCATCTGTCTTTCATTCAGGTCATGATCTCATGGGTCCTGGGATTCAGCCCTATGTTGGGCTCCCTGCTCAGCAGGGAGACTCCTTATCCCTCTTTCTCTGGCACCCCACTCATGCTCTCTCTCTCTCACCCACTCTTTCTCTCTCTCTCTCTCAAATAAATAAATAAAATCTTAAAAAAAAAAAAAAAGACATTTCAGTATTCAGTAAAGACAGGTTTGTTGGGTGAATGTGGCAAGGGCTTTTGTGTATTGGTCTTCCAGGTCATTGGAGGGGACAAAGATGACAGCCAAATGATTATACCAGTGGAAAATAGAATATGCTCATCTGGCCTTGAGAAGAGGAAAGTTTCACTATTTTCACTATAATTTTCACTACCATGGGGGCAGATTCTCCCCTGTGCCCAGGGAAAACCTAGGTTGCAGTGACCCAACCAGATAGGTGGAAACCATGCCCAGAGATTTGTGTCACACTTCTATGTGGTCACATTCAAATCTACCCATAAATACCCAGACAGTGTGACCAATCAGTGCAAAATGAATTACTATTCTTTAATGTGACAGGATGACCACAAGGTTCCAGTGATATCCATCCTATATTCCTGGTACAATTAGGTTGCTTATATTTAGAGTGATTCTTCTATTTCCAACATAGGGATATCCAGGTGCTCAAACGTCCATGATCCAAGGTAAGCTACATGAACCCATCCTAAATGTGACTAGCCACCCACCGCTCTATTGGTGGTATTTTTAGGACTCTTCTGATTAACAATTCGATGTTATGAGTGGGCCCACTGCAGAAAGTTATTTCCATCTGGTACCCAGCCCATGACCAGACACCACAGGAGCAGCAGAAGTCTAAGGTCAAAAAGACAGATATTTAGTAGGAAATCGTATGGTAACATCTTCCCCTTTTCTAAGAATTATACTTGCAGCCTGACCCTTAGATGTTAATATAGCTGCAGCTTTAGGAATTTGACCTAGTTGTGCATACCATACATGTTGGCTGGGGAAGGCAGCACTGTCAGGCATGAGAACACAGATTGAGGGTGGGATTTGCCAGACCAGGGCCCCCACCTCCTCCCCTTTTTCAGGGGCACATGTCCCATCTAGCTTGCAGCCAGACAACAGGATTAAAAATTGTATAGTTCCCCCTTATCCAGGGATGCAAAGTAAGTCGCCCATCCTGGTGGGACATCCCATTGCAAATTCCAGTAGACAGTGCTTTTCCCAGGCATTATAGGGCTTGGTGTTCTCAGCAGCACAGCATGTTGATCCTTGGTGAGGGTCTGGGCAATGGATGTTTCCTTAGACTTCCATAACTTTACATTGTTGGGTGCCTTGGCATAGTCTGGCATATGAAACAACAGGCCCTTTTGGTTGAGCATTAAAATGTATTATAGCTTGGGGCAGTACTTTAATCCACCCAGCTAATGTGAGGTTCTACCTGTTAATAATTTAATCTGCTGCTCTAATATTCCATTTTTCCTTTCTACCATCCCTGCTGCTTACAGGTTATAGGGCAGATGGAACTTCCATTCAATGTCTTTTGCCCAGTTTTGCATACTATGACCTTTGAAATGTGACCCCCAATCACTGTCTGTTTGATGAGGGTATCCACATATGGTACTCGGGTTGTCTAATCCCCTAATAATAATAGCCTGGTTTGAGGAGAGAGGAAAGCATGGGTTAGGCCAGACACAGTATCCACACAAACCAAAGAATGATGAGAACTCTCTCAGTGTGAGGACGCCAATATAATCAACTTGCCAATCCCTCACCAGTTGGGAACTCCAGTGGATGGCCCCAGGCTCCTTTGGCAGTTGCCTTGGGCATTGTTTAGAGCACACAGGACATGCTGTTATTGCATTTATCAAGTCACTATATTTCAAGGGCAATTCAGCGTCCCTAGCAATACATCATTTCTCCCAAGCACTGCAGTAGCCACTCTTTCTATGCACCCAATCTGCTGTCTACTGAAGGATCAGTTGCTAGGGCTTGTACTAGCCTAAGGCATCAGCTTCCTGATTGCTAGGGGAAGTCAGCACTTTATGAGTCAGAATGTAGATGATAGTGAGGACTGCCTCAGACTCTTGCAGGCAAACTCAAATGTCTTTCCATATATCCTGACTCCACAAGGGCCTAGTCACGGTCATGATCTATCCCTTAGATTCCCACTATCAAAGCCATAGAGTTAGAACAGCTCTACTGTCCATGCAAAGGATTAATGATCACCAGCTAAATGCCTCTGAGTTCAGCCCATTGGCTGCTGTGGTTTGTTCCTGTTTCTATCCAGATGCCTGACTAGATCCATCTGTATTCTAGGCACCAGAGGGAATTTCCCCTGCTCGTCTGCACAGGCCACCAGAGGAAATTGGTGGGATATTTGGAGGATCTACATATTCTACAGGGCCCAGTAGAATCTGAGTTTTTAGAGAAAGTGGTGCACAAAGTGCTTCTCTTCTGCAAATGGGCTTTAGTCAACATAGAAGTTTGAGCCATGCTAGAGATGGGTTGATGGAACATATTCTCAACCCACCCCTTGATAGGAAGGGAAGTTCTTACTATGATATGCTATTCCTTTGTGAAAAAGACCACCTGGAGGAACACTGAGTACACCATGAGAAGCTGCTGCTTTATGGGAGTTTGAGTTTTCTGCCCCCTTTTAAAGCTGGGGACCAAAATCCTAAGAGTACACTCTCCTTCTATTGTCTCTGCCATGGTACCCAACCCATGCCTTCCAGAGTCACAGACACATCAAACTCAAATGGTAGCCCTAACTGGGAGATGTTCAGAGCTTTACTCTGTTTCATTAGTATTTTTGCTTTCCAAAGGCTGCTTGCTGCTCTGATTACCAGTTTCACATGTACTTCCTACCAAGTGGTATAAGGGATGGTGACACTATGCCAGGTGGAGAATAAAAGTCCTCCAAAACCCCCAAATCCCTTCAAAAGCTTGCATCTCTTTTGTGCTCTTAGGGGTTGGATAGGCTTGCATGTCACCAATCATAGCTTCTGGGACAGCACACATCTTACCCAACCAAATGACTCCTAAAAACTTCATGGTGGTATCTCAGCCTTGAACTTTTTGTGATTTCATGGCCTATCTTCTCTTTCACTGATGTTCCAGCAAAGTCTGCACAACGTGCTATGGCAAAGGTAAGTCTTTACATGTGAACATTATTATCATCAATGTAATGGGCCTGTTTTACTAATGTGGGGAAGGAGAACAGGGACAGGTCTCATGACATATTGTGGGGCTGTACTAGTTAATCTGAGAAAACATTTGAAAAGTCCATTGTTGGGGCTCCTGGATGGCACAGTGGGTTAAGCATCAAACTCTTGGTTTAGGCTCAGGTCCTGATCTCGGTATCATGGGGTTCCATGCTCAGCATGGAGTCTGCTTGGGATTCTCTCTCCTTCTCCCTCTGCCCCTCCTCTTTGTACTCTCTTTCTCTCCCTCTCTAAAATAAATAAATAAATAAATAAATCTTTAAAAAAAGAGATGAAACTTTGCAACGACATGGATGGAACTAGAGGGTATTATGCTAAGTTAATTATTATCTTAATAATTAGAGGTAATTATGCTAAGTGAAATAGTCAGAGAAAGAAAATTATCATACGATTTCACTCATATGTAGAATTTAAGAAACAAAACGGAGGAGCATAGAGGAAGGGAGGGAAAAATAAAACAAGATGAAATCAGAGAAGGAGACAAACCAAAAGAGACTCTTAACCACAGGAAACAAACAGGGTTGCTGGAAGGGAAGGGGATGAAGGGATGGGTTAACTGGGTGATGGGCATTAGGTGGGCACTGGGTACTATATACAACTGATAAATCACTGAACTCTACCTCTGAAACTAACAATACATTATATGTTAATTGAATGTAAATAAAATAAAATTATATTAAATGAAAAAAGAAAGAAAGAAAGAAAAAGAAAGAAAGAAAGAAAGAAAGAAAGAAAGAAAGAAAGAAAGAAAGAAAGAAAGAAAGAAAAGATCTGTTGTTGTTTCTCCCATGTGAAGGCAAATTGATCTTGTGGATTCATCGGCCAAAGGTACACTAAAAATAGTATTTGTTCAGTCTAGTACAACATGGTACACTTGTAGGATCACAGCCAAGTATCTAAGATGGTGGCAATGTTGGGCACAACTGCGTGGATGGGGGGCACTACCTTGTTCAGCTCTCAGTAGTTCACAGTTATCCTCCATGAGTCATCTGACTTTTCACTGGCCATATGGGGTTATTGAAAGTGCTATAGGCAGAGTGCAGAATAACCACTTGGGGTGCAGTTTTTGGACAGTTTTTCCTATTTCCTTCGGTCCTGAGGCAATTTATATCGTTTGTCAGTTATCATTTTTCACAGAGGTAGTAGACTTACTGGTTCCCAGTTGGTGTTTCCTCTCACCACTGGCTTGATTACTCTAACCCTGAGGCAGAATTCACCGACAGACGTTTGCAAATCTTGTAGGATATTATTGCCCGCTATGCTCTCTGGTGTTAGATTAAAACCTCATATTTTTGTGGGGGAAAATGCCTGACTTACAATGTTAAAGGGAACTTCCTGACCATAACCATTTATCTTCTGTAGCCACAGATGGTGAGGAAGGGGCCAGAAAACGTCAAAAAGTTACCCAGTGTTAGCAAACATTTGATCCCAGTGTCAACCAGAGCCATCACCTTTTGTTTATTTCTGGGGATCAGTGAATAGTGAACTCAATATGAGTTCTCTGATTATCTCCACTGGCCCTCCTACCCTAGAGGCAATATTGGCCTGCATCTTATACTTGGGGTTTGGGAGGCACCCACCCCAAATAGGGCTATACCTCTAAGGCCTCTCCTGGAGCAGATGGGGGCATCAAGGATGGGAGGGGCAGATTGGACAGGTTTGAACTGTTGTTTAGGTTTTAAGGTTTTCCACAGGCTGACCGACACGGCATTGGGTTGTCAGTCTACCTTTCCAGGTGTACTCCCAGCAGCCAGGAGGTCAAACCACATTTCCTTCCAGGTTACTTTACAGGATCCTTCACAGCTGATTGGGATAATCTTTGGTTTTTCAAGTTCCATCTCTGTCTCAGGTCTTTCCCCCAGCTGGTACTTTCCTGGGATTTGTCAGTGCCCCCCAGATCAGCAATGGATTGCCCAACATCATAAATGTTCTATCCCATGACAAGGCTCAGCATGGTTATCAGCGTCCCATACCACGTCCTGGGTTCAGACTGGAGGATATTGGTTTCCAATCCCACAGCGAATGTGGCCCAATCAGGGACTTCAAAGACAGATGGCCTGTCTCATTCCCAACTCCCTAAAATTTTGTTGCACTTCCTCTATAGAGTTCTAACATTTCATTTATCAGACAGATCCACCTGGATGGGCCAGGCCTCCTGCAGGCTAGAACAATCCAGTCCATAACAGACTGAGTACCTTGAACACCCGAGCACCATGCAGGTCCTGCCAGGGGGCAGGATGTGTGTTGCTCATTTTCTGTGCCTCCTACCTGGTCAGAAAAATGTCATCATCCCCTCCCCCCCAACTCCTGCCCTACATCCATAGCCACACTAACTATGCTGGAATACTTTCCTTGGCCTTTTGCTGGAACTTGGCAGCTAAATCAATAAGCTCAGTGGGAGTACATTCTTTCATCATGACTGCACCCTAAATTGGGGGCTGCCCTGCTGGCTGGGGTTGTTTGGGTTGTGCTGTGCTATTGTGTTTGTATTAGGGGTCAGACAGCATGGAACATTTTGTCTGTTTTACTGTCAATCACGTCCTCCTCTTCCCTCTCCTTACTTTCTCAGGGGTTCCACCCCTTAGTGCCCCAATCAGACTTTGTCACAAGAACTTAGACCTTAATCCACAGCAGCTTATACCCTCCTAGCTCTGCAAAACAGCACACTAAGTTCTCCACCTTATTATCCTGCTCTCCCATCTTGTTTGCCAGCCCTGAAGCTGACGAATGGACACCCACATGTCCATTTTTAACCTCAGCTCTTCTTTCAGCTTTCTAACTTGGGTTTAGTCTCTAGTTTGTCATTGCTAGCCAGCCTAATGGCCCACACTAGAGGCTAGCCCACTGTAGCAATCATTCATTTCCCTTCTTTGCCATAGTATGCTATCCACAGTTCCTCAAACAAGCACATCAAACCAGCAGGCATTTTGAAGGCATCCCTGTACTCATATGGAGGTCCACAAGTGTCCTCCATGCCACCTCTCCCCACATAGAGGTTGATGGCCAACTTGGGATTTCTGTCCCCGTACCTCTTGCCCAAGATTCATTTCTCTGGTCTCCTGGCTGGCTTGCCAATTGTTTGTTCACAAATTTGGAAACTTCTTGGGTGAAATCTGAAACTGACCCCCATTCACAGAGGGCCAAGGAGAGATTGGAGAAAAAGGCAGACCGCTCCAGGCTGGTAGTTGACAGGTTTGATAAGCAAGGAAACTTACACACAAGGCTTGTGGGCAATCGCAAGACTAGTATATCTCTGCACCCACCTGCCAAGATCTTAAGTTTATAGAAGTCTTAACTGGGTTCAGTTGCATATAGTCCAGATGGTCTCAACAACACATTACATTCTCAAGACCGCATTCTTGAAGTGGCTCCAGTTATGGAGATAGTGGGAAGAATACATAATTCTAAGGACAAGAGGGCTAAGGAGCCTCTGATTACCCTAATGCAGCTCAAGGCTCAAACAGTGCTCACGTTCTCTCTATGACCTCCTCCAACGATTGGAAGCTCCTTAGGGTGGAAACCGAGACCACTTTCTCCTTCCTTTCCTAGAGCCCAGCACAGTGCCAGGTAGGTGGAAGAAGCTCAGTAATACTAAGTGAATAAACCAACTAAGATTGTTAAATACAGTCAGTCTACTACAGCATAACTAACAATTCCCACATCACCTCTTCTAAGTAAAACACTTGTAGAGATTAGATAAAAATTCAATGTCTATCATGCTTTCTTCCTTTCGTGTATACAAATAGAGTAGCTGCAGAACACAGATGGAAGAAATGATAAGCTCAGTTCTTTCACTATGCAAAGTCATTCATAGGAAGAGCATAGCATATATCATAATGGCTTTAGAGGTAACAGAGAACCAAATTCTCTACAGCAATCTAAACGAAGGAATGACAGTTACATGCAATCCCATGGATTCATTTTAACACACACATAATGCAGAGCAAAAGAATCTAGACCAAAGACAAGGCATTTAGCCTCTTTTCTGATTTCTAAATGGGGTTAATGATAATAGCAACTGCACAGATTTTGTGAAGACTCAGTTGTCTCTGACATATAGAAAGCATGAGATAAATGTTAATCATCATCAAATAATTAATATTACGATTATATGTATGCTGCTCAACGAGACACTGTGGGGATACACAGGGAACTGGTTCCTGCCTATAAGGAGTTTACAATCCAGTAGAAAAGATAAATAAGAAATGAATATAGCAGCTATGTGCCTGGGCTTCCCAAATAGGGGTAATAATATACACCCCATAGATTTTGAGAATTAGAGATTATTCCCTAAAATATAAACTCCATAGAAACAGGGATTTTTATCTGTCTTATTTACCTCTACACTTTTGGTACAGAGTATCAGGTGGTCAAAAAATTTTTCTTGAATGAAAAAATGAATGGATGAATGAATAATGCATATAAAACACTTGGGCAACACCTAGCACATGCTAAACACAGTATGTTTTAGCTATTATTAGACAATTAATATATAATAAGATAATAAAAATAAATCACTTATATAAAATAGGAAATATTAAGAGTCAAAACTGCACAGGAAAAAAGGACACTACAAAATTCCTGGTAGGAATGATTATCTTCATCTCAGAGGATCTGTACAGCAACAGAAACTTGGTTAAACAAATTATGGTATATTTGTACAATGGAATACTTTAAAGTAAAGCAGTAAAAGTGAAAAAAATACTACCACACATAGTCAAATGGATGAATCTTGCAACCACAATGGTGAGCAAAAGAAATCAGACATGAGGGAACACATACTATGTGATCAGATGTATATGAAGTTCACAAACCAGATCACTGAATCTTTTTATGGTATTATGAGGACACGTACCTTCAGGAAAGAGGAAGAGACAGGATTGGAGGGACAAGTGGACACTTCTGCCATGGGTAGTGTTCTATGTCTTGACCTGGGTAATAGTCCTAGAATGAGAAATCATTTTGTATGTATACAAGTCAGCTTCGTTTTTGCTGTAGCAACACCACCAATATCTCAGTGGCTCACCACAATAAACGTTTTCTGTTCCTGGCTTCCATGACCTGGGAGTTGCAATCTAGTAGGTTCTTCTGGGTTCCCCTAGCCTCAGCTTGGCTTCACTGTAGGAGTATTCACTTCTTGGAGCCAGACTAGCAAAGTAGCCACTATTTAGAGTGTAGGGCTTCACATAGCAGAGTTCAGAAACTCAAAAGTCACAGGTAATCTGTGCAGCTAGCTGCATTAAAATTTTCTGCTCAGAAAGGGTCACAACTGGTTCAGAACTCTGTTTCTGGTCCATTGGATGCAGTCATCTCCGCATGCCATGAGGCACACCCATAGTTCTCTGAGACATAGACTTATCTGCAGACATGTCACAATGTTTATGAAGCTTCAGTAGGAACATACCCTCTGTATCTTTACCCTGAACCATTTTCTCCAGCTGAAAGTATTAGTTTCCAGATGTAATTGAAGTCCCCAACTGGTTGATTTTTAGTTAGTCAAAAGGGAGGTAGAGGGTGGGAACAAGAGAATGATTTGGACGAGGGCCCGCCCCAATGTCAGAAAGCTTCCTCTGCTGGCCTGGAGGAGAAAAGCTGTCAGGTCGTGAGAGAGCCAGGGCCCTAAGGCAGGGAATTGCCAGAAGTCTCTAAAAGCCAAAAGTAGCCCCAATCTGACAATCAGGAAGAGGAAGGACACCTCAGTCCTGCCTCGGCAAGACACTGAATTCTGCCAACCACGTGAGCTTGGTAGAGAATCCCAAACTCCAAAAAGCAACATGGCCAGGCTGACAACTTGATTCCAGCTTGCAGAGTGAATTCCAACTTCACCCAATGAATCAGTGCCTGAACTCCTGACCCACAGACACTAGGAGATAACAAAATGTTTGTTGTTTTAAGCTGCTAAATTGGTAATGATTTGTTACAGAGCAATAGGAAAAAACCAACCAACCAAAGAACAATAGGTCTTCCACTCCATAAACTCACACTGGTTCTGATACACTTCAAATTGACTGGTGTGGTCCTTCTCAAATCTCAGCATGTGCCAGAATTACCTGAAGGGCTCTTAGAACAAAGAATGCAGAATCCTAACCCAAGAGATTCTAATTCATTAGCTATAGAGTGGGGTTCATGCTTGTGTGATTCTAACAATTTTCCTGGTGTTGGTAACTCTGTTGATCTAGAAACCACACTTTGGGAATCACAGGCCTCCCGCAACTACATTGACTTCGAAGCACTTGAAATGTCCTTAATCACAAAATGCTATAAGATCATAAGCATCTGGTTGAAGGAACTGGTTGGCTTTCTTTCATATTAAAGGTTTTCATGAAAGAAACAAGAGAGAGAGGAAGATCTTATTAAACAATATTCATTAAGCTTAATATATAATTTTCATTAAGCTACCTAATTCTCATTATTCCTATGGCAGATGAGCAAATGCTAATTTCAGAGATGCACTGATATGTTACTTTCCCCATATAATAGTTTACATTCCTGGGACTTTTTGTACTATTTCCATTATAGTGGCATGATTTAGAGCAGAAATTGTTAAAATGTAAAATGTCATAACCAATATTTGTACTTGAAATCGTTAAAGTACCACATTCAATATTTTAAGAGGGCTCAATAGGTTTAAACCAAATTGATAATTATGGATTAAGTTCATAATATCTTTGTTGTGACTACCTAAACAGTTCAATAAACATTTTTTAAAAGAATTACAACTACTCATAATAATATCATCAGGGAAGTGTGAATTTGCTATTCATCTATTTTAGTATTAGGTTTAATAGCTGGGCCAATACCCCGTGGAAAGACACTGTATATATCAAGAGAATAACGTATACATAGGCTTTTTATGTTTTATGTTCCAATTTGTTTTAAATACAAAAACCACCACCTTTTGCCTTCATTTTTTACAAAGGATTTTTTTTTTTAAGGTAAAAGTGTCTCTTTCTATGCTGACGGCTTCCAAGTAACTACGGAATGATAAGAACTACATCAGTTAATGAATATTCATATCAAAGAGATATTTATAACATTTTTCATGTCATTGCTCCTTTACCCTTCCCCAACATACACTTTGAGAATTACAATGACTTCTTGAAATCCTGAAGGAACTACCTTCAATTCTAATACAAGGCTTTAAAATACATTTTTAAACAGGTCTTCACATTAAAGAGGAAAAGAATTTGAAATAAGTATTTGTGGGAGGCAATCACATCGACAAACTCAAGATAAAATAATACAGGAAAGAAAGTTGAGAATTAAAAGTGGTCTAATAATTTGCTTAAGTAAAGCAATGTAAGAATGATAAATAACATCATATTAACACAAAAATATAAGCTCCGTGGAGGTAGAGAATTTTGTCTTTTTGTTTGTTGATATGTTCTCTATTTCTAGAATATTTAGTGGAGAGTAGAAGCCCAAAATAGTTATTGAACAAATAGATAAATACATAAATGTGCATGATGCAGAAAATCAATCGTGGTTCTCCCAGTAGTACAAAGCACATCTATGATCCCATGTGCATTCAGGACCAACAATAAGGAACGTGGGAATGATGCAGATTCCAGCACAATGCACTAGATTTTCAATATAAAATTTTCAATATAAAAGTGAAAAATACAAAATCTTACTGTTCAAATATCCACCATCTGGCATGGAAAGCCAGATATGTAATGGTTGTGGTACAACAGGATAAGTGAAAAAAAGAATTATATGTAAGTATTAACAGTCACAGACTGGTTGAAAAAGCTACAAATAAATGATAAAACATTTGAGCATTATCTAAAAAGATGAGTAAGAGGACAAACCCAGAGCAAAGGTACAGACATGTAAAAATTCAGAGTGCTTTTGGAGAACAGCAAGCTGTAGATTTCAAACTTTCAAACCATAACCTAGAGCAAAAAATATATATATAGTATATGTAACTGAAACCAGTTTACTGGTTTAATAATAATACTCACCTTAACTCATTTTATGTATTTGATATTTTCTATTCTATTTCCTTTTTTAATGCTGTTGAAGATGTATTAAATCAATTTCAAGATCCATTTGTTTTAAAAACATTGGGTTTGAGCATCAAATGAATGTGGTGAGTAGACCACTAAAACGGAAACACAAAGAATGCTCTGCCAGCTGAACTCCAACTCTTGTCCCATCCAGGCAGTTTGCTGGAGCTACATAGAGGGAGACTATGATCTAGGTCCCTTTCCTATTTAAAACAACTCAGTGTGGTAGAAAAGATGAGTAAAGAAAATTCCTCTCTATATCAAGCCAATATGCAGGAAGGAAAAGTGCCACAGGCCATTTCTACCCTACTCCAGGCAGAATATTTAGGGCTTTCCACTATTCTGTCTAGAAGGGTTAAGGGTGTTTGAAAATAAAACAACTCTCACATCTGGGAGCATCCTAAATTCAATCTATCTCTGGATTTATCCCAGAGTTTGTGAGAGTCAAATTGTTATACTGAATTACCAAAAAACAAAACTCCTTTCCCTCGCCTATGAATAACTATTTAACTGTGTCCACGACAGTCTTTGTTGAAGACTATTTACTGAGTACTCTATGTGCCAGGATCTGTTATAGTGCTAGGAACTACAATTGTGGGGAAACAAAAGCCCAAGCCTCTTGGAGTTTATATTTTACAAAAAAAAAAAAAAAAAAAAACTCACAAAAAAAAAAAAGCAAGTAAACTAAATACATACAAGTTGTAAGAGCTATGATAGAAATAAACAGTATTAGAAAATAATATTGAAGGTAATCAAGGAGGGCCTTTTTCAGAGTGTAATATTTATGTTGAGACCTAATGGATGAGAGCGAGCCACTGAAGTCAAGTGCTAAGGAGAAAAACAATGTCCCAGGCCCTATAAGAGCATAAGTGAAGACCTGAGCCAGGAAAGATGTTGTTGTTAAAGGCCAGTATAGCTTGAGCCCTATGAGTTGGGAAGGGTAGCATGAGATGAGACGGGAAGTTATTTGAAGATACTGGATTGTTTCAGTACCTAGAATGGGAAGTTACTGGAGAATGACATGGTCTAATTTGGTTTTTTTAAAGTTCATTCTTACAGCTATATGGACAAAAGATTAGATAGGGGTATGATTAGAAGCTGAGCCATCTCCTAGGAGGCTGATTTCCAGGCAAACGAAGATGGAAGATTAGACTAGAGTGCTGGCAGTGGAGAAGGAGAAAAGAAGATGGACTCAAGATGTATTTTAGAGGTAGAACCAACAAAACTTATAATCAGAATGTACTTAAAAGAGACCATAAAATGTTCCTCATCATTAGCCATCAGGGAAATTCAAATCAAAACCACATTGCGATACCATCTTACACCAGTTAGGATGGTCAAAATCAACAAGGCAGTAAACAACAAGTGTTGGAGAGGATATGGACAAAGAGGAACTGTCTTAGGCTGTTGGTGGAAGTGCAAGTTGGTGCAGCTGCTTTGGTAAACAGTGTACAGATTCCTGAAGAAATTAAAAATAGAGCTACCCTATGACCCTGCAATTGCACTACTCGGTATTTACCCCAAAGATACAGATGCAGTGAAAAGAAGGGCCACATGTACCCCAATGTTCATAGCAGCAATGGCCACAAGTGCCACACTGTGGAAAGAGCCAAGATGCCCTTCAACAGATGAATGGATAAAGAAGATATGGTCCATATACACAATGGAATATTATGCCTCCATCAGAAAGGATGAATACCCAACTTTTGTATCAACATGGATGAGACTGGAAGAGATTATGCTGAGTTAAATAAGTCAAGTGGAGAAAGTCAATTATATGGTTTCACTTACATGTGGAGCATAAGGGAAAACATGGAGGACATTGGGAGAAGGAAAGGAAGGGTGAATTAGCGGAAATCGGAGGGGGAGACGAAACATGAGAGACTGTGGACTCTGAGAAACAAACTGAGGGTTTTGGAGGGGAGGGGGGTGGGGGTTGAGTGAGCCTGGTGATGGGTATTGAGGAGAGCACGTATTGCATGGAGCACTGGGTGTGGTGCATAAACAATGAATCTTGGAACACTGAAAATATAAAATAAAATTTAAAATGGTAAAAAAAAGAAAGAAATCATAAATAAAACAAAATTGCAAATAGAAAAAAAAAAGAGAGAGACCATAAGTAAGTGAGTTGAAAATTGGTTGGAGGAGTGAGTGCATCTAAAAGGAGAAGAAAAAGCTTTTGAGGAAGGAAAGAATGGGAGAGGTATGCATTAAATAACAGCCTAGAGGGACGCCTGGGTGGCTCAGTTGGTTGAGCGGCTGCCTTCAGCTCAGGTCATGATCCCAGGATTCTGGGATCAAGTCCCACATCGGGCTCCTCCCTCGGCAGGGAGCCTGCTTCTCCCTCTGCCTCTGCCTGCCACTCTGCCTGCTTGTGCTCTCTCTCTCTCTCTCTGATGAATAAATAAATAAATAATCTTTATAAATAAATAAATAACAGCCTAGAAGTAATGTATTAAAGTGGTCCTGTTTACAACTCTTATCCCATGGCCTGCTCTGTGCCTCTATCTTCTTAAAACAAGTTATCAAACTTGGCAGAAAGAGAGAGAAACTGCTTTGAGGACTTTTAGCCTTAAATAGTTGAGCCCAGAACATTGAAAGAAAGATAATTTACCCAATGAAAACAATGAAGCAAGATTTAACTAAGATCATTTTAGTGAGAAACAGTAGTTCTGGCTGCACATTCAAATTCCCCAGGGAGCTTTTAAAACTGTATGCCCAGGCTCCATGAAGTTGTTCTGATTTAATTAGTTTGAGGTGAGACACAAGCATAGGTATTTTTAAAAAGCTGCTCTACTGGGCAGCAAGAATTGAGAGTCCTGAGTTAAAAGTACAGAGGAGGATGCCAGGTCAATAAACCTATTCCATTAAATGAAGGATTAATAGAATGGGGTGAAGGAACTTTTTCCCCAGATAAGAAATACAGGCCCATTGGCTAAATAGACAGTTTAAGATTACAAGAAAATAAAAGTCAATTTTCTTTAATGTAAGTTTTTTGAGGCTGGGAGAAAATTTTATTCTCACAGTGTTAGGAACACAGACATTCATACAGACATCACACATATTTCAAAGTACATTTTATTTCTATTATGGACAACACAGAGGGAAGAAATTA
This sequence comes from Potos flavus, assembly GCA_028534135.1. NCBI lineage: Eukaryota > Metazoa > Chordata > Mammalia > Carnivora > Procyonidae > Potos > Potos flavus. Next base: position 85,306,416 of record CM052900.1, on the reverse strand, counting down.
ACATCTGAAGTTGACTGAAAGAAAAACAGAAGAGGAAGAGTTCCCATCTAGCCCAAACAATCACACAGGGAAAAAAAAGAGTTGCAGTGGAAAAGTAATCACAAGGGAGGGAAGATTTTGTTACTTCTGAAGTTAAAAATTATAATTGGTTACCAAAATACAACTGGCAATGAGTTTCACTGTATCCCATCATCCTTGCTTTTCAACTGTTCTTTAGTCTGAACCCTTCCAAGATTTAACTCTTGAATGAGCCACTGAATTACCATAGCAGGACTAAGAGCCAAGTATTCTCCTGAAATAGAGACCAGAAACAAAATTCGACTGCAGTGAAGATTCCTTGTTGCTGGTATGTGCGTGGGTAATTAAGGCAAGAGTAGTCATATAATTTGTCCCAATCTTTCAGTTAACTTATGGTCTCACTGAAATCAGAACCAAAGTCTTACACCGTCAGCGGTTTTCTTTGTTGTATTTACACCTTCTTTGCACCCTAACTCCACGAAAACAGAAAAGGAAAACGTGCAGTGCAATTTCTAAATCTCCATCTGGAAAGCTTTGGGAGCAGTAACAGTCCAGGTGAGGTGGCAGTGTGTGAAGGGAGTCGCCCTGCCAATTCGGTGTAATAACGTCAGGGAGTTGAGCACACACGACAAGCGTGCATTTTTAGTCATGCAGGTGAGTGGACTTCAGTGAAAGCAAAAGAGAATTGAGGAGCTAAGGGTAAGAGGCGGAACGTACCAGTAAATAGAATTTGGGTGTGGTGGGTGCGAAAGGGATTCCAGCACTTCAGAAGGGCAACGAGTTGAGTAGAGCTCTGAGGCTTCCGGCAGGCACCCGCCCGGCGACCTCCCAGGAAGTGGGCGGTGCGAGCAGGAACTACAAGTCCCAGAAGCCCCCGCTTCCTGGAGCCCGCGCGGAGCCGCGCAACTCCCGCTGGGAGTCGGTCGGAGCCGCCAAGATGTCGCAGCCCAAGAAAAGAAAGCTTGAGTCGGGGGGCGGCGGCGAAGGAGGGGAGGGAACTGAAGAGGAAGATGGCGGAGATCAGGAGGCGGCCCTGCCGCGACCCCGGAGGGCTAGGCGGGAGAGGGACCAGCTGTACTACGAGTGCTATTCAGACATATCGGTCCACGAGGAGATGATTGCGGACCGTGTCCGGACCGATGCCTACCGCTTGGGCATCCTGCGGAACTGGGCAGGACTGAGGGGCAAGACTGTGCTGGACGTGGGCGCGGGCACCGGCATTCTTAGCATCTTCTGTGTGCAGGCCGGGGCCCGGCGCGTGTACGCGGTGGAGGCCAGCGCCATCTGGCAACAGGCCCGGGAGGTGGTGCGGCTCAACGGGCTGGAGGACCGGGTGCACGTCCTGCCGGGGCCGGTGGAGACGGTGGAGTTGCCGGAGCAGGTGGATGCCATCGTGAGCGAGTGGATGGGCTACGGACTCTTGCACGAGTCTATGCTGAGCTCTGTGCTCTACGCGCGGACCAAGTGGCTGAAGGAGGGCGGTCTCCTCCTGCCGGCTTCCGCCGAGCTTTTCGTGGCGCCCATCAGCGACCAGATGCTGGAGTTGCGCCTGGGCTTCTGGAGCCAGGTGAAGCAGCTCTACGGTGTGGACATGAGCTGCCTGGAGAGCTTCGCCACGCGCTGCCTTATGGGCCACTCGGAGATCGTGGTGCAGGGTTTGTCCGGGGAGGACGTGCTGGCCCGGCCTCAGTGCTTTGCTCAGCTGGAGCTGGCCCGCACGGGTCTGGAGCAGGAGCTGGAGGCTGGGGTGGGCGGGCGCTTCCGCTTCAGTTGCTACGGCTCAGCGCCCATGCATGGCTTTGCCATCTGGTTCCAGGTGACCTTCCCCGGAGGGGACTCGGAGAAACCCCTGGTGCTGTCCACCTCGCCTTTTCACCCGGTCACGCACTGGAAGCAGGCACTCCTCTACCTGAACGAGCCTGTGCAAGTGGAACAAGATACAGACATTTCCGGAGAGATCACGCTGCTGCCCTCCCGGGATAACCACCGTCTCTTGCGCGTGCTGCTGCGCTACAAAGTGGGCGACCAGGAGGAAAAGACCAAAGACTTTGCCATGGAGGACTGAACGTTGCCTTTTCTCCCTGCTACCTCCCGAGCCGGCCAGACCTGCGTAGTAGAGGCGGAGGGGGGTCGGAGGAGAAATGGAGATCCCACGTGCAAGTAGGGGGCAATATCTTCTGTCTCCTTTTCTCTCATGTCTGCTGGGAAGGGAGAGTGACTTCAGTCTCCCTTCGAGGAGATTCTTCTGGCGAAATTTATTTAAAAAGTGAATCCCGATGCCCCCAACGATGGAAACAGCTTGTTTATTAATGGGCTTTTTTAAGTCTCAAAAGCATGTGGTACCAAGCACTTGTATTTCTATTTCTTTTATCCCCCGGGAAGAAAGCAAACACATTTTAGAAGAAAATATCAGTTAATGAAGGCTCATGCACATCCCTGACACATCACATCTGAATCTGAAGCCAGGGAGAAGAGTAAAGGGGTTTATAGTTAGATTCCATAAATTTCCAGTATGACTTAAATCTCTCTCCAGAGCCATATTCTATCATTCTCTAATTTCCCTCCTTCCCTAGGTGCCTCTAGGCTTCAGTCTTCTTCCTCATTCTTGTTTAAATAAACTTCACTTCTGGTAATGAGAGGGAGAACAGTGAGGAAGCAGTTTGAATAACCCTGTTCTTACACTTATTACTTTCATAGGGTGCTAAAGTTGAACACACTTCTCCACTGAGTAAAATAGGCTATATATAATTGTGCAGCATACCCCCCAAATCTAGAAGGTATATTTAGGAGAAAAAGATCTGAAGACAGTGAAGTAGTATGGGTTTTTTTTATTCCTGTCTTTACTATTAAGATTTAACCAAGGAACTGTTTAATGTATGTTATATAATAGTTTTGTGTGATTTTTTATTAAACCAGCTGATAGAAGGTTTTCTGAACCTAACCCAAGGGTTTGTTCATCATATTGGGTAAATTTTTTAGGCTCTCTAAATTAAGGAAAGTATTTTCCCAGCTAGAGAAGTGCACTCATTTAAACTCTCATTTAGAGAGATCATGTGATCTGGCCTACTTACATCAAGTTAAATTTCCTTTTTTAGTGTTGTGTTTTTTTTCTTCTTTTTAACTCAGCCAAATGTGAAAGTTGTGAATTTCGGAAAATCATTTGTAATGAAGTGTGAGTCATGTTATCAAATTTATTTCACGGATGTTTCCCTCCTTATCCCAGTGGCAAATAAAACATTGGCATTCTATTTTTATAGATGAAGTAAGAAGTCTTGTGTACTGACTTTTAATGCTTTTGCCTTTTTAATATTGCCAGTTCTTAAGAAAAGTGTTACAACCCCTTCAGAATATAGCTTCAGGATAATTTATGCTTAATGTATGTTTTCTCTTCATACTGGTAGCTTTTGTATCCTAATAGAAAACAGGTGTGAAAAAGTGGTCCTTGAAGTGATCCAACATAGTTTTGTTTATTGTAACTGAGTTTTCTCCTTTATTCATCGCATATTAAAGTACCAAAGTATTATAAGCAATTTGCTAAAGTTGAGTGTTAACACATGAGATCTTCCATTATGAAGGGAAACATACAAAATCAATGACTTTAAAAGATCCGAGCAATAAGGACGATCATTGTCACCATTTTGATAGTTAACAGTCTATGTAAATGGTGCAGTCATAGCAAGGTAGGCCTGATTTAAGCTGGAGGTATAAAATATGTCTTTTTTTTTAGGGTCAACTATATAAGATGAACATTTATTTATTTAGAATTTTAGTGTATGGTTTTGGGTAATTTCTGATATTTCTTAACTTCCTATAAGAATCTCTTTGCTGTGTGGGCAGAAAAAAGCATTCCCCTCAATTCCATTTTTTAAAAAAATATATCTTTTATAACTATGCGCGTATTATAGAATTCTCATTACCAGTATAAGCATGCAAAGATAGCACCAGTTAAAACTTAGAGGAACTGTAGAAGCAAAAAGTATTTCATATTTAGGCAAAGTAAGCTTTAATCTTGTTACTGTCTCCCAAAAGAAAAATGAGTTATAAAAATATAGCTGCTAAAGCAATTAGTCAAGAGGCAGCATAGCATATAGGTAAAAGCTAGGACTTAAGCCAGACAGATCCTGATGGAACCTAGGCTCCACTGCTATAACCATGTGACATTGGGCAAAATATTTAACCTCTGTTTTTCTCCAGTGCTCTCATGCAAACAGTGTAACCTGCTCCATAGAAATGTGATACATGTAATGCAGGGAACGTAGTTTATACGTGTAGTTAATACTGTGAGCACATAGTGCCTGGTACACATAGTGCCTGGTACAAATCTCAGTGATTCCTAGCTGTTGTGATTACAGAAAACTACTATGCAAACCTGAAGCATTTGGCCACGTGTACAATGTGCTACAGAATAAATATTCAACATTTTGGTTTTCTTACAGGTTTGTTTGGCAGTATCAGCACGGCTGCGTATGATGAGCAGTGTATGACTAGACACCAGATGATCCAACCCCTTTGGAGTGACAACACTTCCAGAAGGATGAGAGCGTGACATGCTCCAATATGTGGGCACTGTCTTGTATCTGTGTGAGCATGTACTGATTGCCTAGGGTCATTTGGACCACAGGAAGAACTGTCAGCCCTAAGGAGGGAAAAACATGATGAAGTACTACCTGCTTTCTTCAGACAGCTTACATTCATTTAGCATTGTGAAACTTTCCAAATATTTACATTAATTCACTGGACCAATGGACATTTTATTGAGTATACCAGAAAACAGTCATTGTGATAAGCACTTAGGATACAAACCAATAAAACATGGTTTTTGGTTCCAAGTAGGTATGTTCATAGGATAAACCAAAAAGAAAAATACATCAACAATAATGGGCATCTCGGGATGCTGTAGGTGTTAAGAAGAGCAGGTAATTACCTTCACTTTACATACTAGAAAAAAGACTTACACAGATATTGAAGGATTTCCCTAAAGTTACATAACTAATTCTTGACAGTTGAACACAAGTATCTCAATTCCTATCCCCAAACAACCTCTTAGTTTAAAAAAATTCCATTGGAGATACATCTCATAGGTCTCAAAGAGCCACCTTCAGTATATAGGATCTCAAATTTGACATTACTAGGCTCTCATAAAACACACCATGTACCTGTTTCCCTAACAGGGCTAATCAAGTGTGGCATTCTTTCTGAGGCCCCCAGAACACAATGCTCACTGCAGTAGCAAAGAGAAGTAGATAAACTCTGCCATTTTGGCTATAGGTACTGGCATCCAATGAAACAAGTGTTCACTCATTTAACTTAATAAACAACTATCTAACAATTAAGTTCTATGATAAATAAGCAAAAGCTACCCTCAACTGGGATATGTAGGGGAATAAAATTACCTACATCAGTAGTTTGCATACATTCTTTAGCCTAGAAAGACATTCAACTAAATCTCACCTCTGCTGGAGCAAGGGTGAGAAGCCAGCCCTTCTGTTGGCTCTAATCTTAAAATTCCTCTCAAGTGCAAAAGTGTTACTTATCATCACATAGATTACAAGATTCTCGGAGAAAAACGTGATGGTAAGGAGAAAGATAATTAATGTGACTATATCTCAAAATATTATATATGCTTGTAGGATAAGACATGTGAAACAAAAAATCTGGACCTTACCAGAGACAAAATTTTAATAAAAGGACATGACCAGTAACATTGGCATTGTGCTTCTTTGGGAGCTTTGATGATTACATTCATCATTATTTCTAATAATAACTTGGAATAAAGACTGATGAAGATTTCAGTTGATCAAGTAGCTACCTTTTTACCCTAAATAAACAATCACTTATACGGGGCACCTGGATGACTTACTAGGTTAAGCATTTTCAGCTCACGTCATGATCCTGGGGTCCCGGGATCGAGAGCCCCACGTCAGGCTCCCTGCTCCTCCCTGCTCCTGGAGGAGTCTTTTTCTCCCTCTTCCTCTGCCCCTCCTCCTGCTTGCACTCTCTCTTTCTCTCTCTCAAATAAATAAAATATTTTTAAAAATAAATAAATAAAAATCACTTATAACAGACATGTTAGAACGCAGAGAGCTGTGAGGAAGGAAAACATTCCTTCTTTCTCCAGGCTGCCCCCTGCACGAAAAAGAAGGTGGGATGGAAGTAAACCCTCCCCATACTTTTTAAAGTGCTTAACAGGCATTCTTGCAATCTCATGATGTACACATTTGTGAAAATCATATCACATTCTGCAATATTGTGCACTAAAAGTAACAGAGAAAATTGGCTGGGTGGACTGTCAAAGCTTTAACCAGGAGTACTACGAATACCAATAAAAAATAGCAGCAGTTAAAAAAAGATGTTAATTCTAATTAACACTGCAGTAAATAAGACAGCTTGACGGAAGAGCAAAAGGAAGAGTTCCTGAGACAGCAAAATGTACAAAAAATGGAGTGGAGGTTTACTAAGCATTCAAGACCGAGAGCATGGGGCCAAACAGTGCCAAGACGAAGAACATAGGATGTGATACATTTCTTTTTGACCAGTTGCATTCAAGTGTGTCCGTGTACTTTCTGTTCAGTGGCTGTTGCCTGGTAGTATGCGAAACCAACCAATATCCGTGTTATGTTCTGACACTGTTCTCTCTTTATCAATATCATTTGAATTTATTCATTTACAGAAACATGCATGGCAGCAGAACATTCTGTCCTTTGTTCAACTTTCAGAAATTAAAGGAATTCAAAGCTCCATTGGGTTTACAGATCTTTTCTTTTTAATGCAAATTTTCTTGAAAGGAAAATGGAATGGAGATGGGGAGGTTTACAGGTGGCCATAACCATCCTTCAGTACGAATCTATTTATTGTATTATTTTGGTCACTGGAAAAGATCAACAGGAAAAGATCAACAGGAAAGGAGAATAGAAATGCTGATGTGTGTAGAGTGAAAGGAAAATAGTTGAGTGTTCAGAAGATGGTCGGATAATGGGATTGGGGACAGGGGTGTTTCTCCAGAGTCCGAGGGCAACATAAAAAATATCTTCGGGTCAGCCAAAGAGACATGAAGTTAGAGAAAACATTAAGTGAAGATTAAGATCCCCATACATACATTTTGCCCACATCTCCAAATCCTTAGAGTAAAATTTTTTCTGAAGTAATGGGCTCAGAACATCACTAAGTATTTTGATTGGTTACAAACTACTGCTTATTTTGATATTTGTCCTTAACCTCTCATTTCAGCTTAATTTCTAAACTCATTCAAGGACTGTTCTATTTCAGAACTCCTTAATCCTTTCAAATTGTTTCACAACTCCAAACTCCATTATCTCAAGCTATGTGCAGTTTAGTAATGGGTGGTATGGAATGGGATGACAGTAAACCTTTAAAAACAAACAAAAAACCTCTTGCAGTTTTGCTCTTGGTAAAATTATCATATTTAAGAACAAACTGTAGAATTCGAACTAAATTATAAATGGTGGTGGAGAATGGATTAAGATCCACAAATGGTTAAAACTTTCATTTTATGCATTCGTTGGAATCACACTTTTTACCAGGAATTTCTATAAAAATAACAAACTGCTTCTGCCTACTTGTGATCTCTCTCTCTGTCAAATAAATAAATACAATTAAAAAAAAGTTAAAAAAAATAAACTGCTTATTTTAATGTGAGCTTCTCACTCTACTATCATTTATCATCTGGTTAATTATAAGAATAGGAAACATTTAAATGGTTAAGAATGTACAGTAAAAGACAATTAAAAAGAGAGGATTTGGAAAATCTACAGATTATACAGTCTGAATAATTGAGAGTTTACTCTAGTCCTAATAATTAGGGGAAAACATAAAGAGAATGACAGCAATTACAAGGGGATTTTAATACAAAATGAAATTAAAAACTACCAGGAAATGTGCTGTTTGTAATAAATTAATTTAGTATCAGCTAGCTTTGCTTGAACCCCAATCAGGGGGATTTTATAGAGCCCAGATATTATTATAAAATTGGTTCACATATAGAGTAATTCCATGGTATTGGGCCCAAGAAAAATTGGCTTCAAGATACTGAGTTCTTTTTTTTTTTTTAAGATTTTATTTATTTATTTGACAGAGAGGAAAGAGATCACAAGTAGGCAGAGAGACAGGCAGAGAGAGAGGGGGAAGCAGGCTCCCCGCTGAGCAGAGAGCCCGATGCAGGGCTCGATCCCAGGACCCCGAGAACATGACCTGAGCCAAAGGCAGAGGCTTTAACCCACTGAGCCACCCAGGTGCCCCAATAGTAAGTTCTTAAATAGATAAGAGAACAGCTGAATTACTCTAAGCAATCCGTTAAGGTTCTTAAAAGTAAAACTGGACCATAAAGGATGTGGTCATTGCACCATTCCCATAATGATGTTATTGAAGACATCAAAATGATATATTGTTCAGTGCTAAAATATGTGATATAGTTGTCAGGGAGATATCATTTTTCTTTTTTTTTTTTATTCATTATCTGATTTATTTTATACCAGATGAAAATGCGTGCATAGAGACATACAGTGAAAATAGCATATGCTGAAACTTTATACCAAGTGATATTCAAATGCACCAGCTACTACTTCTCAGCATGTAGAATGTTTATGCAATAATGGCATATTAATCAAACTGTGCGAAGTCTCATTAAAATCAATGATGTATTAACTTTGTTTACCTCACATCAGTTATACATAGTAAAATAATGTTCTTTCATCCTAAGGAAAGCTTCATATCTATTATAAATTTTCACTTAAAGGAAACCCCTCCTTTTGTTAGACATGCCTCAGCATACATACATACATCTATATATAAGTACATACATCTATGTACTTATATAAAGCATTCTCATTAATTTTTAAATCATTATTGAGTGCCTAATGTGCTAACATGCATTTTAAGTACCTTATCTTTTTTTTTGTTTTGTTTTGTTTTTTGTTTTTTTTTAAGTACCTTATCTTATTTATTCTTTGAAATAGCTCTCTGAAGTGGTTCTATTATCAATCCCATCATACAGATGATAAAACAAAGGTATGCAGTTTGGTGAATTGCCTAAGACCACATAGAGAATAAATGACAGAGCCTGGGACTCATCTCCTAAATTCTGGGCATCTAGCCTAGTACACTATCCTATCTATGATGCCCGGGGTCTTAGGAGTTAAGGTTTCATCTGTAGTCACTTAAAATAGGGGAGTCATTGTCTTAGGCCAGGATCCCCATAAACAGACCTTGAGACAAGGATACATATAAAAGTGCTTATCAAAAAGTGTTCCCAGAAGATGCCAGATGGGCAGTTGGGAAGCAGAATTAATAAGTGAAGGAGATGAGACTAGAGTGTTATTAAACCAAATCCTAAGAAAGAGAATTTTGGCTCAGTCCTGCAGAGATGCTCCGAAGACATCTCAGAATGTCTCCAGTGATGGAGTAAGATATCTGGAACATTCATACCTTCTCACCCATCAGACATTGGTTAATGCCTGCCCCTAGGGAGACAAATTTCTAAGCACGTCCCAGCTCTCCTGGGTGGGCATGGCAGTTTTCATGGCCTAAAGACAGTCCCCCAGCTAAGGATTACCAATGAAGAAAGTTAAAAGTACAGAGAGAACAGATATAAAAGAAGAAAGGGTAAGTGATGAAAAGTAACACACAAGGAATAAATGAAGCACTGGTAGGATATGGCTACTATCATAAATATCCTTCCAGAGATTCTTTTACATTCTAAGTAGTTAAATAGTTACAGACTATGGTTTTGTTTATGTCCCTCTTTCCTTAGTCTTTTAAAAGCTGCATGAGTAAAGTATAAATATAATAAATGTGCAGAAGGAAGAAGTTAATCTCCTATTCCCCATAGTTTGGAATGTATCTTTCTATTACATCTTCTTATATACCCATTTATGTAGGTTTTTCTTAATAAATATGTAGACATATTATATATGTTACTCTGAAAACCATTTTGGGAGGTTTAAAATACATACGCTAAATGTCCCCTGAAGTCAATGTATGTATCTATAACTTATTAATAGCAATATAAAAATGTATGGTATGCATAATCCATAATTAATCGAACCAATTTTCTATTGATAGACAGTGGTTCGCAATTCTTTGCTACTACAAATTTTACTTACCTTTGTCTTTTTCTATTCTCTCCCTAGGTAAGCTCAGCTCATCCAGTCCCATTACTATAAATTGTATACCATCCATATGCTGATGATTCCCAAATTTTGTTATCCCTGATATCTCCCCTGCATTTCAGACTCATCTGTACAACTGCTTAATTGTCATCTACATTGGGACATAATAGGCATCTCAAACCTAACATAACCAAACTGATTTATATAAATAATGTTATGTATATAATTATATACATAATTTTACCATATATGTATATATCTCTAAACAGCATATTTTTAGGTTTTGCTTGTTTTTTTAAAACCAATATATATTTATTAAATATATTTTTTAAATAGCCAGAACTTCAACCCTCTACCCAACTCTATCTTTTTTTTTTTTCTTCCAACTCTATCTTTAGTAAAGGTTAATATGTTTCTTGAGGACTTGACAATAGCACAAATCTTTACATCAGATTATGATCATGAGTCTAACTGATTTTACAAAAGGCCTTAGATGAACTCGGCATCCACATACTAGAAAATTCTATTACTACGAGAATATCAAAATACTGCATTCCAAACAAAAGATGGTATATTTTTGTTGAACAATAACTTTGAGACTAAGTTCTGTCTGGCAAAATAATAAAACGCCTATTTATAAAATAAAATTGAACATGTTATTGTTCCTAAAAAAAACTTAACCAATCTACAAGTTTTAGTGGAAAGAAAGTCATCTAAAACAATGCATATACCAGCTTCTGCTATAATTAGAAAAAAATTATAATTAAATAATTATCATTAAAACTGCTTCAGTATGTTTACAGTTCATCCGTATCTATTCTATACATATGAAATGTGACATCTCTATAAAGTGTAATTATTTCCAGAAACTTTAAAGTGTCTTTAATTAAACATTTCTCACAATATATTCACTGTGTTACTTTATCTCAGAAAAAAATAGGCAATATTTTAACTAGATCTTGACAAAAAATGCATTAAATCTATTTTTTAAAATGTTTTATTACTTGCAAGTTTCAGCCTGATGTGATTTTAAAATAGCCAAGTTATAAACCGCTGAAAATTGGAGTTTATAATGGAAATACTGACAGACCCTTAACTGTCAGAAGGAAGAAGCCTCTGCTGTAATGACTTGAGCCCACGCCGCTTGTCAGCGCTGCCACGTGACCAGGTTGCTAGCTGTGGGATTTCAGACACAAAACTGGTTGAATACTTGCCGAACGATTTTCCTGTTTCTAAAATTTTAGCAAAGTCATTTCTTGTTTTGAGAACTCCTTTTCTCTAAAAAGTTATTGTAACAAACAAGTATGAAGCCCCCTTTTTCGTTTTTCAACAATGTCTCCTAGTTCTCTTGTCTTCTCCCATTGCTGGGTTTCCGCCAAGCTTTCCCATTTCGGTATACGGCATCTCCACCCACCAGTTCGTTAGTTAAGCCAAAGAAATGAGAGGTCAGTTGTAACTCATGTTACTTCTTCACCACATCTGACTGGTTGCAAATACCGAGGCTTTTACTATCAAAAGATATTTTGAAACCAGTTATTCCTTATCATCCCTGCCATTGCCTTAGTCCATGGCAATGAAAATGCAGGCCAAGCCCATCACAGTAGCCTCCTACCTTGCGTCTCAGAATAACCAACAGTCGATGATGGACAGTTATTTATAGAATCCCAGCAAATAAAGTGGTAGGAATAATAGCATGAGAATAATCACCATTTCACAACTCACAATGAAATAATGGATCTTCACAATGATCACCCATAGTCACTTAAACCAGGAGAGGAGTGGTTAGTGGAGAATTTTTTTTCTTTCTTTCTTTCTTTCTTTCTTTCTTTCTTTCTTTCTTTCTTTCTTTCTTTCTTTCTTTCTTTCTTTCTTTCTTTCTCTTTCTTTCTTTCTTTCTTTCTTTCTTTCTTTCTTTCTTTCTTTCTTTCTAGTCAGGCCTCGAGATTTATGGGAAACATAAGGAATGAAGGAATAAGTTAAACAATCCATGAGGAAGCAAGCAGCCAAATCCAAAATGTGAGAATTCTACAGAAAAACAATAGCCTAATTCCTCCAACAAATCAATGGTGTATAAAAGTGGAGGTGAGGGGAATGGTTTGTTATAGAATAAGAATCTTAAGAGACGTAACAACTAAATGCAATATGAGGACCTAACTGGGTCTGATACAAACAATTTGTAGTACTCACATCTGAGGCAATGAGGAAAATTCAAATATGGACATACCAAAAACGAAGAAATTATTGTTAATTCTTTAGGTATGAAAATGGCAATGAAATTTTTTAAAAAAATGTTTGTATCAGAGATATATAATAAAATACTTGTGGATGAAATTACATGATCTATGGGATTTTTTTTTTAAAGATTTTATCTATTTATTTGACAGAGAGAGAGACATTACAAGTAGGCAGAGAGGCAGGCAGAGAGAGAGGGAAGCAGGCTCCCCGCTGAGCAGAGAGCCCGATGCGGGGCTCGATCCCAGGACCCTGAGATCATGACCTGAGCTGGAGGCAGAGGCTTTAACCCACTAAGCCACTCAGGTGCCCCTGATCTATGGGATTTGCTTTAAAAAGTCCAGGAAAAAAAAAAAAAGAGGGGTGAAGAGGGAAGAAGAGCAACATATGTTGATAACTGTTAGACCAGACTATTACAGTAGTTCATTAAACTATTTTCTTTATTTTATGTACATGAGAAATTTGCCCAGAGAAATCATTTTTAGAAGATCATTTAAGTCCTATAGAAAAAAATGATAATGACTTAGCAAAGGTGGTCACAGTGGAGAGGGAGAGAAATATACACAATTGAGATATATTTTAAATTAATAGGAATTGTTAACGATTGAAGGAGAAGGTGAAGGAAAAAAGAGGTATCAAGGGTAATTCCTCGGTTGCTGGTTTGAGCAACTGCCTAGATAATGGTTCAATTTCCTGAATACATTTAGACTGCAGAAGCATAGGTTGGGGATGGATTAGAAACCCAATTTCAGATATTGAGACCTGTTTTCCATTGATGCTGCAGGTAGTTAATATATACTCAGTGGCATAAAGCAACTCACATTTATTATAATTCTGAAGGTCAGAACTCCAAAATCAGTCTCACTGAGCTAAAGTCAAAACGTCAGCAGGGCTGGTTCCCTCTGGAGCTTCCAAGGAAAAATGTGTCTCTCCTTGCCTTCTCCAGTTTCAAGAGGCTATTCTCATTCCTTGGCTTGTGACCTCACATTCCATCCTCTTTTCGCCCTCTGCTTCCATGGTCACATTGCCTTCTCTGGCTTTGACCTTCTTGACTCTCTCTTACCCTTTTGATTACGGTGTGCCTATCAGGATACTAATCCAAGACAAGCTTCTTAATTTAGCCTCCTCACCTGCAAAATCTCTTTTGCTATGTAAGGTAACATATTCACAGTTCTGAGGATTAGGACATAGACATCTTTGGGGGGCCATCATTCACCCTGCCTCAAGGTCTAATACGTTTGAAGTGCTTCTTAGGTATCCTAGGGAGGATGTCAGTTGGATAGTTAGAATGTCAAGGTCAGAAGAGAGAACTGAGATGAAATTTGAGAGTAATCAGCATGCAGACAGGACCTGAAACCAAGTAATCATTCCTTCTGAGGACTTCCAAATTCCAGAGGACAGGGCATCCCAGTTGACTTGAGAATGAAGAGTCCAGAAAGCTAGGCAAGTGCTGCTCCCGGAAAGCCAAGAAGACATAAAGGATAAACTGTATTGAATGTGGCGAAGGGGTCAAGCAAGAGAAAAAGTATGCTTTGCATTTGGCCTCAAAAATAAAGTTAGTGGGGCACCTGGGTGTCTCAGTTGGTTAAGCATCCGACTCATGATTTTGGCTTGGGTCATGATCTCGGGGTCCTGGGATCAAGCTTCCCTTGGGGCTCCAGGCTCAGCGGGGAGTCTGCTTGAGATTTTCTCCCTCTGCCTATCCCTCTGCCCCTCCCCCTGCTTGCACTTGCTCTCTCTCTCTGTCTCAAATAAATATATCTTAAAAAAAAAACATAGTAATTCTTATTTTTATTTATTTTTAATCTTATTTATTTATTTTAGAGAGAGAGAGAGCACGGAGGGGATGGGCAGAGGGAGAAGGAAAGAGAAACCCAAGCCGACTCCACACTGAACATGGAGCCTACCTTGGGCTCGATTTCAGACCCTGAGGTCAGACCTCAGCAGAAACCAAGAGTTGTCGCTCAACTGACTGCACCACCCAGGCACCCCAAAATTATACAAGAGCAGTTCCAACCTAACTGCAGTGGCTTGAGGAATGAAATAGATCCAGTGAATGAAGGCAACGCATTTGCAGTTTCGCTGTGAAGAACAGTGAATATGCGTGAAAACTAGAGGACACTGTGGGTCAAGGAAGGAGTGTTTTCCTTTTCTCAGGACAGGAGATAAGAGAATAGGCTTAGTTGTTGAAAGAAATGATCTGGTAGAAAGGGAAGGATTGATAATGAAAGAGAAAGAAGGGGTAAAGAAAGGAAGGATATCTTGGGCAAAATAATGGAGAGCTTCTACAGCAAAAGAGGAGGACTTTCCTGGCAGCAGAGCACTTCTCTGGGCATAAAGAAGAGAAAGCAAAAAATATGGGTACCAGGGAGGCTGGCAGGTCAGTCTGCAGAGCCATCATAAAGCATATCTGCTTTGAAAGCTCTATTTCTTTAGTTCTGAGAGCAGCAAGTGGAGTTAGGGACTCAACTGGTGAGGGAAGTTTTGAGAATTGTTCCACCAAGGGAGATACTGTGAAATTCCTTTTATTTTTAACTTTTATTTGTTTATGTTTTGTTTTTTTTAGCAAGGGGAGGGGCAGAGGGAGAGAGAATCTTACACAGGATCCATTCTGGGCAACACGAGGCTCGATCTCACAATCCTGGGATCATGATCTGAGCCTAAACTAAGAGTCAGTTGCTTAACCAGCAGAGCCACCCAGGTGCCCCAATGAGAAATTCCTTTTAAAGGTCCAATGTGGAGGCTACCCAAAAATGGAGGTGGGGAAGTGAAAAGAAGCCTTCCCCTTGTGATGAGATTGATTGGGAGGTCAGTGGCATACATCTGATATTCATAAACACATTATTTTGGAGTGATAATTCAATTATAGTAAATATAATAAACGAATTGATTGGAAGAAAAGGTTTCTTTTGCGGTGATGCAATGGGAGTTATGCTAGCTGTTTGAAATTCATTGTGCAGTAAGGATTTAAATGTTCAACATCTTTTAATGAGTTGTGAAGGAGTAGACTTCAAAGTATGTAAAAATGATAGGCTCCTTCTGTTGCCCTAAAAGAGCATTTGTCCCTAAGTAGTGACATCAGTTAACACCTCAGAGCCCCATAAAAGTAGCTGCTTTATCCCAATTAAAATAGAACAGTCATTTCAACAGTCTTGCTTTCCAGACAGAATAATATTTCGCCCATCATCTCTCAAGCCATAAGCACATGATATAATGGCTGAAAGCTCAAGACTGCTTAGATTCAAATTCTCACAAATACCAGAAGGGTAAAAGT
Organism: Potos flavus; assembly: GCA_028534135.1. NCBI lineage: Eukaryota > Metazoa > Chordata > Mammalia > Carnivora > Procyonidae > Potos > Potos flavus. The sequence continues at coordinate 85,290,768 of CM052900.1, read as the reverse complement.
GTATTGTCCCTGAACTAAAATCCTCCACCCCTATCCTGAGGTTTAGGGCTTAAGGTTGTAAGTAGCAGCAATGAAGAGTTAGTGTGCTTGAATTCTGTTTTGAGAGGTATAAACCTTTGGGAGTATCTTTCAATGCAGAACCACAGTTTTATCATAGATGTGGATATGTGTCTTGGTCTATTCCCTTCGAAAGGAAGTCTCCTTCCTTTATGTATGAAATAGTTATCTGGGAGGGAAATGACTTTACTGGGAAAGCATAATAGGATTGTTTATTAAAATACTATCAATTAGGTTGCATTTTTCAAGAAACATTTTGGGGACTTTGATTAGATTCACAGAAGTAATCTAGGTTTTTTGTTTGTTTGTTTGTTTGTTTTAAGGTTTTATTTATTTGATAGAGAGAGAGAGAGATCACAAGCAGGCAGAGAGGCAGGCAGAGAGAGAGGGGGAAGCAGGCTCTCCGCTGAGCAGAGAGCCTGATGCAGGGCTCGATTCCAGGACCCTGGGATCATGACCTCAGCCGAAGGAAGAGGCTTTAACCCACTGAGCCACCCAGGTGCCCCGGTTTTTTATTTGATCCAGAAAATAACTTGATTCAAGACTATCCCCTAAAAAAAAATAAAAAAAGAGTATCTCTAAGTCATAGGGAGGATTATTTCTAGAAGTACTTAATATCAACTACGTGTTGATATTTTTTACCAATTTTGTTTTAATAAGATAACGCTTGATTATGTCTCTGAATTCTGGATGTGGTCTATCATGGTTGCCTGTGCACCACAAATAACAGCATTAATATTTTCCTCTGAATAATGCAAAGCTCATAGATTTTTAAAAATTTATCCTTACAAACTTTCCTTTAGAAGTGACAAAGTTTACTATTCCCATTTTTCTGAAAAAGAAGGTAAAGCACAGATATAAAAAAGCACTATCCTCAGATCTATCAGATTTCTTTGACTTACAGTTTCATTCTTAGGCCACAAAATCTGTATGGGTAAGCATAAAAATGTAAGCTAGATGGAGCATTTAGGAGATCATTAAAAGGAGGTTCCAACACCATTCACTCTGTCTTCTGAATTCACTTCCACCAAGACTCACTTCAATTCAACAAACACAGATTGAAGACCTACCATGTTTAAGGTATCTAGAACTTTGTTAGAAGGCAGAAATATCAATTAGTGATCAACTGAAATAGAAAACTAGGCCCCAAACCTGTAAGGTTCATTCAGTAGGTCTTATTTTTAAAATCAAAAATGACGGATCCCATTGGACTTAACAGTTTTGTTCCTGTTGTTTTGCTGGTGATGATCATGAATTTCTAACTCACTGTTTCAGTGCAACGGACAGAATTGTTCAACAGTCTTGTCCCATTCAAGGAAAACAAACAAAACAAAACTGTAACTATATGTTTCATATTTGACTCTAAACTGGGTAATCAGCAGTCATTCCCTTCCCAGTGGAAGCTTCCCTTCTATACTTCTTGATATAGCTAGTTCTATACTGATCCATGTGACTATACAGTCGCTAACTGAAGTTTGATGCTTATTCTGATTTTGTTTTGGTATGTCCCTCATTAGTTAATACAGTTTCTCAAATGCACTAGGTACTCAGTAAATACTGATTAATTTTAAATTATCTAACTGTAACATTTCTGAATTATAGGACTGTTATGTAAGAGTCTATATAATGTCTGTGTATTATAATGGTATATATTATGTTGTATATGAGTTTGGATGTTTGAGTAGGGAATTAAGCCAGTTAAGGACCCAAGGGAGATTGGAAGTGATTTTTTGAACAAGATAGTTGAAGGGATAAAAAAGAAACGAAAAGAAACTGGTCACTTTAAGGAAAATAATTGGATTACAAATCCTCTTGCATTCTCAGAGAGGGTTGTGCCTTTGGAGGAAAATAGGCTTATGATGCTTTTCAGAAGTCCAAAATATCAAGGTCATTGGCTGAGTAAACAGAAAGGTAAGGCTAGTGACATTGGACAGAGGAAACATATTTATATCTCTATCTCTCTGTCTGGCTATCTACCTACTGTCTGTCTGTCTATCTATGGAGAGATGGGGAGAGAGGGTGGCTTATTTTAAGGAGTTGGCTCATTATGGAGGATTGGAGAGTCCAAATTCCAATGGGATAAGCTGGCAGGTTGGAGACTCATGGAAGTGTTGCAATGCAAGTCCAAAGTCAGCTCACTGGTCGAATTCCTTAGTGCTGGTGGTAGGTCAGTCTTTGTTCTAGTAAGGCCTTCAACTGATTGAATGAGGCCCACCTATATTATGGAAGGTAATCTCATCCAAACAACACCTTCACAGAAAACACCCAAAATAATATTTAACCAAATATCAGGCCACTGTGACCCAGCCAGTTTCACGCACAAAAATAACCATCACAAAAGCTAATTTTTATAGGTGTTCGTATTTATAAAAGTAGGCTATGTGGCAAATTTGGGTTATTGAAAAAGAAGATCCATCTTTTGGTGAGCCGTCTGTTTACTGTTAATGTGAACTGACTGGAATCATAGCTATTTTAAACCAGCATTATTACAACAAATTACAGGAACTGAATATACTGAAAAGAACTGGCCAGTAAAACATATTGATGAATAATTATTGATGACTTTTGTGCAGACGTGCATTTGCAGATGTGAGTCCACATTTTTATAACAGGCATTCTTATCACAAAACCGCATAGGCCATAGTATGCATATAGTCTCATCTTAGGAAAAACATGAACCGAATATGCAAGAATTGCTCCACTGTTCACAGATAGCATCTGGAAAATCAGATCCATATTTTGATACAAATACGTGGTTCAGAAAGAGGGATGCACGCTTTTGTGGAAAGCATTTGCTTGGGGTACTATGATGTTATTTGTTTAATGCTTAATTTATATAACTGTTCCCCCCCCCAAGGAATAAAGAAATATTTTTCTTCTAGAAATATTTAATTACTTCATATCCCTGCTTTTATTATTAATTTTTTTCTGTTTCAGTTTCAGTTTGGGGAGTAACTCCACAGGTATAGAACATTTGCTAAGCACATAAAGTTCTGCACTTAGCAATGCCTTGAGGTATCCTAAAGTTATCCTAAAGTTATCTCATCTGTTGGCAGTCAAAACCTAGCATTGCAGAAGTTACTTATTTCCTCTCTATGTAAGATAAGTATCTCTTTATTGACTGAAATAATTTTCTAGTTACTGCCAATAGAATCACTATGGGTTCTGGTTTATTCACCGTTTTTTGCAAAATAACCACCATTAAAAAAAAAATCTATATTTGTGCTCATGCCACTTTTTGTCCCAGAAAAGTTTGTTTCTCTTTCAAGCCCCGTTTAAAAATATCCCTTCAAAAAAAAAATTCTTTTTTTTTTTTTTAAGATTTTATTCATTTATTTGACAGAGAGAGAGAAACAGCACAAGCAGGGGGAGCAGGAGAGGGAGAAGCAGGCTCCCCGCTGAGCAGGGAGCCGGACTCAGGGCTCAATCCCAGGACCCTGAGATCATGACCTGAGCCGAAGGGAGAGGCTTAACCGACTGAGCCAGCCAGGCGCCCCCGCCCAAAAAATTCTGACTTGATTTTGCCTCCAAGAATCCAGCTCAGGATCTTTGTCTTTGGGCTCACAGGTGTCCTCTGATGTGTGTGTGTGTGCACAGAGGGTGGCAAGACCAGGTAAGTATTTGTGTCACAGATGACCATTACTCTTGCTGGGCACTCAAAGATAAAGTGGATGTGCCGTGAAAGATTTTCTTTAGAGCTTCAAGAGATTCAACCCACGAAGCCCCCGGGGGGGGGGGGGGAGGTAGCCCCAAGATGCCCTTCTTGACTGAAAGATGAGCGGATGATGAACTGAAACCAAGCCCCAGTCAACATCTTGTTCAGTGGTTCTCCATTATGTCCACCCATCAAGTTCTTACTTCTCTTCTCGCTCTTTGAAAATTTTACTGGACTTACTTTCTAAGCTTTAAGCACCTCGTCTGTCGACTACTTCATTTCCAAAAACACAAACCCGTTTCTCATCTCCAAAGTTCTTCCTCTGGTTCATGCCCCATGTATTCTGCTCCCACCACCAGAATTGCCATTCAAAGAATCTTCTCCTTTAGTAACAGACATTGGTGGTCCACTAAAATAAGACCTATAGCATGATAAAATAAGACCTAAAATCATTAGAAATATAAATACAAGCTTATCTGAAACAGTCCCAGGATAGCAAAGAAAAGGAGGAAGAATAAAGGTGTTAACTTCCCACATTAAAACAGATTGAATGTTCTTATTCTGCTATATCTATGCAGGAAAATCAAGAGATTCAATAAATGGCATTTTCTCTGGAACCCTCATAAATAAACATTTCTTTTCAAATGGTTTCTCGGAATGTGCCCTGCAGTACCTTTTTGTTATCTGCTTTCTCTGTGTCCTCTCTAGCAGAAGCAATTTATCTTCCTATCTCCATCTATTACTATGTGGCCAGGTTATGACATTTGGACATTGCTCTCTGCGCTCTGGATGGGACACTTGAGCTCTGAGAAGACTGGAGCAGGGAAAAGGATGGCATCTTTCCCTACAGGGTTAAAGGAGAGAGAGATGCAGTTGGCTCTCAATTCTTGCTGGACTCATCTGCCATTATGAAAAAAAGAGAGGTAGAGAAGAGAGGAAGGGGGCAGGGAGGAATGTAAAAAAGAAATAAAAGAGAAGAGAAGAGAAAGAAGAGAAGAGAAGAGAAGAGAAGAGAAGAGAAGAGAAGAGAAGAGAAGAGAAGAGAAGAGAGGAGAGGAGAGGAGAGGAGAGGAGAGGAGAGGAGAGGAGAGGAGAGGAGAGGAGAGGAGAGGAGAAGGAAAGGAAAAGAAAGGAAAGGAAAGGAAAGGAAAGGAAAGGAAAGGAAAGGAAAGGAAAGGAAAGGAAAGGGAAGGGAAGGAAGGAAGGAAGGAAGGAAGGAAGGAAGGAAGGAAGGAAGGAAAAGAAAGAGGAGAAGGAGGAGGGAAGAAAGGAAAGAAGAAAGGGAGGAAGGAAGGAAAAGAAGAAGGAAGAAGGAAGAAAGGAAGGGTGGAAGGGAGGAAGGAAGAAGGAAGGGAGGAAGGAGGGAAGATTTCTCAGGCTTGGCACTATTCACATATCCTTGGCTGGATAATTCTTTGTTGTAGGGGCTGTGCTATGTATTGTAGGGTATTTAGCACCATTTCTGGCTCTACCCTTTAGGTCCCAGAAGTATACCCTCAATCCAATTTTGACACTCAAAATTGTCTCAACACATTACCAATGTCCCCAGGGGTCAAAAATGTCCCCAGTTTGAGACTCACTGATTTAGAGCCCCTGCTTTAGATGTTTTAGTTCTCTTAAAGGAATTCATAGTGAAGGTTATATACAAATTTCTCTAAAACTGATTTTTAAGAATTACTAGAAAAAAATGCATTCCAGACGAAAAGCCATGCACTATATTACAAATAGGATAAGATGATCCATAGAATATACATATTCTATGAATAAGAATGAGATATTTACTATGTAGAACAAAACCAGGGAAGAGTATGAGGCTCCAAAAACTGCTGTGGTAAACCACGTGACCCATATTAGCCATATGACAGTCTTTCTGGAGCCCATAGATGAGATTTATACCTCCTCCCTTTTTATAGAATAATCTAGCTATATATCTAGAGTGTTGACATTTTTTTATTTAGAAGATTGTTTTCTTAGCTATTAAAATTCTTATGGCATTTTTATTACCATAGTCAGTGTTTGTTTATTGTAATGCTAATGAATGCTTTTGAGTTTGGTTGAGCTTTTCCAGTAGGATGGTTCAAGGATGATTTTAACAATGCAAGTTCGCAAACGGATTGTCATCATGTTGTCTAATTTTTCTGGGTATTTTGAATAAACGTCTTTAAAATTGCTGAGATATTATGCTCTAGAAAATGACTTGAGTGGTCTGCAATAACAGCTTTTCATTTGGGTTATGAGTCTTAATATTCACTTACAGCATCAACTCTAGTAGTTTCAGAAATGCTATTATGAGCCATTTGGAATTTTAAAAGCATTCATAAATAAAAGCATACTAGAATAGTTCCAATTGGCTGGATAAGTAATGTACATTTAAAAAATTAAAATAATATAATATCAAAAGGCATACATACTTTGGTTAAATAGACTAAGCGTCCTTCAAGTCATTCAAACACATTCTTCCTCATATTGAGTGAGCCTTTCAAATATGTTGTTTTGCATTTTATAGCAAATAGTACACTAGAACCAGCAAATGCCAGGAATAGGAGTAAAGATTTCAAATAAAAAGAGAAAATTACTTGAATATTTTCATGAAGAGTAAAAATCCAACACCTGTTGCCATTTGGTTTTTAATAAGTCTTATGTATGAAGGACGTTGAAGTGAAAAATATACAAATGAATCAGAAACTTTTTTATTACTTTGTATTCACCATCATAGTATTTGGAAAGAATTTAATTAGATTACATAGATTGAAAATTAATTGAACAATTGCTATTTCTTTTAGTGTCTCATATATTCAGAAACTTAATAAAAGAAGAAATAACAAATACCCTTATTTTCTGAAATGAAAAATTTTCAATCTACATTCCTTCCTCCCATGATTCAAGAATCCTGAAGTCTGTGTGAACCACTCTGCCTCTTCTTGTCCAGATCTTTGTGATCCTTTTCACGGCATGCATATGCTTTACTTCTGTGCCAGGTGGGACCATGGAATCTGTGTTAAGAGTCCTCATTTCCATTGGTACACAGGCAGCCATCACTATTTGAGGTCCAACCTGGCCCTAATGTGTTGGTGCAAATGAGAACCAAAACTCCTTTACTGGCCCAGCAATACCTGTGTCCTCTTAAGCTCAGAATCTGGCCACCTCTTGTTATCCTTTCAGATGCTTACTTCCATTTCTCCCCTTCCTGAGCAGCCCCATCTCCTTCCCGAATAAACATTTCAAGATGGCTTCAGATAGATCTTTAAAGTAGCTATCAATTACCACTGGGGCAAGTGAAGCAAGAACCGAGAGGTTTAGCTTCTCTTTCATTCTTTCTATTCTCTCCTAACAGTGAGAATAAATGAATATTTTAATAGGCCCATAAATTTTATATATTGCCTCTACCCATATTTCTTTATTCCTCACAAAACTCTTGCAACACACGTTCCTATTCTGCAGACTCAGAATGACGCCAAGAAAGTCTAGTTGTCTTGCCCAAGGTCACAAAACTAGAAGACACAGCACAGCTGGGATCGAAACCTAACTCTGTGACTCAAGCCTCTTCAATTCTGTGGAAGTTTCAGACTGAATGGTTGGGTTGATGGAAGGACAAGGTGCTATTACTGAATTTAACCTTTGATGACTACAGAGCAAAAATTTCAATCCCAGTACTTAGTATCTGTAGTAAATAGAATAATGGCACCACAAAGATGCGCACATCCTAATCCCCTGAACCTGTCAATATGTAAGGTGACAAGGTAAAAAGGAATTAAGGGTGCAGATGGAATTAAGGTTGCTAATCAGCTGACCTTGAGGTGGGGAGACTATCCCAGGTTATCTAGGCAGGCCCACATGATCACAAGAGTCCTTAAACATAGATGAAGCAGGCAGAAAAGTGAGTGTCAGTGTGATGTGATATGAGAAGGACTCAGCCATTGCTGGCTGTGAAGATGGAAGGACGCGGGCAATGAACCAAGGATGCAAGCAGCCTTTGGGAACTTAAAAAGGGAAGAAAATGGAGACTCCCCTAGGGTTTCTGGAAAGGCATGAAGCTCTGCTGACACCTCCATTTCGGCCCAGTGAAACCTGTTCTACGCTTTGGAATCCCAAAACTGTAAGATGATACCTCTGCGTTGTTTTTAACCATTAAGTTAGTGATAATCTATTATAGTAGCCATAGGAAACTATTACAGAGTCTCTACCAATTTTATGGTTTTAAAATATTATAACCAAAATTAGTAAATAATGTACCAGAAAAAAAGATCCAAAGAAGTTAGTATTCTGCTATCATTAAGAAATTCTCAACCCAAGGGCACCTGGGTGGCTCAGTCCATAAGTGAAGCATTTGCCTTTGGCTCAGGTCAGCTCAGGTCGTCGTGATCCCTGATCCTGGGGAACTTGGATTAAGCCCCATAGGGATGCCTACTCAGTGGGGAGTCTGCTTCTCCCTCTGCCCCTCCACCCCGCCACTCTTGCTCCCTCTCTCTCTCTGTCTGAAATAAATAAAATCTTAAAAAAGAAATTTTCAGGCCAAAGACGATACTAAAAATATACAAAATTTCCAAAGTTTTTCTTTTTTACATTATTCCGGCCATATAATTATTCAATCAGCAATTATTTATGGAACACCTATTATTAACTTGGTGTTGAGGAGATTGATGGGGGCAAAATAGACAAAGTTTCCATTCTTCATAGATTTATGATCAGAAAAGTCTCAAAATTTATTTCATTGAGTGTTATTTTATGTGAAAATTGGTCAAGTAGAATGAGAGTTCTAAAAGAAATTCACAGTCAAGTGAACTCTGGATCAAAAGAGGAGGTGCTGGAGAGGCGGGGTCAGCCCCAGAGCCTCTCTTCCGGTTCACCCTTTCAGCAGAGGAGCTCAGCAATGCTTCTGTTTTCTCTTTTCCAGAATAACTGTGCAATCTCCTCCTTGTTCCTCAAGATGAGTCTTAAGGTGGATTTGGTCTTGACAGGCTTTCCTCTTTCTTGCTGCTTCAATATCTTTTAATATTTTCACTGCTCACCACTGCATTACAATAACTTCAACAACAACCCAAGAGGTAAAATTTAAAAGCCTACAATGTTCTTACCACTGTAGGCTTTGACTTCTTTTCTGTAACTGAAGGCATTCCCCAGCTACTCAGAGAGGGGTTCAGATAGTAACTGTCGGTATAATTAAGACCTAAGTGCGGATTCAAGGTAGAACAAAAGCTACCCCTTTGACCTGAAATGGGCAAATGTGTTTCCGAGGTTCTCCCAAGAGATGTCATTGAAATTCACTAGGGGGCTCAGTAATTATGCCCTTTGGGCATTTCCTTTGTAGGACATCAATTAGAGGGCAATTCTAGGAGGCTTAAATCAAGAAGGCAGTTTTCAAACTTATTTTGACTATAACCCGGAGGAAAAGGTAGATTTTAATTTGTGATCTATTATGCACTCATACATGAAACGAAAGTTTCATAAACAATACTTATTCCTTATACCAAACAATGCATTTTAATTTTTTAAATTCTATTTTATTTTAATAATGCTGGCTGGTCACAACCTGTAATTTTCAAAACGCTGCAATGAGCTCTCTTAGCGATTGGCTACACATGATAAACACCATCCTCGCCATCAGTAACTCTGGGGATGAGTCTTGGCTTCAACACTTCTTAGCTGTGCGAGTTAGGTCAAGTTATTTAATGTTTCTGATTGTGCTTCCTGTTATCTAATTTGTGAAGATTTCTATTTCAGAGGGGAGGAGCAGGGTCTGAAGATTCCATAGTATAATGTACAATGTTAGCTCCAACACGGCATGATTTTCATGTCTTTTGTTCACTGGTGTATTCAGTGGTGTGCTGAAGTCCACTCGCACAAGCTCTCAAGATTGGATTCTGTACATCTTCTCCCAGCTCTTCATTCAGTTGATAACTTCATTCATTCATTCTGTTGATAACTTGAAATCAGCCATCATGAGAGTATTTACACCAGAGCAAACAGCACGTGCTACAAATCCAGCACCCCCTACCCCCGCATTTACAAGGGCACTCCTGCCTGTATCCCAGGCACCTGTGACAGTGCTTGACCTGGCGGCTCTTAATAGATAGTCACCAAATGAATAAATGGAACAATGAATATAAAACATTTAATAACAACAAGTGACAGCACCATCAGGAAATATATGTTAATAGAAACGGCCTTGGGGACTGCTTTGTTGAAAAAAGATTCACCTAAGAAATTGCCTTTAAGGAAGTCTTTCCAATAAAATAAATGGTGTCAAATGACCTCATTTCCTGTTCTGTCATTGTGGAACCAGTGGGTTAAATGATGATTAAAAATAAAAAATAAAAAAATTATGATTTCTTTAATAGCTTCCTCCTCCATTGCCACCTTTGTATCAGCTGCAAGGGACTGACTTCTAAAATGTCAAAAATCAATTATGTTGTGCAGCAGACAAACCCCAAATATAATTTGTACACATTTTCTTCCAATGGTGATGAGAAGATGGGAAGTTTGAAGGCTAGGGCTAGGTGAGAATAATGGAGAAATAAAGACCATTTCCATTTAGCAATACATACTATCCAATTAAAAATAAAACAGAAAATAACATCAAGATGTATTCTGATCCTTCCTTGTAACTCCTAAGACTTCCTTCCCACATATTATCACCTTCTCCAAGAAGACTTTTTTTGCAGAGAAGGAATGAGTGTCCCTCTCCTATGGGTTTCCATGGTTTAATATGTGTGTTTGGGTGTATATACTATATATTTATCATATAAAGCACAATGTAATTGCCTATAATTACCTGTCTGCCCCCACGTGAGCAAGTGAAGTTTAATGACTTTCTTTTTGTTTATTATTTGACACTCAGAGTAATGATTCTACCTTCTAGAGTGCCTGGCACATAATAGGAGCTCAGTAATGTTCACTGAATTCATGATCAAATTATATATTCATCAGTTAATGAATAGTGCTTTTGTTATGGAATTGGACTGGATCCTGACGGAAGAACCAAGCAGCACTCGGAGACTTTGGAGGATCAGAGGTTTATGTAACACTGGAGGGCTCAGAGGGGACTGTTCTCTAAAGGTCTGAGCTCTGAGCACAAGCAGGGAGGGTAATTTATACTCTTCTACTTCTGCATACTTGGTACTCTTGGTGCGTGCAGAAAATGGGGTTGGGAAGAAGAACCCAGAAGGGCTTTGAGACAGGGACTGAAATTCCCCTGCTGGTTTGGTCCGCCATCTTAGAGTACAGTTTTTCCCTTATCATTCTGCCTTTGATGCCCCTTTAAATACCTAGTTTATAGGGCATCATTATCATCTACTATGGGCTTATAGCCCTTCAAGGCTAGTATCTGGGCAGCAGCTTGCCTGGTAACAGTGTTTTCTGTGAACTTAGCAATCCATCCTAAGGTTCCTACAGTTGTGCAATAAGCAATAACAATAACAAGTTTGTGGGAGAAAGTCCAATCAAAAAGGGTAGCAGCATTACGTCCTGACTCCTGAGGTAAGGGATATCATGCCGAAGATAGCCAGGGATGATGGCAAACAGATGTCCATCAGTCAGTGGCGCCTCACCGAAGGTGGAGCAGGAGTGGGTCCCTAGGGTCTGGTTGGGCTTTCCACTGGTGTGATTCCTCATCTGACTGGTGAGCCTTCTTTACTCTAAAGTAGTGGACCCATTGGGTGACACCCGAGACCTTGAGGGCAGTAGGGGTGGTCAGAACAACAGTGTGGGGCCCTGTCCACTGTGGATAGAGGAAGTCCTTTTTAAAGCTTCTCAGGAGATGTGCCTTAGAGTTTTTCCCAGGGCTTGGAGGTGTTGGATCACTTCTAAGTTTCCAATCTGTTCGAGGTCTCCTCTAAGCCTGCTTATTATGGGGGATGGCCTACCATAGAGCCTTTGAGGTGAATTATAGCTACAGGAATCTTTTAAATCTTGTTGACTAGAATAAACAAGATCAATGACCTCCAACAGTTAATGATCTATAGAAGTATGATGTTCAGGTCCAGGCATAAGGGTAGCTGGGTTTAAAGTCTGACAGGTTTTAGGTATTATTTCAGGCATATCTACAAGTGTAGTCTGGTATTTAATAAGTCAGCCTCCATCATCCATTGGTGGCCTTTGCTCTCTAAGACACTGGACCTGATGTGAAGTCCTTACAGTCAGGGACTGTCCCACAGTGAGCTTTGGGGCTCCTTTTATCAGGAGCACTACTGTATGCTTAGTTAAAGCCTTTGTTTGCAATAGTACTGCAATAGAGGTGTCTTCTAGGATAAATATGACTGTGAGGGATGAAACAAGAAAGACCTCTTTGGGATAAAGCATTAATATCCTAACTACAAGGAATCACTGGCAAGTGGGGGAAAACTTATCAAGAGGTTAAGGGCAAGGAGAGAGGAGCAAGAGGGCAGAGGAGTGGGAGGTGGAGATAGTGTCTGATCCCAGAAGTTCAGCTAGATAGTTATCAAACCACTCTAAACAACTACAGACTTAGCAGGAGATAGAAGAGAAGAAGAACACCACCTCTAGGAACAGAAAATCGACCACCTTCCAGAAGGTAGGACGTGCAGAAAAGTGAATCCAAAGCGATGGAAAGATAGACCGCAGGGGGAGAGGCCAGCTCCTGGCGAGCCGCAGAGCAGCAGAGCACAAAATCGGAACTTTTAGAAATCTGCTTCACTGAGGGACAACACTCCAGAGGCTAAGCGGGGGGGTGGAGCCCTCGTGGGGACAGCGTGGTTTCAGGACCCGTGGGGTCACAGAAAGACCTGGGGTGTCTGAGGGTGGCAGAGCTCCCAGATATCAGAACGGGGAAGCCAATGGCAGAGACCGAGCCGAACAGTGAGCTACCAGCTCGGGCTTACCTTGAACCGTGATCCCGGCACAGTCAGGCCACTGCTCTTCGAGCAGGGATCCCACAAGGTGCAGATCCGGAGAGACCCCCTCCTTCCTCCTCCAGGAGGAGCGGCGCGGTAGCTCGCGGCAGGAATCTGCTGGGTTTGGAGACAACACACGGAGCCATGCACCAGAGATAGAAATGCTTGGTCACCGGCCGGCTGAGCTTGGAGTGCGGCCAGAGGCCAGAGAGACGGGAGAGACTGACTGCTTATCTCTGAGGGTGCACTGAGGAGTGGGGCCCTGAGCTTTCGACTCCTAAGGGCTGGAGACTGGGAGGCCGCCATTTTCATTCCCCTCCTCCAAAGCTGTAGGGAAAGCATTCAGGGAACAAAAGCTCCAAGAGCGAACCTGAGCAGATTACCTAGCCTGGCCCCTGGCAAGGGTGGTGCAATTCCGCCTCGGGGAAAGACACTTGAGAATCTCTGCAACAGGCCCCTCCCCCAGAAGATCAGCAAGAATATCCAGCCAAGACCAAGTTCACTGATCAAAGAAAACGGCGGTACTCCTGAGTTAGGAAAAAGCAACACATAGAATTCATGGCTTTTTTTCCCATGATTCTTTAGTCTTTCAGAGTTAAATTCTTTAAATTTTATTTTTTTCTTATTGTATTTATTTTATTTTATTTTTTATTTATTTTATTTTATTTTTCCTCTTTCTTATTTTAATGTTTTTTAACTAGTATGTAATCAACACCTTTTAAAAAATCTTTTCTAATTTTCACTGTTACATATTTTATCCCCTCATTGTATTTAATCTTATTTTTTTGCATACATATAGGGTTTTTTTTTTCTTTTTTCTTTAAAATTTTGGGATACACTTTCTTCAAATAGATCAAAATATACCCTAAATCTAGCACACGGCTTGGATCTAGTCTACAGCCTGATTACATTCTTTTCTCTTTTATTCTTTTTTTTTCTTTCTTTCTTTTTCTTTCTTTTTTTCCTCCTCTTTTTTCAACCAACCTCTTATCAATCCCCTTTATTAGAATCTTTTTTAATTTTTATCTTTACACTCATATTCCATCCCTTCATAGTGTTTACCCTTATTTTTGTATATTTATAAATTTTTCTTCCTTTAAAATTTTGGGAGGTAGTTTCTTCTAACAGACCAAAAACACCCAAAATCAGGTGTGGGGCTCTGTTCTAATTACAAGTCTAATATATATAGATATATATATATTTTCTTTCTTTTTCTCTTTTTAATTCTTTTTTTTTTTTTCCTCCCCTCCACCCTTTTTTTCTTCAACCCCTGGTTTTGGCTCCCTTCTAATTTTTCTGGGTCGTTACTACCCTTTCAGTATTTTGTTCTCTCATTCATCTATTCTTATCTCAACAAAATGACAAG